>JABTTQ020001335.1:0-168167 GCA_016081115.2 Rehmannia glutinosa | reverse complement strand
GTAAGCCATGATATTCCAACTCCACCTAAACATTTCCACGCTTCAATTGGTATATCATCTAAAGCAATCGCTTTGCCAACTTTGATTTTGTTTAAAGCTTTTTCCTGCTTCATGAAGTTGAATTCTACGTTAAAAGGTACGGTTTCTATTCAGTTCATATCGCTCTGGTTCCCAATGTGACTTCATTCCTCTTCGGTTCATTAAAAAGATTATTGAAATACCTCCTCCATCGATCTTTTATGTCCTCGTCTTTCACTAAAATGTTTTCATTCTCATCTTTTATGCATTTAATTTGGGTTAGATCTCTTGTTTGTTTTTCTCTAAATTTTGCTATTTTTTATATATATCTTTCTCCTTCTTTAGTATCTAGTTTCTTATAGAAATCTTCATACGCCTTGGTTTTTGCTTCATATATTGCTCTTCTTACTTTTTTTCGCGTCTTTATATCTTTTTAAGGTTTTCTTCGTTTTTACAGAATACAATACTTTGTAACTAGTTCGCTTTTCCTTTACCTTTTCTTGGATTTCTTGATTCCACCACCATGACTCTTTATTCCATTTATTACCATTTGACACCCCTAATGTTTCTTTTGCGATCTTTTTCATTTGAGTAGTTACATAGTTCCATGTTTCATCGGCTTTGTCTTCCACTTTCCAATTAATGGTTTCTACTAGAGATTTGACAAAACTATCTCTTTTTTCTATATTCTTTAAGTTCCACCACTTAATTCTCGGTATGTTAATTTTCTTTCTCTTTAAGTGTATGTTAATAAGTTTGATATCCAAAACTAGTAGTCTATGTTGGGTGGTGAGGCTTTCTCCGAGGTATTACTTTGCAATTTTTGCATATTTTTCTCTCGTTTTTTTCCTGGTTAGAAAGTAGTCAATTTGTGATTTGTTAGGACCACTTTTAAATGTGATTAAATGCTCATCTCTCTTTTTAAAGAAGGTATTACCTATAATAAAATCATAAGCAAATCGCAAAGTCTAGATGGTTCTACCCTCATTGTTACGCGAGCTAAAGCCATATCCTCCATGGACCCTTTCATAATCTTCATTATCCTTCCCAACATGTCCATTTAAGACTCCACCTATGATGACTTTTTCATTTTGAGGGATTGATTGCATTAGAGTTTCTAAATCTTCCTAAAATTTAGCCTTAGTAGCATCATCTAATCCTACTTGAGGTGCATATACACTAACAATATTTATAAGTTCGTTACCTACTACAATTTTAAGGGATATGATTCTATCTCCTTTTCTAGTTACTCCTACTACTTGATCTATGAAGAGAGGATCTACAATGATACCCACCCCATTCCTAGTTCTATCCTTTCCACTGTACCAAAGCTTATAACCTGTAGTATCTAGTGTCTTAGCTTTCTCGCCTACCCATTTAGTCTCTTGGATACACATAATATCTATATTTCGTCTTTTCATAATATCTATGTTTCGTCTTTTCATAATATCTACGAGCTCTACAGTTGGGGGACAGGAGGGTAACTAGTGATCATTGTCTAGTAACTGTTTTACAGAGTAAACAATTTTATGCCATTGTGCTACTGGTTGATTAGATGTCAAAACATTCCTAGCACTTCTTAACATTAGAAGGTTGATCATCTTCAACGGGCCAAGGAACTTTGTTAGAAAAGAAGTGGCTAAATGGAAATGAATTAGAGGTGAAATATGTAAGGGGGAGTGAATTTGAAGACCATTTCCTAATTTTCTCCATTAGAAAAGAAGTCAACTTTGATATAATTAGAAATATCCGATTGACAAACTAGCCTATTGGATGATAAGAAACTAAGAACTTTTAGCATGCCTTCAATCACATCAGATAAAAAGATGGTAAATGCAGAGCTAAGTGAAGCCTCAGAAGCTAAGTCTAGTATCGTTCCCGGAGTTTAACAAGAGCCGGGTGGTCCAACAGTGCGAACGCTCTTATCTGTCAAGAAATTAGTCCTGACCCCTTTGCTCCAAATGGGCTTTTGAATCTTTGGATAGAAAAATGGCAATATGTATACCCATGGATGCTTTTTCTACTCGAGTTCTAACTCCCAGCCTTTCTTCTTTGTCACTAGATCATAAGAATCAGTCTGTTTATTACGAATGAATCTAAACATTCTTTAGCAGTTAGATGAATAATGACACTAGACCTCTATGAGTGATATAAAACAGTTTCAATCAATTGAAGATGCCAGCATACGATGAGATTTATTAGTACATGATCCAATTCGAGCAGTAAGTGGACAGGGGTTTTGCAATGGATCTCTTTGGGTTTAGAAATGTTCAAAGGGACACCAAGATAAATTCACATTTTAGGTAGTTTTATGTTCAAAGCTTATAGTTACATAGTGTTCACATGGTTTAGCGACCCTGTTCTGTTGTCTGAGTATGAGAATTGATTTTTGTATCGTCCATTTGATACATGCATCGCCTGACAGTAATTGTTATCACATTATATTGCCTTTCAGGTGCATTTTGTGCTGTTCTCAGATGAGATTTATGATGTTTGGTTGAAAAAGGCAAGTGAATTACTTCATAAGTGACCAACCTGCCATCTTCAGAGCTGCGTTTCTCCATGGAAGTTATTTGATTAGTTCTCAGCAAATGGGAGCTGAATTTTAACGTTACAATGTCTAATATAAGGCTCTTTGGTTAAAACATCTCTTGTGATTGTAGTCACTTTTCTACTGGCTTTGCCTACACTAGTAAGCTCAAAAAATAACTTTCGACTTTTGGTGGATGCTAATGCATGCATGGTCGTGGGTTTTTCCCTTTTGGGGGCTTTTGGGCACTGTGGCGTTGGATTTTGCTTCTTTTCGTCCAAAATAAAAATTCTCCTTACATTTTTATATTGGTCTCAAATTATTATTTTAATTGAAATGGTTGCTTAAGGACAAAAAAATAAATAAAACAAATGGGTCTTCTTCATAAAATTGAGACTGCGATTGGATACGTAAGGATTTTCATTTTCGTTCTGCTGGAGATTTTTTTAAATCCTACACCCAATTGTTTATGAAAAGTTTCAGGAAATATACTATTAAGTCACTTTTAATTTTTCACATACCAATTATATCTACACATTTTGAAAAAGAAACTAATCATTATTATATATCAAATCAATTTTCGTTGTTATTTTTTCTCATATGGAATCACACTCTTGGAGTTAATTTTTTTCTTTCAATTTCTTTTTACTAGTATTATCTAGCAAAAATAAAATTATAAAAATGCAGCATATCTAGTCGCGGCCTGAGTCTTTTTTGGGTAAAATGTGAAAAATAACGAGACAATGTTTACTTTTTTCGAAAAAACAATCAGAAGGGATACGTTGTTTAACTACCAATCTCAATGAACTTTTTTTTTTTTGAGACAATGGGAGAAATTTGGGGAAGGGCGTACGCACCCGTATGAGATCGAATTCGGATCATTCACTTTTACAATACATATCTCAACTACTAAAGCACAAGATTGATGTCAATCTCAATGAATTAATTTGACTTAATATTTAGTGTGTCTATGTGTACATCAAAGTTCTAATTTCTTGAAATTTTGGCTTCAATCGTTTTAACTTCACGTTATAAACAACCCTGCTTACTTTTAGTTAAGAATATTGTTCTAAAAATTTCCGTTAATCCCATATGAGTTCCCGTCTAGGCGCTAAACTCTCTCTGTTTTTTTTTCCGATTAAGTCTCACCTAATCCTGTTCAGATCCCCCTAATCCAACCTAGGATCCGCCTAGGCGTTAGGTCCTAGTCTTTCGCCCAACTAACGTATAGTGCTTTCTAGAACTGGTTAAGAAATAATTATAAGTTGCTTCAAAAAGGGAAAAGAAATGATTACAGGTTATCGAAATTTAATTTGATTTACTTCCAAAAAAAATTGATTTGAATGGAGACCTTAAAATAAGTACCGATAATAGAGGTTATATAGAAAAAAAAAACATTTTTCCTTTTTTTGAATAGTAAAAACACTGGAGACAAAATTGCCTGATCTGGTAAAACTGTAAAAATAGCCGAATGAATAAGAAAAGGTTTGCAAAATGAAAACTAGTCTATTTTCTCCAGGGATGAGATCTCCTATTCCATTTTTCCTATTCCACTCTTATTCCATTGCATTGGATAAAATACACGTGTACAAGATGATGTCATTTCATGTCACAATCAGACACGCTGGCGTTTTCATCCAACACACGTAAATAGAGTGGAATAGGAAAAGAAAAGTGGAATAGGAGATCTCAACCCTTTCCAATAATCCAATTTCCATTACTTCATTTGTTTTCCACTTGTCGATCTCTCTAATTTTCTCCAGATAAACCCTTCCTTCCAAGAGCAAGTCAGCTATGGCTCTCCGAACCTAATCACCAGAAAAACCCTGAAGACGACAGCCCCTCTTGGCTTTCGCGGCCTGCAGACGTTCTCGCTGCCCGACCTGCCTTACGATTATGGCGACCTCGAGCCCGCCATCAGCAGCGAGATCATGCAGCTCCATCACCAGAAACACCACCAGGCTTACATTACTAATTACAACAAAGCCTTGGAGCAGCTTGATAGCGCCATTGCTAAGGGCGATGCCTCCACTGTTGTGAAGTTGCAGGGCGCCATCAAGTTCAATGGCGGAGGTACTGTATTTTACCGTAAATGATTTCCTGGATTGTACTTTTTCCCGTGTGTTGGTTTTATATGTGTGTTGGGGTTTTTTTTTTTTTTTTTTTTTTTTTGGGGGGGTGGAGGGTGGGGGGAGTGAATTTTATGTAATTTATTTATTTATGGTATTGTGATTTAGCTGTTTTATGTGGGAAGGATTGGGGCGTGGAAATTTGAAATGTATATTATGCTGATCATGGTTAACTTTTCTGATGCTAATTGCAGCCTTGAATAATATGTGAATATGTAGCAAATCCCATAATCTTTTTCTCTAATGGGTTGAATTGATTGGAGAAAATTTAGGTGACTGGTATCTTGGAATAGGAATGTTATAAAAATTATTATTGAATATGCCTTCCCCAAGGATTTTGCTTATAGAGAGGGGCCTGATTTTTGTCACGGGTGAAATATTGTTCTTGCCCTGGAAGTTTAGAAACTTCTTTGGTGGAGTTCTCATACTTTGGTGACAATTGTGGTGATTTCTGCTTTATAACTTTGTTTGGCTTCTTAAATGAGTTCTTTGGCAATCTGACGGATTCATACATTGAATATAAAATTTCAAATGGCTGAAAGGATCATTTCAATAAAGATAGTATTTTTTAGGTTGGCTTAGTGGTGATAATGTATGGAAGTGAATATTTTTAGGTTTTTTCTCTAAGACTTTGATGTAGATTGCAGGGGAAGTAAATGTTACTGGCTGTTTACTCTAGTTAGTTAATATGGAACTTGGACTAGCTAATCATAATCTTGTTTTTTTTTGCTCTGACATTGTTTTTAACAGGTCATGTTAATCACTCAATTTTCTGGAAGAATCTTGCTCCTGTTCGTGTAAGTTTGCCTCCTAAATATTTTTTTTATTATAATCATGATAACCATTCTATTGTTCGAGAATCGGGAAGGACATTATTAAAAGCTAATATCTCCAGGAAGGTGGTGGCGAGCCTCCAAAGGCTTCTTTAGGTTCGGCCATTGACAGTCACTTTGGCTCCTTGGAAGCTCTAGTACAGAAGATGAATGCAGAAGGTGCTGCTTTACAGGGGTCTGGATGGGTGGTATGTTTATCATACTTTTGATGTAACCATCATGTTTCCAGCAATAGATGTCTGCAAAGGATGCTCCTCAATACTGTAAACTCCTGCTATTTTTTAATTACTTTATTGGTTGTCCCAGTGGCTTGCTGTGGACAAGGAATTCAAGCGTCTGGTGGTCGAGACCACTGCAAATCAGGTAAGTGATGCGTCGTGTTGTAACGAGAAACTATGTGTAGTCTCAGTTCTAATATTTTGATACGAAATCGGTTGCCAAATGCTCCAATTGATGCGAACTGTAGTAACTGATATGCATACGACCCTACAACAATATGTTGTTTCCTTAGAATCTTCGCCTTTTATTCAATTAAATTGATGAAAACCTCGACCTGTTGCAAAGAAAGAACCTTGGTATGATGAAGACGCCGCAAACGAATGTGTGAGTTCGCTTGACAAGGCGAATAAACAACAAGATGAGCGATCTTGTTAGCGCTTGAGAAACCATCCAAAGTTTGAGAGAGAATCTCTGAAATTTTATTAATTAATCAAAAGCTAATGAAAATAACAAGTGTTTTTTGCCTTTTATAGGGGACTCAAAACCCTAAATAGACTAGGAAAAACTTAAAAACTGAAAAGGAAACAAAAAACTCCAAAAAAAAAACGCAAAAACAGCAAAAATACATTGACGCCATTCGGCAGCCCGACCCCGTGCGTGCGCGCAACCGCGCGGGTACTCTGCTGACCATCCTGGTGCGCGACTGTGCGTCTCTTGCGCGCGAGATGCTCATCGGTTGGTTTAACTTGCTCGCTCGGCATTTAGGCATTTCGTCAAACACCTTTCCTTCGTGTTTTTGACGTCCGATATACTTGGGCAATTTTGACATCCTCTTACAGTGACTCGTTAAAATTGGCTTAACATTGATTTGGCCATAATATTCGACTCAAAACAACATTAAAAAGACGCAAACAACACAATCAAAATCCTAATCTAAAATAGACAAATACAAGCAACACAAGAACTTGATTACAAGTCTTCAAGAACTCTATGTCAACTTGCATTTGGTGTTGCCCGGATCCTTCTTAGATTGATTCACATCATATTTACTGAATGACATTGGGTATGCTGTGCTCCAAGATAGTGTGTTTAAAATTTAAAAACAAGGTTGAGTCAGCTTCATTATTTTCAGTTTTTTATTCCTTCTATGAATTTGTATGTGGAAGCTATCCAGACTCAAAACTAATAAATGTGTGTACTCTATGCAGAATGCACTTGGCTCAGGATTTAAGTTCACAGAGTTCCTTGTTTATATTACTCAGTTTGTGTTTGGGGCCTTTAAGAAAAATCTTTCTAGGTTTTATGAGTGTTACGTGGAAAAAGAATTCTCTTGACCTGGAATTTATTGTTGTTCTTGCATGATTTGCCATTCGTGATAGTGAATAAAATGAGTTGAAAGTTTTTATCCTAATGTATTCAGTTGCCATATTTTTCGTTGTGAAGGTCTTGCAGTTATGAGAGATTTTAATTTTTTTATTCTATTATATTCAAGTTCCTAAATCAGAATATAGAAGTAAGACGGCTCTTGTTTGGTGAGAATCAATTAGTGAAAATAAAAAATGGAATTGATGCATATCTGACACAATTGAATTGTCCTACTGTCTTGCCCGTTTTTTGTTGCAGGATCCACTGGTTACTAAAGGACCTAGTTTGGTTCCTCTGCTGGGCATTGATGTCTGGGAGCATGCATACTATTTGCAGGTGCTTAATTTGATGGTTCTTTTTGTGGTTTAAATTCAATTAACTCATGTTGATTCGTACAATAAGGACGTGCAAAATTCAATGCTTATTTGCTGCTAGTAATCATAAAAGAGACGATAAAACTTCTCTGTTTTTCTGATCTTTGTTATTCGTCTAATGTGAAAGTTCATTTTCTATATTTTTTCTTCTTTCTTCTTTCCATTTGCTCTGTCATGTTGCTCTTTCGAGGCACATCAAAGTTCCTTAATCCTTGCATGCCTTATAGTGTATTTTGACTTGATCTTCTGTGTTAGTTTTTTGGTTTTCTTAGCTCCTGGGCACTGTGAGTTTTAACACCACTGTTCTCAATTGCAGTACAAGAATGTGAGGCCAGACTACCTAAAGAACATCTGGAAAGTCATAAACTGGAAATATGCTAGCGAAGTTTATGATAAAGCCCTTGATTGAACAAACTTGAGAAGCTGGAGTAATGGTTATTGCATTGTTCAGCTCTGTACTAGTAGTGTTTTTTAGAGGAAATAAATTTGTTTTGTCTGCAGAGGCAAATCCTGGTTGATGGGGTGTTGTTGGTTGCTGTACACACTGATACATATAAACATTTCTGTTTTCTTATGTACATCTCCTATGTATATGGTTTTGCAGTGCAGTAGGTGTTTATGAATTTATTTACATGGCACTCTATTGCCCTGCATTTATTTATCTGAATTTTCTGTTTCTTTGGCAAGCAACAAGTAGTGGTAATCAATTGAAAATTAGCATAAATGCAAAAGCCTACTGATAAGGTTTAGTCTAGTTGCAAAAAAATTCCAATTATCTTTCAAATTTATGAATACACCACAAGTTTCAAAATATACAATACACTTAAGGTATTATTAGCACCCCGTTGAAGCTTCTACTTTAATTCCCTCTTTAAGGCACAATTTGTAAAATAGAAACAAATATATATTTGAAATTTTGAAAGATATCTCAATTTTCTTATAGGGTGATGATTACAAAAAACTCCCAGAGGTTTGGGCTAATTATCAAAAAAAAAACAAAAAAAACAGAAGTTTTTGAAAACTAACCGATATCTTGAGTGAAATTTATGGCAATAAATTATGGGTTGTAGTACAAATATCTTTCTATAAGATTAACCATGAAACTGAATTCTAGATTCTGTTCCCCCTCCCACCCCACCTGCCAACAATATCATTGTGCCTTGTTGCCCATGCAAACTGTAGGTTGGCTGAATAAGCAAACACATCATCAACCATTTAACCAGCAAAACTTGACCTGTATTATCTGTAGCATTGACTGCTAATTTATTCATTCTTCAACTTCCTCTTTGGTGAAGAGCAACATGAACGGACTTTGCAGTTTGGAATCCAGAAACACATGTTCTCTGTGTAGGTTTACTGTTGTTATGCTTCAACGACCCGATTCGACATTTCATCAGCAGTCACTGAAGACCGTCGGAGTTCCTTCACAAGCCTCACACAATCAACCATGGGACAGTTTGTCTTGATTGCATTAGACGCGATATGTGATCTGCTGGTAGCATACCCTTCCTGAAATCAAGTCCCCATCATTAAATATGCTAGTAATGAGAAATGAGATCAACAAGTTAATTTCGAAGCTGATCAGTTCAGTAGGATAACGGATATAGTTCAAAACAAACAAAAGAATAGTAATTACGGATATGAGCCATCAATTCTATGCTAAAGTTTGAACATCTATTAAATGCTTCAATAAGAAACACTTGTATTTGTTCATCGGGACGGAATAGAAAGGACTTATGGAAATTACCTTGTCCAGGGCACACAATAGAGAGTTTATTGGAGGGGAATTAACCTTCGCCCGACTTGCTATCTGAGACAGTTATATAGGAAAAAGTCAATGGAAACCAGAGTGAGAAGTGACATAGTAGAGGTCGCGTAAGTATTTGTAGTGGTCAAAATCGTCCACACTATACCAGAGATTTCATGAATACCTCATCCATATTGATGTATCCAAATGGCAATACAGGATCACTTTCATCAATCATTGTTTTTAACAGTGTTTCGATATGTTTTCCTGTTCCATTGCCTGTCCAACCCCATTCTTCGGCCAAGCTTAGCATTTCAGACAGAAAGGACGAGCTGTGAAGAGCTCCTGTCCAAAGCGGCCCTGAAACGACAAGGGAACCTGGGACCTGAAAATCCCAAGAGGAATGTAAGGAAACATTGTCCATCAAACAAACCAAATTACTCCACTAAGAGCAAACTGTATAGGTGTACACTTTCTTAGATTTAATCTGTAGACTTCATTTAAGATTCCAATTTGCAGGATTACAAAGTTAAAATAACCAAATACTAAAGTGTTCTTATATTAAGGGAGTAAACACTTAAGGTTATGGTATTCTCTAATGTTATAGAAAAGTCGGAACAAATCTAAAGCAAGGTAGCACATGGGAACATATGCTACACATCACTATAATGTTAATTAGTAAATGATGGAAGACATTATGCACGCATAGGATTCTCAGAATTCCTATTAGAGAAGGGTTTATGAGGCATACGCAATTGCAAGAGCACCGCATCCGACCAAGTTCATCCCATGAGAATGCCCGAGAGTTTCCACATTGAATGCAGTAGCTGATGAAACTATAATCCCTGTGACAATCGATGGAGGTAAACAATCAATGTCCCAAACAAAAGGGCTGATGCGTAAACAAGATTAAATATATTCAAGACCTCTCAATGGGAAACTTGCCACGCCTAACTTGAAGCATTGCTCGAAAAATAGGGCCATGGTACGAGTAGTACGAGAAAAGTGGCACAACATGATAACCCAACACAGAAGCCTCTCGCACAGCCCCTCCTATAAGCATTCTTAATCCAATCTCGTTTGAGTACGGCATATGCCGAACATATGCTCCGTATGCCGCCAAAGTACTACGAGGCAAAAAGTTCCTTCCGTAAGTGATGATTTCATGGTTAATAAAACAATTGCATTCAAGAGTAGAAGACCAAAAAAAAAAAAAACCCAGAACTGTTTATTTCTTTCCTAGTAGATACTTCTTGATAACTGGTGGGAAAGTCATGGTCTTTCCAACTTATTTCCTTTTTCTTTCTATCATCCTTATTCTTCTATCACTATACTTTTTTTAATGCATTTTCAATTCATGAAATACTTTTTTACCCCTACCTTATATTTTAAATGTCCCATAATATTTACAGATATCTTTGTTTCTGTTAATTTTATCAATTGTACACCTTCACTAATCACATGCATACATTTTCGTCCACCTAAATGCTAAACTATCAATCACCTAACCAATTTATTCATTAACTGAAATAAGGGTTATCAACAAACCACCTATTTTTAACTAATTAAACTCACTGCTGAGGCCGGTGACCGCCGGAGGAGTACCCATCAGTGGAAGTGACATACAAAAGCCCATCCAATTTCACAGCAGACAAAGCAGCCCTCAAGTAACTTGACTCGCTCCCAAAAGAATCCACATCAATCAAGTCAAAATAGTCCCTTTCCAAATAACACTCCGTCAAAAGCCGGTTGGCATCCAAATGCTTAACCGCCCACCTCTTCTTTTCCATATCCGCCTTCTCCAAATTCCCCGAAATAACCCCTCCGTACTCCTGATTTGCATCGTTGGCCAGCACGAAGTCAGCATTTGCTTCCACCAGATACCGCAGAGAACGGACTCCGCAGCCACACATTGCGTCGAGAACTCGGAGGGCATTGTGGGATTTCTTGTAAATGGCGGCGGAAAGTACGCCGAGGTCACGGCCGGTGGAGCTCTCATGGCGGAAGAAGGTGTCGCCGATGTCGAAAGAGAGGCCCCTTTCGGTTTGGGGTTGGGATTTGCAGCATTTGGGTGGTGGGTTTAGGGGTTTGGAAGCAGGGGAGGTGAAAGGAATTGTGGGTTTAAGGGGAAGAGAAAGCATGGTTGGGCTGATTGGAGGATTGGGATTTGGGCTTGTCTTCTTTTAATAATAATTTACCGGGTGAATTTCATAATAGCGTTCAAATTTAAGAAAATCTATCACTATAAGACCTAAAATTTCAACCTTCTCAAATTAAGGCCCAATTTTTATTTTTTTCTCAAATTAGGCCTTCCCAAAAATTTTGGGTTCTCACTTTAAGATCCAAAATTTCAACATTCTCAAATTAAGACCCAATTTTTATTTTTTTATCAGATCGGGCCCTCCCCTAGATAACCCGTTCTCACTCTAGGTTTTAGAATTTAACAAAAGATAAATATTAGTGTAATCTATCACGTCAGTCATAAAAAAATATTTTTCTTCCTCTTTTCGCTTTTTTCGCTCATTCTTTTTTTCTACTTCACACTTATTTGTCAATTTTGTTTAACGTGCAGATACCGAAATTTGTACATCTAAATGTATGTAACAAGATGAAAAAGAATAATTACTATAATATTTGTCGGTTACTAAAAAAAATAAGATATCCAAATTATGAATGAAAAAATAGTAAAATATTTTTCCGTTATTAAAAAAATAAGATAGGCAAATATGATTGAATTTTAGAGTTTAAAACAAGTATCGATTATGAAAAAAGGGATGAGCGAAAAAATGAAAGAGAAAGGAAAACATTTTTTGTGGCTGACGTGATAGATTACATTATCATTTCTCTTTTTATTAAATTTTAAAACTTGAAGTGAGAACCGGAAATTTTGGGGGAGGACCCGATTTGAGAAAAAAATAAAAATCGGGTCTTGATTTGAGAAGATTGAAATTTGGGGTCTTGAAGTGAGAACCCAAAATTTGAGAGAGGACCTAATTTGAGAGAAAAATAAAAATTGGATCTTGATTTGAGAAGGTTAAAATCTTGGGTCTTGAAGTGATAGATTTTCTTAAATTTGGATCATATTATGAAATTATCCCTAATTTACCAATCTATTTTATTTTATTTTTCTATGAAAAAAATTGTGTGAGGTAATTTACCAATCTATTTTAGTCAATCCAAATAATTATATGAAAAAGCTAGTGAGAGAGGTATGTTGTACTCTAGTAGATTCGGACTCTTCGTCGTCATCTTCCCCACTCCAAAACCTTTACTTCCTCTCCTATTTTCTGCAATCTAATTTCGCTTCCAGAAAAAGTCTTCCGGGATATACAATCTAATTGACAGCCAAAGCCCACCAACTGTTTGTTCATATTCCAGAACAATCGGATTGAATTTTTTTAGTTCAGCAGAGATGATGATCAGAATCCGAAGCCGCGATGGTCTGGAGCGGGTTTCAATCGACAATCCCCATGCCACCGTCGCCCAACTCAAATCGGAAATCGAGTCCCAGCTCCGGGTCCCCGTACAAGCCCAAATCCTCTCCACTAACCAAAATTTGCTCATAGCAAAACCCCAAACGATCTGACCAAGTTCACCGATATGACCGACCCAAATACCCGGATATCCTCTCTTAATATTGCCCATGGCTCCGTTGTGTACCTAGCTTATGAAGGCGAGCGGACTGTGGCGGGCCCTGCCGTCCACCCTGCGGGCTCTTTCGGTAAGAAGATGACTATGGATGACTTAATTGCGAAGCAAATGAGAGTTACGCGGCAGGAGAACCCGCATTGTGAGCTCGTTTCGTTTGATCGTGATGCTGCTAATGCGTTCCAGCATTATGTGAATGAAAGTTTGGCTTTTGCGGTGAAGCGTGGGGGTTTAATGTATGGAACGGTGTCGGAGGAGGGGAAAGTTGAGGTGGATTTTATCTATGAGCCGCCCCAACAGGGAACTGAGGAGAATCTGATACTATTAAGGGATCCAGATGAGGAGAAAATGGTTGAGGCCATAGCTTTGGGGTTGGGAATGAGGAGGGTAGGGTATATATTTACTCAGACTATTAGTCAGGACAAGAAGGATTACACAATGTCGAATGCTGAGATTTTGCAGGCGGTAGAGTTGCACGCGGAGGGGGATTTGAAAGAGTGGGTGACTGCTGTGGTGAAGCTAGAGGTGAATGAGGATAGAGGAGCGGATGTGCATTTTGAGGCTTTTCAGATGAGTGATATGTGTGTTAGGTTGTTTAAAGAAGGTTGGTTTGAGAGGGATGTCCAAGAGGAGATTGATCCCAAGTTGTCAAGGATGAAGAAAGATGTGGTGGTTGGAGGGAAGGATACTAGGGATGTGGACAATGATTTCTTTTTGGTGGTTGTCAAGATTTTTGATCACCAGGTTAGGAAGACATCTACTTTCTGGTTCAATTTTCTGCATATATTATTACTTCTCATTTTGTATGTTTTTCGTTTTGATCACTCAAGGTTTAGCTATTACATGAAGTTCATCTCTTCACAATTGAACTGGCCTTGTTTGAAATATATTAGGTTAAATGATCTCCTGTTTATTTCATTTTGTGATGTAAAAGGAAAATATTTACACAAAAAAGGAAAGGTTAAGGAGTTTTTAAAGAGAACATAACATAGACCACAATGATTGTAAGAATTAGTTCACATGATAAGAGAATAAAGTGTTTTAGTTTTTCCCAAAGGCAAAAGAACCTCCTGACTCTTTGTGGGAGTGTAGACATAGATTAGTAGTTGTAGAGGGAAACCAACAAGCTTCAAACTAAACTGAAGGGTTTATTTAATAAGCAAATATATCAATCAGAAAATTGGAGGCGAGAAACAACTGTGTCAACTTAGTTCATATCATTTGCCTTTCATCATGGCATTGATAGTCCTCATAGCAGACAGCTGTTTTACCTGCACTGCATATATCATCTGGGTCAAGTTATGTGCAGGCAAAAGAGTGCCTGCATTAAGTTCAATTGATATTGCATGAGGGCTTTCGGAGAAATTAGCATAGCTAGGAGAGATTTCTTTAAATCTTAAAAGCTCAGCAATTTTTACTTGAGAAAATTTTACATTGGAGCTTTTAGGCTGCTGTATGAAGAAAAAGAGTGTATTGTATCTAAGATTAATCTTGTTTTCTGTAATACTGAGAACAACAAATGCTAGGATACTTTGATCACGAAATGCAAAGAGCAGAACCTGCAGACCTCATGGTTCCCAATGTGAGCTTGTTAACATACTTTCTGGACATTTTCACTTATTGCACAAAATATGCACAACAGTTGAGCCATCTTTGCTGAATGTATATGGCCCCAGGAAAGTGATGCCGCTATCCCCAAACTTTGCCTCATTAGGGTTTTTAGATTTGTTACTCTGAATATATATATTAAATATATATACATATATATATATATATGTATATTGTAGCTTTTCTACCCAATCTTCATTAGGATAGATGTTTAAAAGTGAATTAACTTAGAAAGAGATAGTATATAATTCAATAGGCACTTATTTTTCTCTTTCTAGGTGAAAATTTTTCTTTTTTCCATTTTTCAAATTCCTAGTATTATTCAAAGTTCCTCTAAATTTGGAGTTGTGTTACTTAATAAGCCTACCCTGGTGTACTTGTTTTGACTTGGTGATGTGATATATGTGTTGGGTTATATTGGGATGTTATTTTTCAGTTTCTTATGTGGCATAAGCCCATGATTATTACTTAGTTTGGATGGCTAGCGACCTGTTCAGATGACAAATGATAAAAAAATATCAGGGTATTGTGTTTCTTTGGATTGCATATGCCGAGGTAGAATGAGAGTACGTTGGATAAGTTTCCTAAACTGGCATAATATGACTATAGCTCATTGGCGATAGAGATTATATCTTAGGCTAGTTGAGTGTAGTATCTGTATTTCAAATTTGTACCAGAATTGGATGCTATTTAGTCGGCAGATGCAACCATCCTCTCAATGACACCTTATGATAACCCTCACCTGTGTAAGAGGGTATTCTTTCTTGTTTTCCATGCAAGATAGTTTTTGTTTCTCTTCATGAGATGGTTGGGCTATCTGGCTATATCGAAAAGTTTTCGACATTCTTGAGCCTATCATCATGCCTGCTGGACGCGTTCAAAATTTTCCACCGATTTTGATGTCATTATGTCCTCTAAGTGTGCTATACTCTTATAAACTCGTGGTTATTACTGTATGCTGCCTTATATCATCCAGATCTTAGTAAATCGCCAAATTATTTCTTGGACTTGACTAGAGCTTAACCTCTTTTCTTCTTTTCATTTTCTTCAACCGGACTTCTCTAAAAATAAACTTTGCAAACACCTGCCATAATATTCAAAACTTTCGCCTTTCTTTTCTTCATTGAGTTTGTCAGTCTTCTCCTGTACTCATGAAATCATTAGGGAAGAAATCTGGAGCATTGTTTATTGTCTATCCTTTGCAGTTTACTTTTTCCGTAAGTCCATTTTTTTGGAGCTACAAAAATGATCGATGCACTATCTTTGAACTAATATCATGCATGCAATTCAAAAGGAGACACTTTTTTCGAGTTCCAGTTTGATTAATGCCAAGAAAGTCTTACAATAACTGAATACCTTCTTTACTTCATACTCCAGTTTGATTCAATTCCAGGTAAAAATCATTATTTTATGCTGGAAAACTTTACCTTTATCTATTCGAAGGATATATTCAGTTAAGTGAAAATTGTTGGTGAGTGAGGTAGCTTGAGACAAGTGTTTCAAAGAGAAACTTCTTAAATGATGGTTCTTGCAAGCATGCTAGTGGTAGGCATGTCAGGAGACTTGGAAAATATGGCTCAATAGATCGTTATAGGGTTGACATTTCTTATACTTATTATATGTAATGAGCTAAATTTGGGTTATGAGAGTTTACAAAACTTCAGCTAGCTGATATTGATTTTTGGGATAATTACAAAAAAAAAAAAAAAATAACTTGAGGTTTGGGCTTAATTACAAAACAATCCAGAGATGTTTCAAAATTACAAAAAGCCCCTTGATATAAATATCGGGGTTGAAATGTATTTTGCTTATGAAGGGGTAAAATGTAAGACGGATTTTTTTTTTTTTAATTTTCAAAAGCCTCTGGAGTTTTTTGTAATTAGCTCGAACCTCAGGTGTTTTTTTATTTAAAAATTATCCATTAATTTTTACAGTATACAGTTTTGTGTAGTTTTGTTCTACAACTTCTTTTTGTTACTTGGTTAATTTTTTGTTGAGACTATTTATGCAACGTGCTACTTTTGGGTTATCCTTGGACTACTTTGCTTTTATTATGTGTTCTTATGCATAACTTGTGAGATGTTCTTCTATCACTTACACGAACTTTGTATGGTAATGCAGGGCCCACTCTCATCAACATTTCCCATTGAGAACAGGAAATCGCCAGTGACAATGAAAGCATTGAAGAATCATCTGGACCGGGCAAAAAACCTGCCTTTCGTGAAACGAATTTCTGATTTCCATTTGCTGCTGTTGCTTGCGAGGTTCTTAGACGTGAATGCTGATGTTCCGGCATTGGCAGGGTGTGTACACACACAGGCTTCAGTGCCTGAAGGATACCAGCTATTAATCGAGTCCTTGGCCAGTGCTTCTTGATGTGGGGCTAAGATTTCTATTTAACGAGCCAGTACGGTCTGTTGTGAGCTTCAACTGAGAAGATGGCAAAGATCTTTCAATTAAAACGAGTCCTTTTGAAACTTGAATAGCTACTCTGATATCAGTTATATAACTTGGAACCCAAACGTTATAGTGCTTTTTATTTGTTTGGGTTATGTGATTTTATAAACTTATGTGTCTATTACTGTTCATTCTTCTGCTTTTGTACTTGGCCTAACATTCATATGTTTTTTTTTTTTTTTGGAGAAAAACATTCATATGTTTTATTTTACTTCTCTCATTCCTTTTCTCTTTGTTCCTCCTTCCTCGCTGGGAAATTTCTGATGAAGTAACCACTATTCATATATTGGTTTAGCTTTTTTCTTTTGAAATTACAAATATCCTCTTAAAATATTACAAACACCAGTGTAAGGTTTGTATTGGTTTAACAAATACCTTCTCTTGATTATGTAATTTATTAAATAGAAACAAATATTAGTAAATTTAAAATATCATTGGATCTTTTGTAATTACAAATTTATGCAATATGAGGGTTCTTTACACACATCTTAATCAAATATCATATAATGGATTCGTTGTATGGTGATTTCAATTAAATTATTTCGCATAAGTTTACTCGAGTCCCTCATAACTATTAACTATAGGGATTATTTTTTTCTCTACTATGTTTCATTTCGTGTTTTAGTTCACCAAGTGAGTGTTTTAGTTCACCAAGTGATAACACATAATGTTATTATTATACACGTGACATTCACTTAGTGTATTTAAACACAACATACTGCTCAGGAATAACAATTATCGATATGGTGAGAAACAATAGCAATAGCAACATAGTGTTACAAGAAGCATTTATTCCAGAAACTAATGAGAAACGCTTTTGCTCAAAACCCTTTTTAACCGTTCCAAATCAAAATACAGAATCTTTCTCAGTAGCTCAAGACAGCACCAAGAAGAGATATAAATGGCCTTACAATGTTCAACCAACGGATATCATACAATAAAATAGAATTACCACAAACCCCAGTCCAGGACTTCTCTGTGACTGCATCAAATCATATATAATTGCTTATTTATGACTCCATACCATAGCTAAATTTACAAATCTGCAAAATCCCATAAGAGACTGAGATAGCAGCAGCAATAAACGCACATTATAGCATCGACGCGTGAAGGACGACAAACGCCAAGCCATTCTTCTCCTTTGCATGCCAATTTCACTTAATTACATCAAACCAGCAAGAACAGTTGTACCAAGATATGAAGCTCAAATTGGTCTTCGATTAACTGGCTGAATGAGTCACTGTCGATGGAGTGAAAATGTACATTTCACAACCGTGACCATCAACTCGGGCACCGAATGAGGCCACACTGTTCTTCGAAACATATTCGTGCTGCAATAAACAAGACAAGGAAATGTTCAGACATCAAGCAGTTCTATCGGGTTTTAGGTTTTTGAGGTCACAAAGTTGGTACAAATCATCATTTTAGAAACGAAAACAAATCAAGATATCTGTTAACCCTCAGAGTTACAAATATACAGCAATAATATCAATTTCTCAACAATGCAGTCTTTTTCATTAGGGATGCCCCTGAGGTTTAGGGTAATTACAAAATCCCCCTAAGGTTTGATTATGCCTTAATATAAGGGGATAACTGTAATATTTTTACAAATGTGAAGGGACCGTTTGAATTGTTTTTGCTTATGAATGGGTAAAGTGTAATACAGAATCAAATCTCAAGGGATTTTTTCAAGAACCTCTGTATTTTTTTGTAACCACCCCAAACCTCAATGGTAGTTTTTGTTATTATCACGTTTCGTTATAAATTCCATACACTTTTTAACTGCCTGGCACAAACATGAAATGCTTTATTTTGCAGTAATGCTGTGAGATCTCTACTCACCTTCCACAAATCTTTAATGGAGACACTCATAGAAGACTCAAGTCCAAGCACATCCCATTTAGTTGTGATGATCGCAGTTTTCGGACCTCTATTCCATAGAACGACTGCCAAACGTTGACCAGAAAGTGGGCCAGCCCAAACCTGGAAACAAAATTTGATTGTCACAGTATGTAACAGACCTAGACAACCAGAAAATCCGATTTAAAGTAACTCAAATGTTTTTTAGGTTTTTTTGAGACTTGAAACATAATGATTATTAAATTTCAGTAAAAAATAAAAACTTCGAAGAAATCTAAAACGAATAGTCCTCGCAAAGGTTTGAGAATCTCATACTTGCAAAGAATTATCAGGTCCGTAGGAATAAACTTTTCTTCCTTGAACTCCCAGTGGATCTGCAAGCAGAATAAAATCACTCCAACTACTACAAACACATATCCATATACATTCACACGCAGAGAGTACTAAAGAAATATCATACCTTGGTTTACAGCAATAACCTCCTCATTAGTAATAATTTCATATGTCTCTGAGGTCATGTTTCTAACATCACAACCAATTAGAAGTGGAGCCTGACAAAATCGAGAAAATTAAGTTCGTAATGACCATAAATAATACTTTTTCATTATGAAAAGTGTATAATGAAAAGCACCTTCATCAGAGCCCAGATGCTAAAATGTGCCCGATACTCCTGGTAAGTCATGCCACCATTTCCAACTTCCAACATATCGGGGTCTGCCAAAAAGCATAAAAGAAATCATGAGAAAATTTACAGAAAGAACTCGAACACTGAGTTCACGGCCACATCGTTGCTCAAATCTATATAATAAAGATTGTAATCCTACCGTTCCATCCACCAGGTCCGGCATAGGGTGCCCACTTATCATTGAGATCGGCAATTGTAGTCATGCTAAACCAAAAGAGTAATAGAAGCCATATTAGTAGAGCATCTTGTTTTCACTATGTAAATCACAATTTGGTAAATACAACATAATCATAGGAGATCGGATAAGGGTTCAAAACCTTGCCCATGAATCATTAATGTCATCTGTTGTCCGCCAACTGTGTCCAACTTGGCCTGCCCATAAAGCCGGGTCATGAACACCCCTGTAAATTTTTTGACAAAACCAACCAAAGTGCATATTTAGTATGCAATTAAAGATTCCGAAGCAAATGAAAAGAAAATTGGGGAGTTGAAAGTTATAGAGGCTACCATTCACAAAGTGAATAGAATATTGTACGTCCGGTTGCATTCAGGGCATCACGCATTGGTGGATACCTAAATTCATGTATCCACAATTAGACCAAGAAATATTAATGTCAAGATATGAAATTAAATTTATACACACCTTTTCTCTGGTTCAATGCCCAGATTGAAACAATTGTCATACTTCAAGTAATCAACTCCCTAGATGACAATGAAAAAGAGGCATTTATGAGCAATACTAGGAAGACCAGTTACTGGACAAAGAAAAAAATGAAACAGAAGACAACGGCATAAAATTTATGAACAGCGAAATGTTTTATTTTTTAATAAGCCAACTTCAGACAAATTTCCACTCATAAATTCAAAACAAAAGTCTGTAAATTTGAAATGAAGTGCCTGAGTAACATTTTAATTTGGAGAGACTACAAGTTCAACATAAATTGAAATACAGGTAATAATGTGAAAAGCACTACAAATTACAACATAACAATATGAAAATAAAAAACAGAGTGCAGAAAATTACTAAAGACAAAACACCAACTCACCCAAGACGCAAAGAGTTTTGCATCATCGGACTCGTGAAAAAGTGATCCAGGTCGAACTTGGCATGTGAAAGCCCTGTGGAAAATGTAATTCATGAATCAGAAAGGGAACAAAGGATAGAATCAGATGTGCTCAATACAAAAAAGTGTAATCTGTGTTTTAATTGGAGTCAGATGTTAAGGAATTTGTCATACCCTGCATCTGAGTAGATACCCAGCTTCAGGCCTTTCGAATGCACGTAATCAGCAAGAGATTTAATTCCCGATGGAAAAGTTTTCGAATCAGGAACTAGCTGACCCTGCACAGTGCACATTACTCAGGTCTTAGTATGAATTAAGCATAATGCAAATCAGTACACTTACAACACATCTGGTCCTCAAATGGAAAGCCAAATGTTTTCGAGTAAAATAGAAAGAAAAAAAGGGGAACTTTCTGTTAAGGATAAAGTTTCTCGCAGTAGACAAGACTCATGGTAATTACACATGCTTAAGGATAAAAAGTTATATAACAAACAGAGAGTTTCAGAGATGCCTATTTACCTTTGAATCTCGTACCAGTTCAGACCAGCAATCATCTGCAATTGATGGTATAAGAGCATAATTAATTAATTAATTATCACAGTATATAAGAGCATGCAACCACAAGGTAAAACAAAACGTGGAAACATGTCGGATTGATTACCAATATTCACGTAATTATAGCCTAACTTGGCCAAGCCAGTAGAAACAAGTGCATCAGCTGTCAAATAGTGCAAAGAAAAGGTTAGCAGATTCACCCAAAACATCAGCAAATTAACTTTGAAAGGGCAAACAGAAGTATAAAAAATAACTATTTCTTAATATATTATTAAGTTGTTAAAACAAGACTTTTAGGAGATCCCAAGTAGTATTCAGGCACTTTGTGCACTTGATGTACCTGTTATTGAAAGTGATGCACCTGTTATTGATTCTTCATAATCAAAATCATTTTTCTTCTCAAAAAAAATTAAATTATGGTTTTGGTCATTTTACCTGCTCTACAGACATATTTACTTTTTCATTCTCCTGATTATTTACTAAGCTTCTTTTTTACTTTTAGCTCCACCAAGATCCGTATACTATTCATAATTAATCACAGACAGAATTAGAAATAAAACGTCCCAAGTGGATTAACCTCGGTGACTAGGATCTATAAAGGGCATTCAAGGAAGACCCCAGACATGACAGCCATCAAGTAGCAAAACTCCCTGATATATATGCCTCCCTAATTGTCAAAAAAAAGTAATCTCGAGCAAATTTCTCTAAAAGTACTGTTTTTACAAATAGAAGAAACAGGAACGGATAAATAAATGAACCTTCAATTATTGATTAATCCTTCCATCAGGTATTTTGAGCATATAACGTGTTATTTTTGATAAGTAGGCCATACCAAATCAGATCCAAAGTGAAAGATATGTTTTAGCTTCTCAAAAGCATTAAAACCTATTTTAAGCATTAGTTGCCTTGTGATATTTATGCATCAAACAAAATTACACATATCATTCTGATAAAGATTATTACATAAACAGCTTCAAAGTATAACAAATTTTTACAAATGAAAGCACTACCTGTTTCCTTGATAACTTCTTCATTGATATCACAGGCAAAAAGTTCCAGCTGTTCCATCTGCCCCACATGACAAACAAATTAATCATCCATAAGAGAAATATGCACCTTTCTGGGTTTCAAATGAAGCAAGAATGAACTGAACACCAGCTTATTAAGTGGACCAAAAATCAAATGCATGTCAATTAAAACCTAAAACCCAACTGGAACGCATATGCATCAGATCAGTCTAACCAACCCAATTAACAAAGACCCATCCTTGTCAACAATCTGATTTCTTTTCCCCAGCCCAGAAGAAAAAAAATCTTAAAAATAACTGAAAATGAAAAATAATAGCCAGAACCAAGAACCCAAATACAAACAGAAACCCACAAGAAAATATTGAAAATCAGATGGAGAATCCGATAGTAGTAGAGTAGTTAAGGCTCTTAAATCCGTACTAAAAAAATAATAATAATAAATTACTGCAATTAGATAGAAGTGAAAGACTTTTCTTAGCCTTAATTTCAACATGCAGGACAGACCCACAAGCAAAGAAATCAAATAGAAAATATGCTAAAAAAAAAAAAAATCAGCGCTAAACCAAGTGAAAATTATAAATAAAAAAAGGGGAAAAAGGTAAAATCTTGTTATACCCCATCTGAGGAGTTTTGGCCAAACCATTCCCCAGCTGAAAAATACCATACTTTGAAGTATCAAAAATATTGGTGATGGGTTTTTCTTGGGCTTTCAAATAAGGGTGCAAAGGCAGCACCCTAGCAGTGACTGCCACTGAAATTAAATGTACAAACAGGATAGCTCCAAGTACCCCCATGGATAAATTATTTACTTTTTCTCCCTCAGATTTTTACTAATTAGAGAGAGGAAAAAAATTGTTGGTAAAGAAAGAAGAAGAAGAAGATTAAGCGGTGAGGAAATATGCATGCTAGTAATATTTTCCAGGCAATAAATAAAGGATTTTTTTGCCCTGTTTGAGACACTGTGCATAATTGTTGGACCCCATTTCTTACTCAGAATCACAATTTTCAATTGGACCTTTGCCTTGTTCCTTTGGATCAGATTCGGTAATTTTGTTGGGTGACTTGGAAATTTTTGGATATTTCTGATTTATTATTAATTAATGGATTTGCAGATTTTTTTGGGTAATCTGACCAGAATAGTTTTGTTTGGGTCCCGGGGCCGGAGGTTCCTTTTCTTTCTTTTTCATTTTTACCTTTTTTTTTTCCGGTTTGCATTTTGTTATTTTTTTTGGATAATTTTTTGGGGGTGGATAAACATGAATTTGTTTGGTGAGATGTAAATGCCAAATGGCACATCTATATGATGCAAAAACTTTGTTTCTAAACAAGATATTAAATTTAGAAAATTACTTTGCTTTGGGGAGTTTAAAAAAATGTTAAGAAGTGAAAACCAAAAACAAATATAGTTAGTCTTTGAAAAAATAAGTAATTTAAAAAAAAATTAAAACTAGAGTGGTTGGTGAAAAAGAAATCACAATTCACAAATGTCAAATTAAAAGCACTTTTTGGATTATGCTATATTTTAAGAGTAAAAATATGAAATATTTGATTTAGGAAGTAGTACATCGAACATACCTGATCTTAGGTAATGAGAAAGCATGTAAAATATTTTGTTTGAAGGGAATCTGGAATAGAACACATGTTGAGGTTATCTAATGTTTAAGCTAGATCTGGTAATTGAAGTATTTAGAAACTAAAGAGTGGAGTAAATTAGAATAATGGCAAGTTACATTTGATCTTGGTTTTTCGGGTCGTATTTATAGTACTATTTTAGCGTAAAATGTGAATTGGCGCACATGTGTTATGATTTGAGCGATCAACTCAACTCATCGACGATGGAAACCCATTCGCAACTCGCAAGGCATTCTAGTAATTTTACGCAAGGTGAGGTTAAGATGGTAATTTTGACTAGGCAAGGTCAATAAGGTAATTTCCATATCAAAATCTTATACACTTACAAAATTATCATAAAACACCAAAAGCGCCTCACTTTCCTATTTTCAAATTCTTATTACATCAAACAATAATCACAATCACAAATTAACATTTAAAAATATTTAGGGGTATATTTGGATTGGGGGATTTAAGAGGGAATTTGGGAGAAGGGATTTGCAATCTTTAGCTATATCCATACCATGTTGATATATAAATCCAAATCAATGGATTTTAAGTTCTTCTTTAAGTTTAGTTCATTTTCAAATGATTTCAAATCACTTCCAAAACCTAGTTATTTGAAATCCATTCTCTTTTTTGTCATTTATGTTCACTTACATATTCACACACATTTACACACACGACATACATTTACACACATTACACATATTTACATACACTGCACATACTACACATACTGCACACTTTTATACATACTGCACACATTTACACACATTTGCGCGTGCACACACACACACACTTCACACACATTTACACTCACACATACTCTCCTCACATATGCACACACATTATCATCGCCCCATATTCAGACATAATAAAAGTTTATATTTCATATTTTATTAGTGTATAAATTAAAATTATTTACAAAATAATAATATTATATTTTTTTATTTCTATTTATTAAATATCAATTAAAAAAAATAAATAGAGCTTCTAAATTTTTTTATCAAAATTTATGATGGATTTAAAATCCTTACATAAATTTACATCATCCAAACAAGAGTTGGATTTCAAACCCAATGACTTTTAAATTCATTTATTTGAAATTCCTTAATGGGCCCTAGAAGTATTTTTTTCCCAAGCAAAAAGCTATGGGCGCGATTGGATGTGAGCCAAATTCTATTTTCGTTCCGTTGGATAATTTTTTTTGACCAAATATGCGATTGTTTATGAAAATTTTTAGAAAATATATTATTTTCTCACTTTCACTTTTTCTTATTTTGCTCTTATCAATCACATCTACACATTTTTCCACAAAAAATAATTATTATTACACATTTTTCCACAAATTTTACTATTCACGCACTCACAAAGTTCTAACAACCAATTATATTAGAATATCATTTTATTATTTTTAAATCAAATCAATTTTAATCATTACTTTTTTTTATCTCACATCCAATCACATACTCAAAATTCATCTTTTTTCTTTTAAAAATTTTTCGTATTATTTTTCAGCAAAATGAAAATTATCAAAATAAAAGTATATCCAATAGCCCATAAAATAGTCACTTCCCAGAAAGCTGTTGCGTGCACTTCCATAAGTTAACAAGTTCAAATTTTTGCATGTCAATTATTTGGGGCATGACATGTGAAATGTGGTTTGTTTTTATGGATTTGGTGCCATCACCAAACTTATGCAGGTGGCAGATTTTCGTGGACCACAACCAATGTGTCTTTTGAACATATATATCAGTGGGGAAAATTTGGTCATAGAGAGATACGTGTAAGTATGAGTTAACCGCCATAATTATTGCAACAAAACAATATAATACACTTAGGTGTTGATTTGATTGATAAAATAATCATAAGGGCAAAAGATTGTCTGGTAACCGACTGGAAGCCGATGACACACCGGCGACCTGAAAAGGCCCATACTTTCTTGGGTTGATCTGTCAAGAATTAAGACGGGCCGATTTGGGGAGAACTTACGATATAAATGATCTTCTAAGGTTTATGAATATTGGGCCGACCTACTGAGCCCATAGGTGGGTGGCCTATCATATTGGGCCGACTGTGAAGGCCCGAGTCTGAGCGATCGTAGGGATGTTTATCGGTCGACCTCAAGTAAGGCCGTGTATTAAACCGCCTATCGAGAGCCTGACGGCTAAAAGCGACTTGTTGACCCGTTGTATTTTATAAGGACTTGAAGTACGTTATTCGGCCTAAAAGATGTATGAGGCACCGAGGATGCCTTGAGAATTACAGGGCTTTATATCCATACATTGGTAGGGTGTTGTGAAACAGTCGCAACCATGGTCTTACGAGCGTAAAATTAGGGTTTTTAAGAGATCCAATCCTAATCTAATGATGACTCTGACATCAAATCGTAACGGAATCCCGGATTTTACGGAAACCCTAATCCTAGCTAAGATATAAAAGGCCCAAGCCCAGGTTCATTCTAACTTAATCTCATTTTTTACCACATTTTTTTTTCTCTCTCTCAGCTTTGCTTCATTTCCAAGATATCTTGACTTAAGCATCGGAGAGGAGTGCGCGAGCTCCTCCGACCCCCCTTGTGCGAGGTTTCACGGTGGACTTCGTCTTGGAAGGTGATCGGTGAGGAGAGGTCGTTTTAGAGCAACCAAGTGGCGCCGTCATGGGAAACATTGAAAGCGAGAGACGTGAGATTCGAGTTTTGGCTATGGAGGATGTTAGGAGAAACTTGGAAGATGATCTCAACCGTCTGCCGCCGGGAGATACTCCCGGCATAGTCACGCAGGAGATATGTTCGACCTCCACCCCACCATCCCGGTGGGCGGTGGAGAAGCAAATGTGCGAGGAGGGCGAACGGATGAATGACCTATGTCCTGGGGGACAATAGATTTGGGCCCAATGTTCTTTGAACAATTGGGTGGTTTCATCACGAGAGTTGTGGGGCAAACAATTGAAAAAGACGCTGGCGGAGATCTTCGCCACGCTCACTTTGTGGTCCCCTCTGTCCTCCTCCTCCCGTGATTCCCCCTCCGGTGGTCCCTCCTCCTGTGGTCCCTCCGGAGGTGGGAGAAAGAGGTCGGCGGCCAGCGATGGTGGAAGAGGTGCATTCATCAAGGGCGAAACATGTGTCCGCTGAGGACCAGGACTGGTCAGAATGGATGGATGACCTCCATCGTGAAGTGTGAGATATTCGGAGGAGAGTGGGCCGAGTGCCGAGGAGAGCGCGGCTGCCAGATTCGGGTGAGGAGGGGACTCCTTTCTCAGATGAGGTGATGGCGGACGAGCTCCCGGCCTCATACCGAGCTCTGAGCTTTGAGAATGCTGCTTTGCTACACAGGTTCACGGATGGCGTGATGTGTAGAGTTTTTACTACCACTTTTGACGAAATCGGCTCAGCAATGGTTTAGCCAGCTTGCCCCGGTCTCCATTCGAAATTTTGATGACTTCAGCTCGGCTTTCCTTAATTAGTTCACGAGTTGTCGTAAGTACTAAAAGGCACCCGACTCTGTTTAGCATCAAACGAGAGAAAGGAGGGACTTCTTTATATCCGAGAGGTTTACCGCCGCAAAGTTGGAGGTGCCATCACCCGATCCAGAAATTTTGGCCAATGCCCTAGCTCGGGGCCCGAGGGATGGGGAGTTCTTTGAATCATTAGTAATAGAGCCTCTTTAAGACATTCGACGAGTACATTTAGCTCGGGCGAGAAATATATTAACCTTTGTAAGAGAGAAAAATGAAGAGAGAGGAATGAGAGAAGAGAAGAGATAGGAGAGAGGATCGGGAAGACAAGGGACCTCAGAAGAAGCCGAGGTCTGAGGCAATGGGAGGAAGGCCGAGGTTTGAGAAGTATCGCCTTTGGCATCCCCTCGGCCGAAGTCTTGTAGCTATTGAGAGGCATCCCGACCTGAGGTGGCCAAAGGCGCACGCAGAGGCACCAGTAAAGGAGAAGTGTAAGGAATTTTGTAGATTTCACAATGAGTATGGGCACACAGCAGATCGATGCACACACCTGAGGGATGAGATCGAGCGGCTCATTCAAGCAGGTCACCTTAGGGAATTTGTGTACATCGACAAAAAGGAGAAAAAATGGAGTATAAGAGGGATAACCGGGGAGGAAAGGGAGGAGCTACCTCCACCTCCGCCCCCACCTCGGCGAGAGGTCATCCAGATGATTGTTGGAGGGCCGGCGGAAGGAGATTCGAGGTGAGCTTGGAAAAATTATGTGAGATCAGCAGCACCAGATCGGGTGCAAGAGCAGTTGAAGGTGGAACAGGTCGGGCCGGGGCCGAGTATCAAATTTGGACCATAGGATTGCAAGGGTATCGTGACACCTCATAGCGATGCTCTTGTGATCACAAAGAACGATCTCCAATTATGATGTGCAACGGGTATTTGTGGATACAGACGGGGAGCTCAAAGAGATATCTTATTCTATGATTGCTATAAAGAAGATGGACCTCCGTCGGGTTGGAGACAGTGGACACGGCGTTGGTCGGATTATTGGAGGGATGATCCAACCAATAGGTATGATTACTTTACCCGTCTCTTTGGGTAAGAAATCGTAAAACTAGAATGATTCGATTTTTGATAGTTGATGCACCGCCCTCCTATAATGTCATGTTAGGTAGACCGACACTAAATGCTTTCCAAGATGTGGTGTCGGTATACCATCTGAAAATGAAGTTTCTTGTGGGAGAGTAAGTAGGTGAGGTCGGTGATGATCAGTATATGGCTAGGAAATTGTATGTAGAAAGTATTCAGAAAGCAGAAAGGGGGAGTGCTTTTGATGATGATAGAAACAAATACAAGTTGATTAGGTTGGATGAGCCGGTGGAGCACGTTCAACTTAATGAGGAAATGATGATGGTCGAACGGTGCCCAGGTGACCGAGAAGGTCACCAAGGTCGGAATGAGTTGCCTGAAGAATTGAGGGATGAGCTGGTGGAGTTTCTAAGGAGTAATGTGGATGTATTTGCTTGGACAGCGGAAGACCTGGTGGGGATTGATCCGAGCATTGCTGAACATAGGCTTAATGTTAATCTGTCATATAAGCCGGTGAAATAAAAGAAAAGGAATTTTGGCCCTAAGAAGGATGCTTTAATTCGGGCGGAGGTGCAAAGGTTGTTGAAAGCGAGGGCACATCAAAGAAATCCGATTTCGAAATGGCTATCTAATGCGTATTGGTTCAAAAACAGAGGATGATTGGCGCATGTGTGGACTTTAGGGATTTGAATCGTGTTTGCCCTAAGAATTACTACCCATTACCCCGAATTGATCACCGTGGATTCGACGTCGGGTGTGAATCGCTTAGTATGATGGATGCGTCGCAAGGATATCATCGGTCAGCAGCTAAGAAGAAGACCAAAAAGGGTGTGCTTCACCACCTCTTTTGGTACCTTCGTTATGTAGTAATGCCTTCTGATTGAAGAATCGGAGCCACATACCGTAGGTTGGTGGATAAGATGTTTGGGAAGCGGCTCGGCAAGAACATGGAGGTGTCGTGGATGATATGTTGGTCAAAAGTATAAAGGTTGTGGATCATGTGTGTGACCTAGTCAAACGTTCGACACCTTGAGGAAGTATAGAATGAAGTGAACCCCAAGTGTGCCTTTGGAGTCGTCGGGAAAGTTTAAAGGTACATGGTAACGGAGAAAGGAATAGAGGCCAACTGGAGAAGGTCGAGCCATCAAAGAGATGGCACCGCCGGATGCCAAAGATGTGCAAAGTGTTTAACAAAGTCGCTAGCGGCTGAATCGCTTTATTTCGCGCCTCGCGGAGAGGAGTTTGCCCTTTTTCAAGGTCTTGAGAAAGGCCAAAAAAGCTTGTTTGGGATGAGGAGTGCCAAAAGGCCTTCGAGGACTTGAAAAATTACTTGGCCGATCTGTCGCTACTAACTAAGTCGTTGTCGTTGCCCAATGAGCCCTTATACCTCTATCTTTCGGTAGGAGGGGCGGGGTTAGCACGGTCTTGATCGGGGAGGAAGATCGGTTCGAGGCCGGTGTACTATGTCGATAAAGTTTTGAGAATGTCGAGCTTCGGTATGCGGAGATCGAGAAGCGTGTTTGGCCTTGGTGGTAATCATGAGGAGACTTCGGCCGTATTTCCTTTCGCATAAGGTAATCGTCCGAACTAATCTTCCGTTGAGAAATGTGATGAGTAAGCCCGAGGTAGCGGGGAGGTTAGTGAAGTGGGCTATTGAGCTAAGTGAGTATGATATTGAATTCGAGAACGGATCGTCCATTAAAGCTCGTGCTTTGGCGGACTTTGTTCAAGAATCAACTAGGATGATAAAGAAGGAACTTAACTGGTGATTTATGTGGATGCTTGATAGGGAGCTCGGGATGTGGTCTTTGGTATTGTTTTGATCACCCGCAAGAAGGATCGAAAATGACTTTCTTTGTGAGGTTGGAGTTCAAGCTATCTAATAATGAGGCGGAGTATGAAGCATTCATCAGAGGGATGCAAATGGCCATTGAGATGGGGGCTGTTAGGATGGTGGTTTACATGGACTCTCAGCTCGTCCATAAACAGGTTATGGGGGAGTTCGAGGTTAGGGAAGAGAGGATGAGGAGGTATGTTGAAGCATACCGAGCTTTAGAAGGGAAAGTGAAAGAAATCAAGATATGTCAGGTCCCGAGGGAGGAGAATGGTCAGGCGGATTTTCTAGCAAAAATGGCCAGTTCGGCCTTGGAGAATCAAGCTAAACAGATCACACTTTTGGTGGCAAAAGAAACTGCACTGGGGTTGGAGGTCGGAGAGATTGAGGAGAAAGAGGATTGGAGGTCGGCTATCATAGCTTATCTAAAAGAAGGGGTCTTACCAACAAGTAGGCGTGAAACATCTCGGCTGAAAATTCGGGCGACACGTTTTTGCATTATCGGGGACAAGTTATATAAGAGAGGCTTCTCTATGCCTTTCCTGAGGTGTTTGAATGGAGAATAGGGTACGTATGTGCTGAGAGAGATACATGAGGGTTGTTGTGGGAATCACATGGGAGCAAGAATTTTGATGAAAAAGGTCCTTAGAGCAGGGTATTTTTGGCCTTACCTGAAGGGAGAAACAGAAAAGTTGGTGAGAGCATGTGAAAAATGTCAGATCCATGCACCTTTGGTACATCGACCGGCGGAGGAGCTCATGACGATGAGCTCGGCATGTCCATTTGCAAAGTGGGGAATTGATATAGTTGGTCCCTTTCCTCCGGCTTCAGGTCAGAGAAAATTCTTGATTGTGGCAATCGACTATTTTAGCAAGTGGGTGGAGGCAGAACCTTTTACTAAGATAAATGAGGATGCAGTAATGAAATTTATTTGGCAAAACATAGTGTGTAGGTATGGAACGCCTCAGATCCTGATATCAGATAATGGAACGCAGTTTGCGGGGGCAGAAATCCAAGCTTGGTGTGAGGAATTGAAGATCAAGCAAAACTTCACGTCGGTGGCCCACCCACAGGCCAATAGGCAGATGGAAGTGACTAACAAGATTCTTGTTCAAGGATTGAAAGCTCGGCTGGAGAAAGCAGGAGGAGCGTGGGTTCGAGAGCTCAGTTCGGTGCTGTGGGCTTATCGAACTAATCCGAATGAGGCAACTGGCGAGGCTCCGTTCAGTTTGGTGTATGGTATGGATGCTGTGATACCGGCAGAGATCGGGATGGAAACGCATCGGATTCAAAATTTCGATGAAAATACTAATGAGCTATTGATTCGAGAGGCATTGGATACGATAAATGAGAAAAGGGAGATGGCATTTTTGCAGATGGAAAAGACACGAGGAATGATCAAAGCAGCTTATGACAAGAAAGTAAAGAAAAGGGCCTTCCAGGTCGGTGATTTAGTTTTGAGAAGGTCAGATGCTAGCAAAAACAAAGGGAAACTGGATGCAAATTGGGAAGGACCACTTCGGGTGGTGAAGGTACTGGCAGGAGGTGCATACGAGCTGGAAGAGATCGGAGGTCGAAAGCTCCCGAGGGCTTGGAACAGTTGCAATTTGAAGAAATATCATTCCTAGAATAGAGAAATATCTGATGTAATCAATCTACTCGTTTTGAATGAAATGATCCGCTGCCATACATTATGAGTTCGGAAAAGTGGAAAGGATAAAAAGTGACAAGTATTTGGAGCTCAACTCGAGCTAGTCTCCAAATACTTGGGGCCACGAGGCCATGCGAGGAGCTCGGCTCGAGCCAGCTTCTTTTGATGAAACTGACAAGTATTTGGGCTCACTCAGCTAGTCTCCAAATACTTGGGGCCACGAGCCATGCGAGGAGCTCGGCTCGAGCCAGCTTCCTTTGATGAAACTGACAAGTATTTGGAGCTCAGCTTGAGCTAGTCTCCAAATACTTGGGGCCACGAGGTCATGAAAGGAGCTCGGCTCGAGCCAGCTTCCTTTGATGAAACTGACAAGTATTTGGAGCTCAGCTCGAGCTAGTCTCCAAATACTTGGGGCCACGAGGAGCACAATATGCCAATCTTTTTTGTAAAAAAATAATAATAATAACTAAATACAACCCGAGCTGTACTTTATAAGCCCGAACTATGATGAAAGAATAATAGACAAGAGATCGAGAAAATCAAAGTGCGAAGAAACTTCATTGATCATTCAAAATAATTACAGTACATAATGAGAAACTACAAAAGTAGAACTAAACTCCTAAGCAGAAGGAGGAACATTTTCGGTGTTCAGGTCGTCCCATGGAGATGGTCACATCATCTACGAGAGCGAGATCGGGATCATCATCCGGGATTTCCCCGAACTTGAGAAGGGCTGCGGGAAGGCGAGGGGTTGGGTGATCTCTGGGGCACGAGAAGGACTCGCCGAGCCGGGAGGCGGGTGGAGGATAAAAGGAGCGGATAGGGATTCTATGAACTCCTCCACGGGAGCAAGGTTGAGACGCTCCGCCTCGAAAAACACGGTTTGGGGTCGGGCAAAACCCTCCCGGGACCTCGGCGATCGAAGGGCTCGGTAGTGATACCGCGTTCCCAGCCAAGCTCACCTGTCAAAAGCAAAACCGTAGTACTCCATGGCGATATCCGAGAACTTTGATAAATTCCCCGGAGCTCGAAAGGCTTGCTTCACCCTCTCCCGAATGGCCTGAACTATTGAAGAGCCTTCGAGGGAGGTGAGAAACTGACGACCGACTTTGACGCCACTCGGCTTGATCGACATTGACAGTACAACGGATCTGGAGATCACTCAGCTCGGTCTTGAGATCAGCATTATCAGTCTCCAGAGCCTTTATCTTGGCCTCTAGAGAGGCCACAGTAGCCTTATTGACCTTCTCTCTGTCCCAAATCGGCGGTTCTCCTCTAGGAGTTTAGTCTCCCGAGCTTTCAGCCGAATGCACTTTTTCTTAGAATTATTGAGCTCGGCAATATTGGAGGGATCAACAAAACCAACCCGAGCTCGGGAGATCAGTGCGGCTAGCTGTGCCTCAGCTTTTGAGTGGTTCGAGCGGAAGAGCTCACCGGCTCAAGATCACCGAAACTTCTCCCGAAAGCGATTCGGTTAGGGTTCTGGCGATTTACCTGGGAGCGTCTTCGATGGCAAAAGTTCCATCGTTGTTCTTCGAGGATGGAATTGCACTTTGAAAAAGGTTTGGTTGGGTGTATGAATGGGAGTGCGTGAGAAAAAGAAGCGGCGGGAGGAGGTGTGGTGGTCTTCGCCTTCGCGGCTCATGTCTTTGTCTTGACACACCGACCTCTTGGGAGGAGGAGGTCGGATAGAAGGTTGAGTCCACAGGCACTGTGAGATCGGCCATCACTGCGGCAAGAATGTGTCGGTCGCCAAAGTAGAGAGGCACCTCCAGGGCTCGGGGCGGCAGTGCTTGGATGAAGGAGGAAGGGAGCCAGGAGCAATTGGTTGCTCCTCCTCATCCAAAATCGACAATACCATCTGTGCCATGAACATATCTCGCACAAGAGGAAAGATTAGCTAATGAGTAAAAATAAAACAAATCAATTGCAAAAATGACAATTACCAATGTCACAAGCGCAAGGGAGCCACGATGGGGCTCATTTCAAAGTAATCTGAAGGAGGGAGTTATAAGGCGAGAGAGGTCATACTTGACCAAGGTGAGCTTATTTATCGAGCTTGGAGATCGGGAGACCGATCTGGGGTTGTGTTTGCGTTGGAGAGGAAGGGTCCGAGTCAAGCAATAGGAAACCCCCAAACTCGGGAAGAAATAAAAAATATTTGTCCTTCCGAATTTGTTGGAGGAAGGTACTTGCTTAAAAGCGAGCATCACCTCGGGAGGTGATGTAGAAAAAAAACCCCTTGGTGGTCGAGCTCTTTATTTGGAATAGAAAGAAGAATAGTTCCAGTGGGTTCTATGTCTAAAGTACTTAGTCAAAATTATGAAGCCGGCCAGGATACTGAAATGAGTTGAGTTAGTTGATTCAAGGGCACCGGAGAACTCGGACACCCCAGCCCCATGAATGGATGGATGGCAAATCGGAGGCCGCCTCTATCGACCCGCAAAGAAGGCTAGAGCATTGGGTGGAGGCCTGGTTAGATCGGTCGAATATTTGGTAAATAGAGAGTTTAAAGAGGAAGGAATTTGGGCTGTTCTTTTAATGGTTTGAAGATTGGAGGGTGATGGGTGGTCTCCCTAAAATCGTGAGGATATACGGCGAGGACTCGAGCACGGAGCTCGGATCTCTATTGTATCGAATCCCGACCTGAATCGTAGCTGGATTCGATCGCATCGAGGTCCGATGGGCGGACTCCGGTGAGAAAGTGGTGGAAGAAGCGAGCCGTCGTTATCGCCACCGCTCTAAATCGGCGACGACCGGTCGATGGCGTCGAGTGAGAAGAAGAGGATGCCATATTAAAGAAAAGAAAACTGGAAAGGAAAGGGTTACTTCTTGGATAGAAATAGGAGGTTGGAGGAGGAAAGTAGTCTGGAGCATGAAACTTTGAAGCTCTACCTAATCGGAGAATTCCACCTGGAGAAGAAGAGTATTTCTTTGGGGAAAGCTCGAAAAATTGAAGAAAGGAAAGTGAAAAATGGAGGAGGAATATGGCTTTTATAAGGGAGAGAGAAGACAAAGGGCCCGATTTTCGAGAGACGTTTGACGGTCTGAGGCGTCGGGAAGCGAAAAGACGTCTCATCAATCACATCCGCGTGTCGTACTCGAAAGGCCAAAGGGCGGCGGAATTTCAAATGCCAAGAGTCGGCGGGAATGTGAAAAGCTCAAACCCTAAATACTAGGTCACTCGGCTTTATCGGAACTATGGTTGAGATGCGAGATCAATCCATAGTTGGGGGGAATTGATAAGGGCAAAAAGATTATGTCTCCGACGACCAGGTGATGACATCAAGCCGACCGGAGAGGCACATACTCTTGAGGGATCTGTCAAGAATTAAGACATTTGGGCGATTTGGGGAGGCTTACAAGATAGGTGATCTTCTAAGGCTTATGAGTATTGGGCCGACCCTCTTGAGCCCATAGGTGGGAGGCCTTATCATATTGGGCCGACTGTGAAGGCCCGAGTCGAGCGGTCGTAGGGATGTTTATCGGGCCGACTTGCAAGAGCCATTGTATTAAACCGACAGCCGAGCCCTGCACGCATGACTAAAAGCGACTGTTGTTGACCCATTGTATTCATAAGGACTTGAGTACGATTCGGCTCGGCTTTAAAAGATGTATGAGACATCGAGGATGCCTTGAGAATTACAGGGGCTTTATATCCATACATTGGGCGAGTCTTTGTGAAGCAGTCGAGTCATGGTCTTGCGGCGTAAAATTAGGGTTTTTAAGAGATCCGATCCTAATATAATGACGACTCGACATCAAATCGTAAATTAATCCGGTTTTACGGAAACCCTAATCTAGCTAAGGTATAAAAGGCCCAAGCCCGGGTTCATTCTAACCTAATCTCATTTTTTTGTTACATTGTTTTTTTCTCTCTGCAGCCTTTGCTTCCTTTCCAAGATACTGACTTAAGCATCGGAGAGGCTACGCTAGAGCCCCCCTTCGGCCCCCTTGCGGGTTTTCACGGTGGACTTCGTCTTGGAAGGTGATCGGTGAGGAGAGGTCGTTTTTGGGAGCAACCAAATAATTTGAATAAATTATGATTGGATAATATAATTAAGTTCCATAACATGTTTGGGAAATATAATTTGTGAGGTGTGATTATTCTAGTAAGATATCAATATTTTGTTTGACATTAATGATACAATCGGATAAATTTCTAAAATGACCAAATTACCCAAAATAAAAAATAGAAATATATTACTACCCACGAAAATGAGGGTAAATTTGTCAATAACTGCTTATAGGAGGATTGAAGTTGGGTAGGATTATATAATTGCATATTAATAATCTGAACCAATTATCAACCAAGAGCAGAACAAAAAAACGGGTTGAGATTAATATTATGTGTTGTAATCAAAGATCTCAAACAAGTGATAGTAAAACAAGACTATATAATTTGTACTGTCCAATCAAATTTGTCAAACGAGTCCTAATGTTCACATTCATACATTCCATTACTTTAAGAATATTAATTTTTGTAGATTGGGGTGAGTTGCTTTGCGTGGACGAAAGAGTGGAGTAAAATTAATACCAGTGGGCAGGTGGTGGGCTTATAGGGATGGATAATGGGGGAGAAAATAAAAGAGGATAATAATAAGTTGCAACACATTATTATGGTAATTTTATTCTTAAATATAATTACAAAAGAACAAAAAAGAAAGTTTTTTTTTTTTTTTTGAGATGAACAAAAAAGAAAGTTGGTTTGAGAACCAGAGGTGGTGGACTGGGCCCTGGGGAAGAAGGTAGAAGGGAAAAAAGAAAAGAGTCGAGGTTACTTATAATGTAAACAAAAGAAAAAAAGATTGTTTCTTCTTGATCAGGAGTGTTTGCAAAAATTTCAACAAGTGATTTATTATAATAAAGTAGAAGTAGTTGATAATTAAAAGTTGATAGTATTTGAAAAGAGAATTAAAAGTTAAGAGTATTTGGTGAAAAATAGTAAAAATTCTTATTTATTTGTAAAATTCAAACTTGAAGTAGAAGTCCATTTCCTTACTTTTAGATTCTGATTAAATGAAACAGAATTAGAAGCAAAAATTGGTATATGCAAACACTAAAAACTATTTTTTTAAGCAGAAAACTGAACAGTGCTAGTATATTTCAATAAATTATATTTTATTAAATATTAGTAATAATAGGGTGGTTTTTTTTTTACGTGAAAGTATTTGTTATAGTATATTTTTTCCCTTCTCGGACATTAAATTTAATAAAATATTATTCTATTGCTTAAATTTATTGTTATTTCATATTTTGCGGTTCCTAATGTCTGGTAGTCTTCATGTTATTATTATTACAAGATTCCATATTAAAATGTTTTTTAACAATTTGTTCATTCTTTTCCTATTCATAAATAATTCTAACTATAAATTTAAAACACGGGGGCCATTTTGCAAGATTTTTCTTTTTTTTTTCTTATTGTTTTTGCAACTAATTTAGGTTGAGGTATGATTTGTGAACCATCTTTGGGATTGTGGATTATGTGCATTTTTTTAACGATAGAAATATATTAATAACTCAACAAAACTTACACTGTCAACTGACAAAATGACCACCTTAAACATACATACATTGATACATATTAAGTGGAGAATTCCGCACGAGAGGTATAACCACCGTAAATTGAGGGAGCAAAACAAAAAACAACTAAAAAACACAAAACAAAAGAAAACTAAGTACACCAAATGAGACTAAACTACCTCCGAAAGGAGGACTAAGACACTCTTAAGGAGACTACCCAACTCGAACAAATCAGGAGCACGAGCTACATCACGCACCGCAATGTCTGAAATTATCGACCGCCTCGAGATTCGCAAATCAACCGGTAAAAAAAAGACTAAAAAAAACATAAAAAATCGAAAAAAACTGAAAAATGTCTCTCCCCCACCCGATCTTCAACCGCAGCCCATCACCTACCCGGCTCCAACTCTCCTCTTTGTAGCTCCGACCTCCGACTTGCCTCTACTCTCGATCGGAAAATCCGATCACTTCCGGATAACACAAGAGATATGCCTTCATTGATTTCCACTATAAAGAATGATTGGGGAGGGGAGGGAATAAGGGGAGGAGGAGGAGGAGGAGAAGGGAGGGGAAGGGAGTGGCGGTTGGGGAAGGAAGAGTTTTAAGATTTAGGATTTGTCATGATTCATGGGCTTGATTATGTGCAGCTTTCACAAAGTGGAGAAGGTTTTTTTTTTTTTGAGTAAAGTGGAGAAGGTTTTTAAGTTATTCTTTTTAAAGGTGGGCACTTTTCATGATTTTAATATAATAATAATATAAGGGGCATTTACGATTTTTTAAAGAAAAAGAATAAAAGAATAGTAAAAGGGTGGGCAATAAATGTGGGTCCTTCATTGCCCTACAAATTTTAATTAAATAATTAACTAGCTGCCCTTTTCAATTTTAAATCAATTTCAACTGTTTTAAGTGTTAAATGTAAAAGTTTGACCAGCAAACCGCCTTCGCTTTTTTTTTTTTTACCAGCAAACCGCCTTCCTAACCATCGCTTAACTAAACTTAATTTTACCCATAATAAGCCTTTTTCTATGTCCTTAATCATGTTTAGAACTTTGTCCTCAAAATGATAAGAACGAATCAAATTTAATTATAAAGATAAACCCAAGGGCCTACAGAAAATTATAATAATATTCTGAATACTTACCACTAATGGATTTTTATTATTATGTAGCTGGCCACTTGTTATTGAATCTATTAGCTATCATTATCATCTATGATATTAATTAACTTTGACCAATATATAAGATATTTTGAAATTAAAAATGCTTTTGTATTATTCCATTCCCTATACGTGTCTTATAATACATGATGTCCTCAAATTTCTTTGAATCCATATAGAAGATTGGGGAAAAGAAAATTAGGAGGGCTTTGGGAGTGATTGTTTGACATATGTTAGGAATTTTATTGCTTAGAGCATTTTCAACCCATTATATCAAATTTGGTGTGAAATTACACCAAATTTGATGTTTTGGTGTAATTTTTCAAAAATTATCTCCAACTCACTACACTAAATCTTACACCAAATGAGTATTTTAATATTTTTTTTCATTTTAGAATAATAAATTTATTTGTTTATGTAATTATTTCTTTTGATTATATTATTACTATTAATGTAACTAAATAAAAACTTATATTTAACTAATATTATATAAATTAATTATATTGAAAAATAAATATTACAACTAATATCACAATAAATAAAAATACTAAATTGCACACTAGACAATAAATATTGCAAAATAAATATCACAACTAATATTACAATATTTAATTATAATGTCTGTGTTTTGTATTTTATGATAGACTTTGATGCTTTTTTAATTAAATTATAATTTTTTTTATTAATTATTGTAGTTCATCGAAAATTTTAAGTTTATTTTATAATAATTTATTGGTAAATATTAATTATTGTTAGTTATTATAATTGTTCATCCAAAATAATAACTATATACAAAATTTAAATAACTAAAATCATGTTACAAATGAATTATATATCAAATTTGGTGTAATACAAATATTCCCTCTTTACCCTCTAATTTCTTCTACTTCATATTGGTGTAATGTTTAGAGTTGGGTTGGAGTGAGTTTTATACATATTTGATGTTTTGGTGTAGAATATAGAGTTGGGTTGGAGTTGGTCTAAGCATTAATGATGACAAGACAGATATAATAGGAAATTGATTTTCTCGAACTTTTATTTGATAAGAACTTATGTAAAGAATGAATTAATCATACAATGTTTAAGTCAAAAATTTCTGTGTAATAAAAGGAATGCTCGTGGAGTAAGTCAACAACAAAGTATAATCTGGGAAGGACTCTATGCAAAAACTAGGGCAGAGCTCGGAATTAAAATGGTGAGCCGATTCACGAAAATGGGTGAACCAATATATAAAAATTATATAAATTTTAATTATTTTTTTTTTAAAAAAAAATCTAGTGTAATTTCTTTAGCAAGTTTAAAACATATATCTTTGTACATAATAAACAAGACAATTATTTATTCACTAATATATATTAACTGAACTAGGTAATTATTAAAAACCAATAAATCTTATTGTCTTGGCTCAAAATTAAATGTGTTGACAATTTTATGTATTGAAACTAACATGTTTGAGAATCTTGATTTTGATTACCTTATTGATGATTTTGCTTCTAAGAATGCTAGAAGACCTAGATTTTTTCAATGAATATTTGATACTTTTTTTGTATATTAGGTGTTGCACTTATTGAATATTTTGGATAATCTTCGGAACTTGAAGTTTTTTATTATATTTTTTTCTTTTTTATAAGGGCTCATTTTTTCTTGCCGCCATGGGCCCCTGAAAAGTCAGGGCCGGCCCTGGGAGGAGCTTGTGGGGGGTATAAGTTCACGACGAACTTGGACAGTCAAAGTGTTGTGCATACAGACTATACGAGTATACGAATGGGTATTATTGCCCCAACAAAAATATGCTGAAATGAGACTTGAAGCTCTATCAAATATGTGTCAATTTATTGTTTTTTTGCTTACTGTATTACATAATTATCGTTTGAGTAGAGCAATTGCATAAGCACACGCCACAACAATCAGATTTTCATTGCAAATACGGTTATTCTGTTGTGCACTTATTAGTTGAGTTTAACTGTGAATTTATGAACTGAACAAATTTGTGACGCAAACTATTGTGTGGCCAAGCCTGCAACTCAAATGTTAAGGGTATGTTTGTTGGTGATTGGGAAGTTTATGGGGGAAGGGAAGGTTGAAGTGACGTGTTAGCAAATGTCTGTATTAGTATAGAAATGCATTGAAAAACGTAATATACATTTAGATGGTAATTGGGAGAGAAGTTAAGAATGAAATGTGATTGAGAGAGTCAAACAAACCACGCTAACTGGGGTAGTGATAACTTCCTTTCTCTACTCTTTCTCTCTGCCATCTCTCTAAGAAAAAAAAATTCAAACCATATTCCCTTTTTCCCTCCCCCAGCCGCCTCCCCCTCCCCCTCTTCCTCTTCCTCTTCCTCTCCCTCTCGTTTTGGTTTCTTCTCCAACATGGAAAACAGGAGGGTGACCATGATTGCCAGTTCAGGCTGATGCATGCCATGAAGGTCGGCGATGGCCGAACATTTCGGGTTGCCGACCGAAACCATCCGTATAATATTTTTATTTTTTGTTTTAAGATCCGGGCTTTGGAAATTTCTTCGTGGTGGCGGGCCAACTGGATGATGGTGGCAGATTTGCGGGAGTGGTGGTGTCGGGACGTGGCTGTGGATTTGGGGGAGGGAGAGACCCTTTATTTCTTTGATTGTTAGGTGGTTGTTTTGTTTTTTCAGTTTTGTTGCTAGATTGTAGTTTTCTTATTTTGTTTGTGTATTTTTTGTTTTTCCCGATTGATTTGCGAAACTCGTAGACAGATCAGTTTTATCTGTTCTGTAGTATGTAGTGGTTGCTCGTGCCCGATTTTAGTTTTTTTGGTGTGTTACAGTGTCCTCTAAGGAGTGCTGAAGTCTCCCGGCGTGGAGTGGTTTAGTTTGGGGTTGGTAGTTTTTTTTAGTCCATATTGTGAATATGAATTGGTCTTACCAATTCCCCGCTTGACTCTTAGTTAGTCTTGTCGGCTCTTAGCCCGTTGGCTACGTTTGTAGTTGTAATTTTAGTTTTTAAATTGTTATTATAAAATACTATCGTTGAGAGAGAGAGAGAGAGAGAGAGAGAGAGAGAGAGAGACATAAAACGAAATCTTTTGGAGTATAATTTTTGAAATTTGTTGGTGGTCTATTAAACCCCCTTCTAAACCATCAATTGGGACCAACAGCCTTCCATTCATCTTTTTTCTATTTTTGGAGAGGATAGTGTGAAAAATTATTTTAAAAGAATGAGAATGAATTTTGAGAATACGATTAAATATATGATAAAAATGTGGTGATAATAATTGATATGATGATATATGATTGATGATTTAAAAAATAAGAGTGAATAGATTGTTTATGATATGATTAAATGTGTTATTTTCTATACAATAAAATTACAATTAGAAAATTAAAAATGAGTGAATAATATATTTTTTTTGAAAAAAATATCCCAAACATTTGCATTTTGGAGGAAAATAGTTTTTTTGGGGAAATATTTTGCAAAAAAATTTAACCACCAAACACTCCCTTCAAATTACTTGAAAGTTAATTCCTTCTTGGATCACCAACCATTATCCTTTTTTTCCTTGGAAAATAACATGAAATTTAAAAAAGAAAAATTTGAGAAACATACCCTGCTTTCCTTTTCACATCATGTCATAATTTTCCCTTTTCACATATATAAACAAGAGAACAAAGGGAAAAAAAGGCAGAGCATTGCACCACAGAAGTTGCCCCACCAAAGAGATTGTAATTCGACATTAAAATTTTCAAACTGATAAAAAATCACATATATAACAATTTTTATTAGTTATTACAATGCTGAATTGGGAAAAAAACCATAAGACACATTACCATGTCCAAGCGATACAAATCATACAATACCACAAAAGCCTAAGCACTCAAAACTTCTCTGCACTTGCAGGAAGTATTAATACTAATTTGCTTAAATCAACAACAAACCATTCGCTAAACTCCCATAAAAACTAGAGATAGCAAACATGAACCACGTAACACAATTGATGCGTGCAAACATAGGTATCTACTATCTTCTTATCGTTTCACATCTACTCAACTAACATTTTCCCATAACGATCACTTTGGTCGTCCAGTTAAGTTGCAGAGCGCGCTATAACCGGTGTCAAAATGTACATTTCGCAGGCATGTGCGTCGACTTGAGCGCTGAATGAGGTCATGGTATTCAGAGAAACGTACTCGTGCTGCATTACCGGACAAGAGAAAAATAAGATATCACAAGTACTTCACCAAGGATATATTCATCAAGTCACAAAATAGACTCTAATCGTATATTGAAGAAGGATATGACAAGTCATACGAAATTACGGAACAAACAACAAAAGAAGAAATTAAGAAAGCACATCAAGAAATTATGCAGCAGGCCTAACAAGAGATTTTAAATTGCCCAATGTTGTCAAAATTTACCGTTGGGCATGATTCAAACCATATATTCAGATATTTTATAACATTAAGTAGCCCTAATTACCTTCCATAAATCTTTAACGGAGAAACTGGCAGAAGAATCGAGTCGATTGCGCCCCAATTAGCAGTAATAGTGGCAGGTTTTGAACAACGATTCCAGAAAGCAACGACTGTGCGCTGCTCAGTAAGTGGGCCGGCCCAAATCTGGAAAACAAAATTACTCAGTATCTGATCTTTGAGGTGGTATGCCAAAATATAGAAATATATTTGTTCCGTAGAATAATTAAGTAGTCTGGAACTAAACAACCGCATGCTTAATAGCATAAATATAAGGACGGACCGAAAGAAGTGTGAAGAAAAACAGGAAATCCCATACCTGATAGCAACCGTCAGGCCCATACGTGTCAACCTTCCTTCCTTGGACTCCAAGTGGATCTGAAAGAAATTTGACAACAAGAATATTGCAACATTGGTTCACTCAACAGAAATAAATGGAGAAATAAGGGGTTAAAGCAAGAATAATAACCACAAACCAATTATTCTACCTTGGTTTACAGCGATAACCTCCTCGTTAGTTAGAATTTCATACGTCTCTGCCGTCATATTTCTTACATCGCAGCCAATCACAAGTGGTGCCTGCAAATTCCGGCAAGAAAAATATAGTTAATCAAAGAAAAGTCAAAATAAGTGTTGGGACATAAATTGATTGCCACAGCGTAACAAAGAATACCTTCATCAAAGCCCAAATGCTGAAATGAGCTCGATACTCCTGGTAAGTCATGCCCCCGTTTCCAACTTCCAACATATCCGGATCTAACAAAAGTGTCAAAAGATATTAAACAAAAAGTTACAGTCTTGAAGTTTATATTTACCTAACAAATTCCCCCATCTTGAGGGTGCAATTCTTAAAAGAGAAACATATATCAAGGGGGTGTTTGCAATTTTCAAAGATAACTGGGTTTTGTTTTGTAATTAGGCTAAACCTCCGGGTTACTGTTTGTAATTAATAGATTATTTTATTACCATTCCATCCACCTGGCCCTGCATAGGCTGCCCACTTGTTGTTGATATCAGCAATTGTGGTCATGCTAAACCAAAAGGGAAAAATAAGCTACATCAATACATCATCAATTTTATAGCAAGAATATAACAAATTGTTAGAGATAATAAGGACATAAACACAATCATGATTCACTTTGCATTAAAATTCTTTTCCAATTTCTGGATATTGTTTCAATTGCAATTTGTTTTGTTTGAAACGAAAATAATCATTGCATGAATAAAATCTCTCAGGCGATCATAATTGAAAACGTCGAAATGTGAGTGCTCTCTTTTGTTTGAAAGGATATAATCATTGTATGCATAAAATTTCTAATGTACAATCACACTTAAAAGCTAGGAGTATTGGTTGGAGTTGAGAACCTCTCCCATGTATCTTCAATGTCATCTGTAGTACGCCAACTGTTACCAATTTTGCCTGCCCATAAGGCTGGGTCATGCACACCCCTAGAAAATATGCCACAAAGTACTGAAGATGTCAGTTCCTAAACAAGGAAATACAGAGACAATAAAAAATTAAGGGATAATTACAAAAACTACCCCTGAGGTTTGGGGTTATTAAAAAAAAACCCAGAGGTTTTTGAAAACTACAAAAATCCCCTTGAGATTTGATTATGTATTACACTTCACCCGGGGGTAAAGCAATAACATTTCAAACACTCCCTTTACATTTGTAGAAATATTACAGGTATCCCCTTACATTTAAGGCAGAATTAAACATCAGACTGTTTTTTGTTATTTTGAAAATTCTCTGTTTTTTTTTATAATTACCCCAAATCTCAGGGGTAGTTTTTGTATTTATATCTAAATTTTAAGTATTGAATGTAACAGAAGCTACCATTCGCAAAGTGAATAGAATATCGTCCTTCCAGTCGAGTTCAAGGCATCACGCATCGGTGGGTACCTGGAAATTTGGCTTCAGTCTAAGACCAAATATATTGATGTCAAGATATGAAATTTATAAACCACCACACTTACCTTTCCTCTGGTTCAATTCCCATATTGAAACAATTGTCATACTTCAAGTAGTCGATACCCTAAAAAACAGCAACAAACTTAAGGGTCCATACCACAGCATACAAAAAGAGCAAAACAACATCAGAACAACGTTCAGGGACGGATCATGATAATATCATACATGGAATTCATCCAAAGAACCTAAATCAGGTTAGCTCCCAATTAAATATTTTGAAATAAAGGGCTTAAATTTGATAAAACATTTTTATCCTTTGGGAAGAATACTAAACATAAAAATGAGCAGAAAACATAGGCTATCATTTTATTGGCGTGATATAACAACCAAACAATTGCTGAAAACGGAAATCAGATAATAGTCGAGTGGTTAAGACTCCCAAGCCCATAACGAAAAATAAACTAACCCAAGATGCAAAGAGTGCTGCGTCATCATATTCATGTTTAAGAGAGCCAGGTCGAATTTGACATGTGTAAAGCCTGCGAAAATCCGATCCCATGAGTCAAGCACGGCGAATGAAGGATACAAACAACAATTGTATGCTTTACTTAATAGAATAAAGTGCTAAACTATGTTTTGTCAGATAATTCTGACTACATGTTAAGGAAATTTGCCCTACCCTGCATCTGAGTAAATACCAAGTTTCAGTCCTTTCGAGTGCACATAATCAGCAAGAGCTTTAACTCCTGATGGAAATGCTTTAGAATCAGGAACCATTTTACCCTGCACCATTATCCAGGCTTTAGTACAAACAACCCAACTGCAAAAACTAAGGGATAACTACCAAAACCCCAGAGATGTTTTAAATTACAAAAATTCCCCTCAAGTTTGATTATATCTTAAACTGAAGGGGTAACTTTAAATATTCTATATATAACAGGGGATCTTTTGAAATGCTTTTTTCCGACGGAATCAAATCTCAAAGGGATTTTTTGTAATTTTCAAGAACCTATGGAGTTTTTTGTAATTAGATCAAAACTCGGGGATTATGTAATTATCCCGAAAATTAAACTAAGCACAATCTCTGGTTTTCAAAGAGAGATGCTTATGTACCTCTGAGTTTCGATCCGGTTCAGACCAGCAATCATCTGCAATTCATGATATTAAGTCAATATAACAACATTGCAGAGAACAAAGTAAAACATATCTAGGGATCATGCCAGTGGACTACCTAAATTCACGTAGTTGTAGCCCAACTTAGCCAAGCCAGTTGTAATAAGGGCATCAGCTGTGAAAGATCAAAACAAGAAACGATAAATTTTACGGAAAATTTTACTTGATTAGCTCACAAAGAGCTTTCTAAACAAACTACACAAACTGCTATAAAGATCAACCAGGATTATCAAAAAGTAAACTGCGTTCATATTTCAGAAGTATCATTCAAGAAATAAATTTACAAAATATCAAAATGATATGGTTTTTACTCAATTAAGTAGATCAATAGCAGCAAAGGTAAAAAGGGCTTTACCTGTTTCCTTGATAACGTTTTCATCGATATTGCATCTAAAGAAATTCCAGCTATTCCATCTGTCCCAAAAGGCCAAAACACAGTTAAACTTTCATTTATTATTCACTCTAAAATCTGATTATTTGACAAAACAGGGAACCAACCAAAACCCACCTAATTCTGAGAAGATCAAGAAACAAGTGATCATAACATCATCTTTTTTTTTAATTTTTCTTTTTCTTTTTTTTTCAAATTAAAATAAAAATATGATAGGGTTTTCCTCAAATATATTTATCCAACTAAATTAACGAAATAACAGCCAAAAAAAAAACTCTATTAACAGAAATTCTTATCCAAACCTGATAATAATATATTAGTTTTTTTCTCCACAACAAACAAAAAAACAGAAGCTAAAACAAAAATCCAAAACGTAAGAAAAAGAAATAGTAAAAAAACAAAAAATAGGGAAAAGGGATGATTTCGTTACCCCATCTGAGGAGTTGTGGCCAAACCATTGCCCAACTGCAAAATCCCATATTTTGAAGTATCATAGATTTTAGCAATGGGTTTTTCTTGGCCGTTCACATAAGGGTGCGAAGGCAGTACTCTAGCAGTGACCGCCACTACAGTGACATATGCATACAGAATGACTGTAAGTATAGACACTCTGACATGATTAGCAGTAATCTTCGCCATTAGTGAGGGACAGTAATTTTTCTCCTCTGTTTTCTTTATCAGAGTAAAGTGTACTAATAGATTAATTTGGTAAAAGGAAAAGTTTGGTGGGATGAAATTGAGTGGAGGGTAAGTAATGTATTAAGTATTTATAAAAGCAGTAAAGGCACTGTAAGTTGTAACCATCAACTTTTTTGTAAAAACAAGAAATGTTTCATTGGAGAATAGTCTTTGTTTATTTGGTTCATAATTCATGTAATAAATTTGTGGGTATTTTTGGATTTTTCTGGTGCCCACCCAAAAAGTTGCAGAAAAATCTGGAGATACTTTGGGCCGGCATACAATATTGCTAGCTTGGAATCTTTTTCATTTTCATGATCACAGTTCTTGATTCTCGTATTATTGATCTCTCTTTTTCTTTTGGCTGTTTCCTTTAATAAAGCTGAAAAATATGGTTTGAAGCTAAGATAAAAAAATTAAAAAAAAAATGATTTTGTAGCACATAAAATTTTGATTGGTCATGGTTATGGTTATAAATGTATCGAATGGAGCTGAACATATTATTATTGAGCTTCAAAAAATGTATTTGAATTTGGTTTGAATATCAATCCAATCGAACTTAAACGAGCTTTACGCGAGCCGAACACAACTCAATTTCACATTCTTCTTTTACTAATCGAGACAAGTTCGGGCTAATTTTTATATATTATCGAACGAAAAAATGTGTTCAAACTTGGTTTATTGTATTAATGTATCGAGCTCAAACGAGCTTTTAATGTTCAATGTCGAGTTGAATATCGAGTAATTTGGTTTGTTTTTCAACCTAGTCATGGTTGAGTTTCAATATCCTTTAAGAATCAAGAAATTATGGGAAAATATGCTTTAGCTTTGTCATTAAAAAATTAAATGGGGTTTCAAAAATAAAAGACTTGAATAAAAAAAAATAGGATTTCATTTTATTGCAGTATTGGTGTGCGAAAATAAGGTGGAAATGAAATGAACATCCCAAACCCCGTCTTGATTGGTATAATTTAATAAGAAAATATCCATTCCCATCGGAATCCCTATTTCCCAAAATATGGAAAAATTATTTTTTTTCCTGCACCATGGGTTTAGTAATTCCCAATAGATCAAGAATAAAATCTATAATTTTTTTAACGAAATTATCATTCTATAAATAACTAAAATACTGGGTAAAACTCGAAATTCAATTCATTAATATTTTCAAAAAACAATATTATTAATAAACAAATTACTTATTTATATTTTAATAAAAATGAAAAACTCAAAACATATTTATTAGTTATATGAAGATTAGCACGACCCATTTATTAATTTTATATTATTATTATAAGAATATCATAATTATATTTTTGTATAAAAGTAAAGGATATATTATATATACATACATAGGGGGGTTATATAGGACCCCCCTATTATATAAGTACATAGGACCAAATCCAGACCACATATCTACCTATTTCAATGACTATTATTAATTCTGATTATTGTTAATAAAATAAATTGTAAAGACAAAATTGGGGCAAATTAGTCCACATAAAAAATAGGGAGGTTGACTAAATCTAGTAAATCCCATGAAAATATGGGAGTTACCACAATTGGTGGCATCCTTCATTCAATCCACGTCGTGTAGTTGATTTCCAAACAAATTTGATGATATGTTTCCTTAACTCCATGTGCTAAATCTAGAAAATTTCCATGAAATTTCGTCATACCCATTTTTTTTAAAAAAACATTCTTGATATGGCCAGAATGTTGCTTATATATGCTAAAATACTTGCTCACACGTATGTAAAATGTTGCTTAGTTTTTACTGTGTTTTAAACTCTCACATTAATAATAGTTTGTTTGAGAATAACTATCTGTCATGCAAAAAATTAAAAACTCATACTTATATGGACTCTTATTCATTCAATCGTTGACGGTTTTTTCAACCCATAAATTTGTTTGGGTGATACTAAAATATTGCTTATGTATGCACGAATACTTGCTTGTATGTATTCAAAAATTGTATTACGTCACCATTTGTTCTAACTCAGTACTTTGCTTAGCTATGGCTAAAGGTTTGCTTACACGTGCATACCTATATGCTTATGTATATTCTAAATGTTGATTAATTATTTATTTTGTTTGAATCAGTTGGAATTGCACATGTGCCACAACAGCGGATTAAAATAACATCGAATTCATCTCCGAACTAGATACCAAAATGTGACGAAAATATAACTCCAGAAGAAGGAATGAATTTTGATAATATCGACAACGGAATACCATTTTAAAAATGATTCTTAATTTATAAAAAAACGTATGTGTTCCAGAATATGTTGTGACTGCTTATTTATTTGTTTAATACTGTTTATTAACATATTACAAATTGCCTATGTGTGGTTATTGTAATGCTTATTACTACCATGTACTCAACTTATGTGTGACTATTGTAGTGCTTTTCGAGCAAATAATTCAACATTCTTGTAAAATTTGGTTACTACAGTCTCATATGTTCAATTGTTTATTTGTGCGTAAAGTATTGTTTGTGAAATGATGTTATGGTGCTTAGAAAACAATTGAATTATGCTTACAATACCATCAAACCATGAAAATAATTGCTTGCAAAGCAATTGAATTCTGCTTACAAAGCAATTGGATTTTGCTTACAAGGCAATCGTTACGCTTACAAAGCGATTGAATTACCGCTACGATATCTAAAACCATGAAAATAAATACGACACTAACTAGAAAATGTCCATATATCAACTACGCATGTACGTCCAAACCAACCATATTTAAAATGGCTATAAAATACTACAATATTCAACATTTTGATCAAAAGTTTGAAACAATAACGTTTTGTTGTGATCCTAACTCGATTTGTCAAACTCCTTCGCCGGTCCCAAAACCGACTTCCACTGCTCGTTCGTTACATCTTTTGTCATTTCCAACAGAAAAAATCTATCCAAAAAAAAGACACTAGTCATTTATATAAAATATTTATTAACAAACAAAACATTTATAAGCATAAAAATCAACCAAACATAAGCATAATATAATATATGTATAAGCAGAAAACAAACTATAGATAAGCATAATTATCAACAACAATAAACAATTGAAAACATCAATAAGCAAACCCCCAACCTTAGAAAAAAAATATGGCAATACTAGTTACCCCCTAATTTGAGAGCATAATATAAAACATACATAAGCATAATTATCAACAACAATAAGCAGTTGAAAGCCTCGTTAATCTCTCTGTCTGCTAACTTTGTTTTTTCAACTAGTAAAATCAGTAAATAAAAAATAACAAAAAACCAACAACAGATCCTAATTATGCATTTAGAAGAACATAAATAAGCATTATTACGAAAATTAATAAGCATTTGCACATAGTTGAACAAAAACATGATCTATTTAATCAAGCCCCTCTTCAACGCAAGAAGCCATTAAAACAAATTCCATGCTATCATACGCCCCTAACACATACCGCAACTACAAACCATCATTAAAACTACGAGAATGCAGACAGGGGCAGAACCAGGATTTGATACAGAGGGGGGCCGATTTTTGCAGCCTAGACCCCCCTAGGCGGGCGCTTAGAACCGATTTTTTAGCCGCATGTCAAGCACCTAGATCGGATTGTTTGACCGTAAGCTGATTTTTAGCCAACACGATTTTTCGCACCGATTTTAGCAAAGCCGGCCGCCTAGGCCGATTTTTACAACACTGATTTGTATCGAATACAATGTCAATATTCTTCGTTAAATATCCCAAAATACATAACTACAACACAAAATTGACGTACTTTTTCGTTTTACAGAAAAAATGAGGGGGGGCAAATAGAATTAATCCCAAAAATTACATATAAAAAATAAAAAATAAAAATATTGGGAGGGGGGCCAGGGCCCCCCTTCCTACCAATGTAGGTCCGTCCCTGAATGCAGACGACCCATGATCTAATGAAGCAAAAATTCAAAGCAAATCGCAAAATAATTTTCAAAAAAGAAAAAGAAAAGCACCGCCTTTAATACCTTAGCAAGAGGCGCAAAAATCGAACCAAAAACTCCAGAAGACGAACCAGTTGTCGAAGAATCCTTAGCTCCAAAGAGATCAGAAGCAAATGAAGAACCCGATTATTTTCATCATTCTCTCTATTTCACAAAGATGTTGAGAAATCTTTAACACATATCGATGGAGATGCTGTTCTGGTGGGGCTTTTCGCAATAGTTATGGAGATCGGAGTTTTCACGAGATTGAGGTTTTTCTCATAAATATGGGGACGTGTAAAACGATTTGGGAGAGAAAATATTTGGAAGAGAAAAGCCAAGAGAAAAGATTTGGAAGAGAAGACTTGTAAAAATCGTTCCCTAAATTATAGCAATGTGAAAAGCCACTACCAATAATAACTTCCCCTTAATAATTGATATACGTTGTATTTACCAAAATGTCCTTTTATCCAATAATTAACCATTATAAAATGATAAAAAATTGTTTAATCTAGACCATTTAAAAATTAAATCAACGCTCCAGTTTGGTCTCACGTACTCACTTAAATTACATGGACTTATCTGATCCAAATCCTACATATATAATACATACACATTAAATAAAAACTATGTGGATATTTTAATATATCATATTCAGATTCTATCGAAAGTACTTAGAATCCAAAATTTTATCCAATAATCATTTATTGATGTTTATATATATTTAATAAAATATTTTTTTTGGAAATTTGTATCTATATATATACACATGATACAAAGTCTATTGTTTACACCAATTAAATAATAGAAGATCCACTATTCACAAAATGTTGAGCCTAATTTTATTTATAAAAAAAAAATCTAATTGATGGTCATTTGGCCTTCACAACAATTTTGTTTCCTTACTATATCACTATATCAGTCATTTATAATTAGCGATAACGTTATTGCAACCAAGTGAAAAAATAGTGATTTCATTTTTTTTTTGGCATTCCTTTTATATATACTAAGCATATGAATTGTTATGCTAATGTCATTTTATTATTCCAACTCAATCTAATTTCATTCATTCACGCTACAAGAAGAAGTCAATTTACTTACAGAAAAATCTGTAGGTAAATATTAAGATAACTGTAAAATGTAGGTAAAATCATTGTAGATAAATATTTACCAACAAAATCTAAAACTGATGGTAAACTTAAAAATTATTGGTGATTTGTCGGTACAATTTAAAAAAATAATAATATTTATTTTGTAGATATTTTATAAATAAATCTAAAATTTAATGAAAATTAATCGATAAAATTTTTCGATAAACTGAAATTTTCTTCTATTGTCATACCAATCACCTTAGGTATTGGAGAATGGAGGATTCTCCTAATCTCTTTATTTTGACCAGGCCAACTGGCGATGGAAACTTGAGTACTTGACCTTTAGTGTTGGTGGAATAGTCTTTCTTTTCCACACCAAACATAGAATTATTTGGTCATTTTATTTTTTTCCCTCTCTGTACAGCTTTTCCTACTCTATTTCTAGATTTCCACATGTTCAAACCGTTGCTGTAATCTGTATATTTGTACTTCCACAGTTCCACCTTACCTGTGTTTAAGTTTCCTCTAGATGGTCTATGAGAACAATTCTTTGGACATATTACACATTTACACTTAACAGTTATTTTTCTTAGTTATTTTTTTGATAGATGTTACACGTGAGACTTGTTTATGTACTTTGTGACGTATAAATAGTCAGTGTGTTAGCCATTTTAATAAGTTGTCCGTCAGTTAGAGTTCTCCTCATGGGTTAGGAGTTTTTGTTCCTCTTTCTAGAGTGTTTGTTCCCAGTAGGGTTGTGTTAGGGTTTTTTACCTTTCGTGTACCACCGTCCATTCTCCTCCGTCGAACCCGATCCTTTCTATCCGTCATCCTCCACCGCCACCACCGTCGCCGTGTGTATCCGTTTGCCTCATGTCTTCTTCCTTGCTCCCCTTCCACCCCCACCCCCACCTCCCCCTATTTTTCATTTTTAATCCCTTTTCTCTTTTATTCCTTTTTTTTTTCCTTACTTTACTCATCCCATAACTTGTTGTCTGCCACGGTTTAGTCCTTTTTTCTTTGTTTTTTGCTTAAAGTTTTTGTCCCAACCACTTAGCCCCACCATTTGTCCCCTACTTTATTATTTTTTAATCTGCAGCACCACGCCACCACCTCCCAACCACCTATCCCCTTTTTCATCTCTCCCGTCCGGAGAGTCAGTCCTTTCTGTCTTTAGGTTTCAGTTTTAGGTTGTGTTCTAGTGTGTCTTGTGTCGTGTCTTGGCTTCTCCTATCGATGGTTACGAGTCGCTACCATATTCGGGTTAGTCGTAGAACATCGTCTTGATCGATCTTTCCGAATAAGAATCTCTAGTTTTGGTTTTGGACACAGCAGCAGTACACCAAACCGTTTGATCACCCTTAAGCCTTCTCATACCAAACATATCCTAGTTAAAACATCAAAAACCAATAGACAATTTCTCAAAGACCCTCTCTACTGCCCAACTGACTAGCCCCACACCCCCTCGAGAAAAATAGGCGTGATGGTCGAAGTAACGTATACATACTCTCAAACCGCTGCGGCAGCGAAGGATCAGCTCTTTCGAGAACAATGAGTTGCTTGAGTTGGAATTGCCGGGGGCTTGGGAACCCTCGGACAATTACAGTGCTGAAACGCGAAATCAATAGACAAGATCCCAGTTTGGTTTTTCTTATGGAAACCAAATTAATTAAAGAGAAATGGTTGAGGTTTGTAAACAATGGACATAAAGAATTACCACATTGTCAATCGTGTGATTTGAGTTCGGGCGGTAGAAGAGGAGGACTTTGTTTGCTTTGGAAGGAATCAATGAATGTGACCATCTCTTTGTCCACTCTTCACGTCATTGGCGCATTAATCGGCGAGGATGATCCCAACACACCTTGCAACTCTCTTGTGTCTATGGATGGCGGAAGAAACTAAAAACACTACACATGGGACTTGATGAGGGTCGAGGATGATTTGGAGAGACCGTGCTCTGTTTAGGGGATTTCAACGAAATTTTATGCCATCATGAGAAAGTGGGAGGCCGAGTAAGGGACGCATTTGTAAGATCGAGCATTTCGGGACACAATTGCAACTTATGCGAATTGGAGGATTTGGGTTTTGAAGGCTTTAAATTTACGTGGACAAATGGGCAAGCGGACGAAGATAATATACAAAAACGTCGGATCGTTGTTTAGCAAATATTCACCTGGGTGAGTCGATTCCCCGACTACAAGGTCGAACATCAAGTTCGCATGGCGTCGAGACCATTGTCTATTGTCATCTCATGGTCGAAACGGGTTTTAACAAGAAGGAAACGTGGGCAACGGGTATTTCGATTTGAAAAGATGTGGCTCGATGACGAATCTTGTAGGCCGGCAGTCCGAGAAGCATGGGCAAACGCATCTACAAATGTTAACCCACAAGCTTTAAAGTCAAAAATACAATATGTGGGGAGATCTTTAGCTGCATGGGAAAAAACCCATTTTGGTAACATCAAGAATCAAATCTCAGTGGCGAGGGATCAGCTGGAAAAATTACAATCTCGCTCACAAAGCTCGGAGAACCTGACAGCAATTAAATCTCTAGAGAAAAAGATTGAAATGCTCATGAAAAGGGAGGAAACAATGTGGTTTCAGCGCTCTCGTGTGAATTGGCTACGGGACGGTGATAAGAACTCGAACTTCTTCCATAGGGTGGCGAGTGGGCGTATGAGAAGAAATACTATTGAGTGGATTAAAGACGCTGATGGGATACGGACTGATGATCCTGATGATATTGAAAGAATTATGACCCAATTCTTCCAAAATCTCTTCCGTTCTCGACTAACCTTGATATGAATCATGCACTTGATGCTCGATAGAAGAATACCGGATGAGCTACCACGACCACCTCAACGCACCTTTTTCAAGCGGATATAACAGGCGGACTCAAATGCACCCCTCAAAAGCCCCCGGACCGGATGGTATGCCTGCTTTGTTTTACCAAACTTTTTGGCCTTATGTGCGCTCTGATATATCACTTGTGGTGCTTGGTATTCTTAATAACAATGTGGATCCCTCCCCCCTTAATAATACTCATGTTGTTCTAATACCCAAGATAAAAAATCATAAATCTCCGAGTGATTTTCGACCTATTAGCTTATGTAACGTGATTTTTAAAATAATTTCAAAAACCATAGCTAATAGATTGAAAAACACTCTATCACATATTATTCATCCTATCCGGGCAAATTTGTGTACCGGGTCGTCTCATTACGACAACGCCTACTAGCTTTTGAAATTTTCCATGCCATGAAAAATAGTTTATCTAAAAAACGTGGTAGTTTCGCTCTTAAGCTTGATATGAGCAAAGCCTATGATAGAGTTGAATGGGTTTTCCTCGAACGAGCTATGCTAAAATTAGGGCTTGGTCACAATCTTGTTTCTCTTATCATGCGATGTGTCACTACAGTCTCTTACTCAGTCCTTACTAATGGTATTCCTGGCTGCTCTTTTAGACCTACTCGAGGCCTTCGGCAAGGCGATCCCCTCTCCCCATATTTGTTTCTTTTTTGTGCAGAAGCTTTTTCGGCGCTTATACGAAAAGCAGAAGATCTGGGACGACTACATGGAGCTAAAGTTTGCAAACGAGCCCCGCCTATTTCTCACCTATTTTTTGCAGATGACAGTCTTATTTTTGGACGTGCAAATGCGAACGAAATCCAACAGACGAAGGATATTATAGCTACTTACAGTGGTGCATCCGGCCAAATTGTCAACTTCGATAAATCAGAAATTATTTTCAGCAAAGGGGTACCACAAGCGGATCTGATCGAATAGGCAATTGGGTGTTCGATTGGTGGATAAACACTCCGTCTACCTTGGACTCCCCACTTGAGTTGGTCGTTCAAAAATACGATTTTCCAATGCCTTATTGATTACAAAAAATTGAAAGATTGGAAGCGAGGACTCTATCAATTGCTTAGGAAAAATGGTTTTAATTAAAAGTGTGGCTCAGGCGATTCCTACTTTCATTATGAGCTGTTTCCTTCTCCCCCAGAATGTTTGCAATAAAATAAATTCTCTTATTGCAAATTTCTGGTGGGGACAAAAAAATGATGAAAGAAGAATTCATTGGAAATCATGGCATGCCTTGTGTAACCCAAAAGAGAATGGTGGGCTTGGATTTCGTGAACTTTCTGCTTTTAACAAGGCAATGTTGGCTAAACAAGGATGGAGGATCCTTCAGGATAAGACTTCTCTAATTGCTCGAACCTACAAAGCACGCTATTTCCCTAACGGAGATTTCCTTTCTGCTCAAATAAATAGTGTAACCCCTTATACATGGCGAAGCATTTTGGCGGGTAAGAAATTCTCCAAAAAGAACTCATATGGCTTGTTGGTGATGGTTCGACCATACGAGTGTGGGATGATCCATGGATAGCCGAAAATCACAACTTCGGGACCTCGGTTGCGAATATTGGGAAAATAGTGACATGCGGGTACATGAGCTTATTAACATGGATACTCGTTGTTGGGATGAAGAGGCGGGTGAGAGGAATTTTTACTTGGGAGGATCGCACAAATTCTTAAAATTCCACTTAGAAATATTTGGAGCAATGACCAGGTGGCGTGGCACCATCTGGTCTGGGACTTACACGGTTAAATCAGGGTGTCGAATCGCTAAATTCTTTGAATTCGCAAAACAATCAACCGTCAAGTTCGGCCTCTCCTCGCCGCCACTATGGAAATGGATTTGGAGTCTTAATATCCCGCCTAAAATACGGATTTTTATGTGGAAAGTGGCTAATGATATTCTTCCGGTAAATCTTTAGATTGGCTCGGCGTTCGTTTGGCGTGGACCCGTTGTGCAAAAAATGTGGCGTAGAGATAGAAACCATGGAGCACGCCCTCGGGATTGCCCGTGGAGCTTAACTTTTTTGGAGGGCTTCTATCCTTCGTGCGGATCAATGGTTGATGTCATCTCACGCTTCAATGATCGATTTGATAATGGTGTTTGTGAAGAATGAGAGATTTAGAAGCGGGGAGCTCTTTGCATGTCTTATGTGGTCTATTTGGTATGCTCGAAACCATTTCTGATTCCAAGGAAGGATTTATCGCATGCGGACTGTTTCACGATGGCAGACCGTTGTTTCCGATCGTATCAAAAAGCGAACGAACCACCACACCGGCAATCTCCTGAGCAATCCGCTGCAACACTTCAAATATGGTCAAAACCTCCACCTGGTAGTACCAAGATTAATGACGCTTCGTGGTTCGATCGCGGGGGCGGGAATCGGGGTCTCGATTCGTGATCATAACGGAAAGATTGTTGATACGTTGGCTCGTCATTTGACATCGTAGTACCGCGATCGAATTAGCCGAAGCTATGGCCATTAGAGAAGCCTTGACTCTCGCCGCAAAGCACACGTCTCAATGCCTTGGTTGAGTCGATTGCTTGGCAATTATCAATCATATTAAAAGACACATGCAAATCGATTTGTCTTATGTGGGAAGAATTGTCACCGACATTAAAAGGATTAGCACGGAGTTTGATTCTATTTATTTTTCTTACATTCCTAGGGCGACGATGTGTTGGCACATAATTTAGCTCGTTTTGCTTTTTCTATTCCTTGTTCGACTTTTATTCGGAGAGGTTCCGTTGTCTCTCCGGCATATTGTTCTTTCGGAGGCTAATGCCTAGTTGATAAATGAAATTATTTTCCCCCTCAAAAAAAAATAAGTTGTCCGTCATATATAAAATATTTAAAGCACGAGAAAAATTAAGTGTAGTTTATAAATTTTTTAATAAGTTGGGAGAAGTAGTGGATGAAAGGAGATAAATTAAAGGGAAAAAAAAGACTTAAGGGTTTTGAACTTTGATTCACCTTTACCAAAAAAATAAGATTGCAGGTGCTCCTGGAAACTGATCAGTTTTTTTTTTTAAAAAAAAGTAAGGGTGACATAAAATAATATATTAATTTACTAATTTTAAAAATAGATAAATGTTTTTTGTAAGGGATAGGTCCAACGAGAAACATGTTACTTGCGTGGACCCATCGAATTCTAAAAATTAAATTCAGGACGAACAAACAACCAATTGCGGAACCGCGAGCTTATATCTTAAGTGGTACGCTCACACTCTGTAACCGCATATCTTTCATTTTCTTTGAAATTTATCTTATTCCTTCAAACCAGTACTCCCAACTTATTAAAAAAAACCAATTGCAAAGATAGGACACAATAACGGGGTGCATGGGGCGGATAGAAAACCCCAAAAAAATCAAATAAATCCTAACTATTATTTTTTAAAAAAAAAAAAAAACTTGCTTAGCATTTTTTAAAAAAGAAAAAAGAAAAAAGAGGGATCAGGCCACAGGTTGGCCTCTTAGCTACACCAGTGCCGACAACCAATTTAACTTGATTGGACTCGCCTTGTATAAATGAATTTATTTCCGGTTTAAACCCATAAACGTTGTTGATGATACCCGAGCCGAGTTGTGAAAAATTAATCCACGTCATCAGCCTGACACATATTCGAATAGGTGACCTACGGGTGACGTCAACAATGATGTACAACAACACGTCACGAATTAGGCTCGCCCGCCATCGAGCCCAACACTCTCACGAGCCCAACCGCAACACGACTCACTCGAGCCCCGAGCCCCGAGCCCAAGTTTCGAGATGAAACGCACGCGCGACAACTTCGTAAAAATAAACACATGCTCATGCTTAACACTTTATTGGTATCAGAAACTGCCACATGTCAGAGAATCATGAAGAGAAGTCGACAAGTGGCAAGTTTTGGCTGATATGCACAACTATAGAGGGACATGTGTCGTTTTTTTAACTATTTTATTAATTAGTGAATAGTTAGTGCAAAGATGACTATTGTAAACCCACTTACTCAAAGGGGTATAAAGAGTCTGAAAAGGAAAAAAAGAAAATGAGGCAATTGTAACAAATTATAAGAAAGACCGACCCCAATATCGCGGCTCGGCAAAATACGAAAAAGGCATAATTAGCCAGAAATAAACATACGTCAAGCACGTTTTCATTTCCACGTGTTAAACCTTTTACATATTTCTGCTTGTTGACCAAAACGCACGTCAACAGTTGCAAATCAAATGTACATTTTTTTTTTGGGATAAATCCTGGAAAGAAACAGAGCTAGGTGAGAATCGTATCCAGAATCTAGATACATGACTGAATTGTATAATGTCTTACCACTATGCTACCAAACGATTATTAATCAGATGGACTAGTTCGACCATTGTTATCAATGAAATCCACATGCATTAATAAGAAACACATGTTCATATATGTAACTAGAAAAGATTTGACAATTATGCACATCTGTCTAAAGTGATACAGTAGTACTTTGATTAGCAAATTAGGCCACACTTAGTTGAAGGTTATTTTCTTTTTTTTCTAGAAGAAATTTTGAAGGTTATTAAGATGTATGAAAACAAATTTATTAATAAGCTTGTCAATAAGACTTTCGATCTGTACATTGATACGGTACTCCACATATTATTGATGTTTATAAGTACTTAACGGAAAGAAACTTATTATGTTAGGCTTAAATGAAACACAACGATCTTTTCCAGTTTTTCTTCCATTAATATCTATTTTTTATATAGTCTTCAAACATGTATATTTGTAGCACCTACGAGTTAATTTATCTTTATCTCAAAAATAATTTTTATTTATTTTTGTAAAAACAACTGGTTTATTTTTATCCCTAATTAGATATACTAGGACCATACCAAATAGAACAGGACTACGTAAAGATCCACATGTAAATTACAGAAAAAAAAAAAAACATCGGTAATGTCATCATTAATTGATGGTTATTGGTTAACAGTTTTGGTTTTATCGTGCACCTAGATGCTAAAATTATAATGTAAATTAATAATGAAAGGTTGTTTTTGTTGGTAGTATAGTACTATTCTAGACTTTCTAGTATAGTTGAATAAACAGTATTCTTATATAATAGAATAAATTGTGTAATAGAAATGAAATTCAGAATTGCAAAAAATAATTGAGTAGATACTTAAAGGTGTCTATAGGAGTTTATCTATCAAGGATGAAACAACAATGCTTAATTGAACGCAAATTTCTTAAAACAAATATATATGTCCCTCACAGTCACGGTAGGTACTTGATAATTTTCGAGCGTCTGTTTCTCAGGATACAACAGGTGAAGTCACTAGCAAGCCTAAAACAAAGCAACTACTAGAAGTGTATGAACTATCTCACCAAGAGATTTGTAAGTTAAAAAAAAAATGAATTAGGAGAAAACAAGTAAAGGAAGATAAGCTTAAAAAATAAAAAGCAAAGACAAAAATTTGGAACTATATATATGTGGTGCCTTTAATTGCGAAAATTGGACCTCCAATATTTATTGTCAAATCTGTTTCATTATATACATTTAGAATATCTTTTAACCTTGGAACTATCTTTGAATTTTACCTTTTTACTACTCAAAATCTATCTATCTATATATATTTGTAGTTATATGTAAATTTATATATGTGTACTTGATTTATACTTTTATTTAATAGTATTATTAATGTTGGTTGATTATTTGAATATTATAATCATTAATTACACGTGAGTTCTGTATTTATATATAATGATGGTTAAGTTTTAATACATAGAAGATCAATAAAAAATATCACTTGATATATATACACCTGATCAAACTTCACAAAATAAATTATATTATATATTTAATATTAACGAACTTCGAGTTATCCAAAGGGTTCTTATCACCCACCTAATACTTAGTTAGGTGTTTTTAGATATATATATATATATATATATGTATTAGTTACAATTGTCAAATGTTAGTTTCAATATCACCACTGATGAAATGTACTATGCAACAACAATATTTAATTTGTCATATTAAAATTTAATAAATTTCAAATGTTAGTTTCAATATCAATCAGAATTTCTTATATATTGTACCGCAATATTTAAACACAGAAGGAGATCAACAATATATGCCAATAATGCCTAATATTCAAGTGGCAAAGTTAAAAAACCTAAAATATTTTGGATTTGAATTCCACCTAACAAATAAAAAATTTGGGTGCTCATTAGTAATTATTGTTACTTAATGATTATTAATTAGTATTTAATGTCACGATGATCATAATTATATTCAATGTAAAAGTATGTTGCTGGTGGAAAACGTGGACCCATTTCCCATTACCGATTTCACATTATATTTGATTTCTTTCATCCACGCTTTTTTTTGACATTATTTAATGTATGAATAGAAATCTTGAAATTAGGAGGCTAATTAGTAATTAGTCCTAATTGGAGATGTTGACCATATACCAGAAACGGTCGGTGGTTTAGTACGACGTTTGAAAGACTGAAAGCACAAGAAATCACCTTACAAACAATGGAATTGACTAATAATTAAAGAGACGTGAGCATTTTCTCGAGAAAAAGAAAAAAGGAGACGTGAGCATTTACAATGCTTGGTTTATGTCGAGGACTTTTATGCAAAAATTTGGTTCATTTAAAACTAGAAAAATATCAATCACTAATCACTATAACAAGGTTTATAGATTAAAAAAAATTAATATAATTAATAATTGTGAGTTGATGGTGCGTTCATAGAAAAGAAAGATTTATGGATTGTAAAGAAATATGTATAATGTATGTTGTGTTTTACTTTTGATGTGTTATTGATGTGGCATTAATGTCATATAAAATATTGTGCATTAGGTTTTTGTATGCGTGAGCATTAGAGAGAAAAAGGCTCTCTCTATTTTGGCATAAGATTTATTATTCCTCTATTTTGATAAGGACAAATCCATCTTATATACAGAGATGACAATGATTTTCTAACCCACCTCATTAGTGTTAGATTTTTATTAGGGACGTCAATGGATTGGGTCTGTCTACATCCGAGATTCGGTCCGGTAAGGTTCTTAAGCACACAGACGAAACTCAAACCCGAATAATTTCTTACAAAAATAACTAATAAATATATTTTGTAACTAAAAATATCATAAAATTTTAATATATTTTAAATAATTAAAAAAATAAAAGATTCAGATCTTGGTTGGATCGGGTCTGAAATTAAAAAGTCGGACCCATTAATGATATAAAATTCTCCTAAAAATGGGATGGTTTTTGGTGTGAGTACGGGGCTCATTAGACCAATTTTCATCCTAGTTTTTATCAGTGTTCTAAAAAGCGCTAGGCAAGACTAGTCGGACTACGGATGGGGTTTAGCCCCTAGGCGGATGTTGAGATATGTCACTTGTGAGTTGTCCCACATGGATTGATTGAGGGAAGACAGTCCAATTTATAAGTCAAATGAGCCACTCCTCCTATCACCAATTGGTTTTAGGATGAAACCTCACTTGGTGGGCATGAGCTCTCTCCCATATTGGGTACGCTTCATGTGTGGGACCGTATCAAGTCCCCCTAATTTAAAATGGTATCAGAGAGGACCCATGCTCGGCCCAAGGTGGGCCGTATCACATGATGTGATTAAGCATGAGGATCTTGTGATGATGATTAAATGATTAATGAATTGACGGAGGACTCACAAATGAGGGCGTGTTGAGATATGTCACTTGTGAGTTGTCCACATGGATTGACTAAGGGAAGAGAGTCGATTTATAAGTCAGTGAGCCACTCATCCTATCACCAATTGGTTTTAGGATGGAACCTCACTTGGTGGGCTTGGACTCTCTCCCATATTGGGTACGCTTCATGTGTGGGACCGTATCAAGTCCCCCTGAATTTAACACGGGACCTGTGAGGAGTTAGGTGGTGCCTAATCAGAAAAATAACGTAGGCGGGCGAGGGGGATCTAACGCTTAGGCAAGGACTAATTTTTGCTAGGCGGAGAATTTTTAGAAAAATAGTTTTATAATATAAATGGGCATGTGTCTGGGTTTTTCCATTCACCTGACCCAAACCAGACTCAAAACTCAGAACTGACTTGTTTTTCGTTTAAAAAAAATACTTTATATAGGCTTTAGTCCCAATGGAACCAGACACAAGACATAATATTCAGTCATGCCAATCACTCCGCCTTCCTGTCACACATTTTCTTTAAAACCAAAGAGTTAGTCGAACTACCCTACTTTCGATTATTATACATAGGCTTATTGGCACAACTTTTATATGAGAGAGACCTCTCATTTATAAATAACCTCATTTATGACCGAAAAATGGTTCACTAAAATTGCCTTCAAAGTAGCATTTATTGCCCCTAGCTAAAGAAATACAACTCTACATTATGAGGTCGTTTAAATAATTTTCTGTTTGTTTTAATCATTCTTTATTTGGAAATAGTCTTGTTTCTTTGGATCAGATTCATGTAATGTTGTGGGCCTTGTATCCTTGTGGGTACTTTGGATGTTTCTGGCCGACCCAAAAAGGTTCAAACACAATTTGATGATAATTTGGGCCGGCATCAAATATTGCGGCAAATCCCAGATTAATTGGGTCCCTTGATTGGTGATCCCTTTTAGATTGTTCTTTTTTTTTTTTTTTGTTTGAACCAATACCAATGGGAAAATAAATTGGGTTTTCTACCAATCAAAAGTTTGAACAACCCAGTGACTTTCAATGTCTTACTATTATCTTGGAAATTTTGCAAAAAGTTGTATTTTTTTTCTTCCTTTTCTGCTTTTGTGAATAAAAAATTAAACAGAGTTTTCAATATTAAAAGGCTTGAATATTTATGGGATTCAAGCTGATATTCATGAATTTCAAATTATATTTCATCTCCAATTCTAGGTTAGAACACATGTTTTTTTTTAAAGCAGTTAGAACACATGTTAACACATTCAACAAACACAAATTTCACAATTATGCACATTTGTCAAAGTGACACAGTGATTATTTAGCAAATTAAACCAAATTATTTGAAAGGTTACGAAATGGGACTTCTTAATAAGCTTTTCATATAATAACTGTACGTTGATTATTATTTCTGATGCCCATTTTTCAAATCGGACACAGTAATTTATTCATTATTAATCAATTAAAAGAACCTAAATTTGTTAAATGAAACACGATGATACAGGGAAGGGCGGCTGGCAGCATGTCAACCTGACTTAAGGAAACACATCTATATAGGGATTAGGGAATAGACATGTCCAACGGTTCCGAACCGCCGATTCTGATTCGGAACCGCCGGTTCTGATTCGCCCAAAGGGTGGAACCGTAACCTAACCGTCCTATAGAAGGTTTCGGTTCCGGTTCCGGTTCCGAACCGCCGGTTCCGGCGGTTCGGTTCGGTTTGGCCGGTTTTTCTTTTTTTTTTTTTTTTTTTTTTGAATTTTTGAATTTTTGAATTTTTAAGTTTTTAATATTAATAAATTAACACCATTGATAAATTAACACAATTGATGAAGGAAATAAAATTGAGTAACACAAAAAATAATTTTATTGATTTAAAAGTAAAATTACAACTTACAATTTACAAAATGAAAAATTCTAATATATTACAATTCCAAAGTACAATTTAAAAATAAAATTACAAGTTAATACAATTTCGTATAAAGTTTAAATTACAAAGTACAAAGTACAAACCACAAAGAAAGGAAAAAGAAAAAAAAAGAAATGGGTTTGAGTTTTATTTTAATATTCTAAGTTAAAAATTTGAAATTTAACTTTGAATATTGAAATAAAATTACTACGTATCCTCATAGAGGAATCAAAACCCTACGTAGTTCTCTTACCTTTTACTTACCTTAGGGAAGGTGGCAATTGGCAACGTGATTCTTCAATTATTTTGTGACCCGTTGCTTGAATCGGTATCAAGATTATCGCTTTCTTGGAATCATCAAAATCGACTTGTTGCTCACGTGTTTCGGCGTTTGTCCAATCGTGGAGCAATATTTGAGCCTCTAGACTTTCTCTTTGTTAATCTAGATCGTCTAGGATCCAGAATATAACCTCCTTCACTGAATGCTTGCTCTACGGAAACGGTTGAGGTAGGAACGGCTAATATTTCCCTCGCAATTAAAGTTACTATAGGAAAAGAGGAAGACCTCTTTGACCACCACTTTAACAAATCGAACTTTGAATTCCCTACTACAAATTCAGTATAATCAAAAGGAGATGTTAAATATGTATCAAGTTCAAGATAAGGGGATGTGCCTCCTCTCGAACGTTTTGGTATCCTCGCGTCATAAAAATTATCTAATGGTGCAAATACCGACGCCTCATTAAACGCGTACCAATATCACTAGTATGTTCAACATCGGGTGTAGAAATAAGCGAAACTAGATGAGCCTCTAAAACTATCACCAAATTTTATTGAATATTCTTTAAAAATATCATATAAACATGATTTAGCATTCTCTACTACAACACTTGGATTGGGAGTGTCATGTTCTTTAATAGGTAACAAAGCATCATAATATATTCCTAACAATTCTTCTAAACCATCTAATCTTACTCTAGGATCTAATATTTTTGCAACTAAAAATACATTAGGAATATAAGTGAAATATTTTAACCATTTTAATCTCATTTGGGCAATAGTTGGTCTATAGTAGCCAAGGCATGAGAGATCTAAAAAGTAGTGCAATTTTAACACAACGATCTACAACTAAAATTGATGTAGGATAATAAACACCGGATAATTCTTGATAGCATCTTTAAAAACCTTTAAAAGTTGACATAAATTAGAGCATGCATCCCATTGATTGGGAAATAAAACTATGCCACATTGTTGATCGGCAAAAAATGAACATAAAGCTTCTCTATATGCATAACTATCATTTATCATTTTATATGTAGAATTCCAACGAGTTGGCACATCGTAGAGAATTTTCTTGGGTATAAACCATTTTCTTTACAATATCTCGCCCATTTTTTCAAAAAAAAAAAGAAAATGCTTTTTAAATATAAAAGTGCATCTCTAATAGGTGCAATTTCTTCTTTTAAAGTAGCTAAACCATCTTGAACACATAAATTAATAATATGACATATACAACGAACATGAAAAAATTTGCCACCAATAGAAGGTTCACAAATATTAATAAGTGATGGTAAACTAGCCGTATTAGCACTAGCATTATCAAATGAAATTGAAAAAATTTTTGTAACTAAACCATATTCTTGTAAAATAGTATGAATTTTATGAGAAATATTAATAGCGGTATGTTCAACATTAAAATCTCTATATGCAATTAAACGTTTTTGCAAAGTCCATGAATCATCAACCCATGACAAGTAATTCCCATAAAAAACTTCTTTGCCAATGATCACTCCATACATCCGAACAAATTGAAACTTTTGTTTGTAAATTAGCAAATGAGTTAATTAATTGAAACTTATATTCACAAACTGTTTTTTTTAATATCGCGAGTCAATGTAGAACGTGAAATTTTATTAGCGGCGGGGGGTTAAAAGCACGTCTAGTATACCTTTCAAATTTTTATTATCGTGAAAGGTAAAAGGAAGTGACATACCACTAACAAATAAAGTCATCTCTTTTCTAGCATTTAAATCGGTATATTTAAATAAAGAAGAAGAAGAAGACTCCATACACCAAGAAGAACCCGTGAATCCCGTCGGTAGTTGTGTTTGAGCACGATCTAACCCACTTTATCCTGGATGCTTTTTGTTGAGGTGGTTCGTGAACGTCCCATAACCGCCCCTCCTCTAAACTTGTAGGAATTAGTGCAATAATTGCAAGTAACTTTGAAACCGCCGGTTGTAGGATCCGGAATTTTTTTAAAATGAACCGAAAAAATATCGGATCTAAGTGGCGGAGCTCGGCGACTTTGAGTTTGAGTTGGCGATTGCGATTAGGTTGAGCCTCACCTTCTTGTTGCAAACTAGCAAAACAAGCTTGATTTCATCTTCGTTCAAATCAAAGCTTCATCAAAACGTGGTGGTGGTGGTGGTTGTTGCTCGGAGCGGACGCCAAACCTTTGCCCTTAGATTGATGGGAAGATCCTCCACGTCTCGACATTTTTTTAAAATAGCTAATGAAATTAAAAGTATGAAACTACTAAAACTTAAATTGAAACTTGGAATTTAAACTTGAACAAGTTGAATATAGAGAATGTAGAGAATTGGGAGATTAGAAATTTGGTGTGAGGAAAAATGGATGAATTGGAAGGGGTATTTATAGGAAAAAAAAATGAAATTCAAAAAAAAAAAAAAATAAAAAATAAAAACGGAAAACCGCGGTTTTTTAACCGAAACCGCGGTTTCGGTTAAACCGGCGGTTTTCAACGGTCAAATGATCTTGGCCGTTAATTTTTTCAAATTTTGAATTTTCAAAAAAAAAAAAAAAAAAGTTAAAAGCTGGCGGTTTTTAACGAAACCGCCGGTTTACGGTTAAAACCGGCGGTTAACGGTCACAAAAGTGACCGTTTCAAATTTCAATTTCAATTTGAAATTTGAAATTCAAATTTCAATTTCAAATTGTAAAAAAAAAAAAAAATAGAAAAACCGTCGGTTAAACCGGCGGTTTGAACCGGCGGTTTACGGTTTGAGAATTCCGGAACCGTAACCTAACCTTAAAATTAAGGTTTACGGTTCCGGTTCGAACCGAAACCGGGGTCAACGGTTCGAAAACCGTTGACCACGGTTCGAAACCGCCGGTTCGCCGGTTCGGTTCGAACCGTTGGACATGTCTATTAGGGAAGGCTTGTTAAATAATATCATAAGCTTTATATATAAAAAACTAAAAAAGTACTAAAATTATGTATTTTGAAGAATATATTCGTTTCATATTATCCTGCATCATCATACTCTACCTTAAACTTGAAAAAAAAAAAATCAATTAGTTAATGGCAAGATTGCCCTCGTTGTAATTTTACTTTTCCTTCCATAAATTGCAGGTGAGCAGCTTATGAATGATCTGATTTTCCAAAAATAATGTTTTATGTATTTGTTTTTTTTATAATCAAAATGAATTTCATTCATTTGTAGAAAAAAATGACAACTGATCACTACACATCAGATAAAAAGTAGTTGCAACAACAAAGAACTTTACAACGAAAGCGATGGCAAAATATGTACCAAAGAACTTGATCTTACTTCTATCACATATTGTCGTATGATGATTCATCTGAATCTTTTGATCAAGATCCACAAATGGAACAAAGCTTATTTATTAAAGTCACATATTTGAAACAACTGACAAGTAAAACCCACCTATTTGGAATAATTTTATTGAAACTAAATGAATTGAAATTATTTCCTATATCCCAATAAGAAGAGAAAGATGGAGTAAAACTGTAAAAGTGGCTAAGGGGGGTTTGAGAGTGATTGGTTTTATTTATTTATATCAAGTTGAAGTGATATTATTCACTATTTGAAATTTATAATCCATGTTCCAACCACTTACTCTTGATTTATTTTTTTTAAAAAAATATTTGTTTTTCTAGGACCACATGATTATCGGTATCCCAAAGATTTAGTTTGCTCTGATAATCTCGAAGCTCCGTTATTCATCTTTTTTTGGAACAAATGGAGATAAACTATTGGTTAAAATAGTGGCATACCAGAAAACGATCTTTAAAAGTTTATTTGTTTGATTTTTGACTGTAAATTAAAAAGGACTAAAAAGTCCACGATAAGTGCAGGGTAAATTATATAATAAAACATGGAGAGGGCCTTCAAAGATATCAACTCATTAAATCTCAGAAATATCTAAACTCATTAAGATAAGAACCAAAGAATGTCAATTAAATCTGTTTTAATTTTTCAATTTAGAGATTTAATTAAAAAGGTTCACAGGCCAAAAAGTAATAATATATTTTTTGGAAAAAAATGGTCCAATCACGCTTATTATTAGTCCTAAACAGTGCAATCCCACGTAAGGATCCACACATAAATCATATATATATATATATATATATATATATATATTTTTTTTTTGATAACTCGAACCTGGCTACACGACTACTATGTCGAGGACAACAAACTCCGGCTCTCTCATTCTTTGCCGCCAAGGTAAACCGCGGGATGTCGCATGACGACCGACCAAGTTCTCGGCGGTCACGACGTACAACCAGATCCTCCTGTAAAGAGAACAATTATGTTCGACCCCCAATCTACTAATAACAATCTCTCCCCGAATCAAACCCACACGGATCTTTATTCATATACGAGTTCACCAAATCTTGTTCACTTTCGCGTATCGCGCGGGAAGCGATTTGATGGAATGGATATCAACCCTAACCTCCACACATAAATCATAATAGAACATCGATGTTTGGTCACCATTAATGGTTTATAAACAGCTTCGACTTTATCATGTGCCTAAATGTTAAATAAAAAGTACAAAGCAAATTAATAATTAACGTGGTATGTTTTGTCTATTAACAGCAGCAAATGATGGTTTGTAAACCAACCTGACCCCACCCCCAAAAGAAAAACAGAAATAAAAAACTGATGGTTATACTGTGAATTTGGATAGTGGACCTACTGCTGACTCAGAATCCACAAAAATTTGGTTTTCAGAATAAGAAATTTGGATAATTACAAAAACTACCATTGAGGTTTGGGTTACTTAAGAAAATCCCAAATGTTTGAAAATTACAAAAATTTACTTTAAGTTTGATTTTGCTTTAAATATAAGAGGATAATTGTATTTTTTTTTACAAATGTAAGGGCGGATTTTTGAAGTTTCTTATAAAGATCGAGGTAGAATAATATAAAATTAAACCTCATGCAGTCTTTTGTAATTTTCATAAATCTATAGATATTTTTTATAACTAACCCAAATCTCACGTGTAGTTTTGTAATTATTCCTAAAAAAATAATCATTTTCCAACTTTATGTGTTAGTGATTTGTGTCCTCCGCCACTATCCTTTTGGCTATAATTTCGACTTTCCATTATTGTATAAAGTGTTACAGTAAGAAAGTGATTTAAGTCCACACATCATATTCCAATATAAAAAATGTGAAAATAATAATACTTTTTTTTTTGAAAAGGTGAAAATAATAATACTGATCGACCTACCGTTAAACGATTTAAGTTTAGGAATAAGTGCTGAAAGGTAGGTTTGGGGGTATCTTCAATTTAAAAACAGTGTGTTATCTTGTATATATGTTTTATAAAACATTGTTAATCTATATTATAATATACCTTAGTGACTGTGTTTATACATGGATGTTGAACACATTTCTGTTTTATTTAACAAACACGCAGTCAATGTATTTTGTTTAAAAAAAATTACTTACAACATAACACAATAAAAAAGTCTTGAATAATTTATAATTTTTTTGTGAAAGCTCCGCAAGTACCATAATCACCTCGATGCACTGTCGTCTACCTCTCTTGTGCACTCTCAACAATAATATCATGTGATTGAGTTGGGGTCAGATCGTTATCATGCGTACGAAGTTCAAATTGAAACTAGACCGACCTGATGAAGCTTGACTCTAGCTCCAACGATGGTACATCCTACCAATTTGTCGCATGAGCCTCTTAAAATAATTCATCTCCACAATTACGCACGCAATTAATCAATAGGTATCGAGATTTCCAAAATGGTATATGTTACATCTAGGTCGAAACTCCATAATATCTGGTGAATAGAAATATATCAATAATCTTTAATAATAAAATAAAAATTAAAAACATTCTTAAAGATAATTTAGAGATCCACTCACCTCTTTATGACCATTCTATCTTATATTTTTTTTTTGAAATCATTCTATCTTATATCTATAAGAAGTCTTAACAAAATAAGTCATCTTATGTGTAAAGTTGCACCATCACGTCCACCTACACAGAATGAACCACGTCATAAATTAATTTGTGTTTGCAAGCCCTATATTAAAAATTTATTAAATATAAAATGTTATTATAATTTAATATTAATTATTGATTATTTAATGAATAAATAGTCATACTGTAGGATCGGATAATAACCATATATAAATGGCCAATTAACTTCCCTCTTTTGGGATGTAATCTGATCTTATCCACTTGAATAGGTTTGTTTAATTTCATCCCTCCTAAAAGTCCTATGATCTCCTCCATCATCTTTATGCTTTCTCAATCAACTCCGAGATTGTTTGTCTGCTACCACATCAATGTCGATCACAAGACAAGGGTCCATTAATCGAGATAAAACAGGTTCCGAATTCTTTTTTGGTTGTTTTAATTTATTCTTTTTTTTTTCCTTTCTAATTGTAGAACTCTACTTTTTATATATTTGATATAATTAGGGTTGATTACCGATTACGGTGCAGTTTGGGCGGTTTTTCAATATTTCAAATTGAAGTGTGGTCGACTAAAAATTTGATTTTAAGTTGCAGTATTTTTGAATAAAATAGATATACAGTTTTCAACTGTTTCGATCGATTTCGGGCGATGTTGCGATTTTAATCTACATTACAAGAATAATATATGGAATAATCAAATGAACAAAAACAAACTAATCATCAAACCGAGATATAATTGTTGAAGATATTCATGCTTTGGCATATGTGGCTTGCTGCAACCTCGATCAATGTTGCGGTTTTAATCTACATTACAAGAATAATATATGGAATAATCAAATGAACAAAAACAAACTAATCATCAAATCAAGATATAATTGTTGAAGATATTCATGCTTTGGCATATGTGGCTTGCTGCAACCAATGTTTTTAAAATCGGATCGAACCGGCCGGTTCGACCGGTTTAACTGGGAAACGGTCTCGAATCCGGTCCGATTATTTATCTAGGCCGGGTGGCTAAAAAATCGATGCCACCCGGTAAAAACCGGCCTAAAACCGGAAACCAAAAACCGGCGAATCGCTTTGACCCCTTTTTTTTGTTTTTTTGTGGATTAGATAAACTTTCTTTGTTTATTACAAAATTTGAAGGGAAAGATAATAAAATAGGTAATTGCATATTTCATGACTAGTAAATTACTAAACCTAGGACTTTAAAAAGTAGAAACACATTCCATGGAATTTAAAATTCAATAATAAGTCATCTATTCATTGACATTGTTAGCAATATTCTCAAAACTCAAAAAAAAAAAAAAATCTTCCATTCATGTTTGGATATGAACTTTATTAATTTAGTTTTTGTTTTTATTTGCATTGTTGGTTTTGTTATATTTGTACTTATATTTACTCTTTACATGTGTGTGCAAATATATATATATATATATATATATTTGGGTCAACCGATTTTTTTAAAATGGTTCAATCGGTCGAACCAATGGCCCAGTAACTCAATTATTTGTCTAATTCGATGTTCGGTCTGATTTTAAAAACATTGGCTGCGACGAATTCCACCACATTCCAAGGTTAGCAAATGTGTTGGCTCACAAAATAACACTTTCTGTAATAGAAGTTGGTCAGGTTCTGTTTTGGATAGAAGAATTACCTGATATTTTGATGTAGTTCGTATCGGTGATGTAACTTTGACAAATCAACAATGAAAATTGTTTTTCCACTAAAAAGAAAAAAAATATGTTATTTTTTCAATTGAATGTTATAACAACTCAAATAACATGTAATAGTGGAATCTAATAGATATAACTTCAAATATATTTCCTTTATCTTTGATGTATTAAACAATTAAGTAAATTGATTATTATACCCATAATAAATAAGTGAAAATAATTAATTATGATAAAAAGTAATTGTATACAAATATAGTACAATTTCAGTGAAATATAATAATATATAGCATATATATATAATATTCTACGTGTGGTGCGTCGATGCGGTTTGAGACCTCAAATTGTAATTGTACCATCTTATGCGGTGCGGTATAGTTAAAAAGTGTTAATCATTGTTTTTCTAATAAATAAGTAATTGCGGTGTGGTGAGGTTTGGTTCGGTCGGTTTTAGCGATTTTTGTTTTTTCTTTATGAACCCTAGATATAATAGTCTGTGAACCACATTGATCCGATACTTGGTAGGAGACAAAAAAGGTCGACGCTCACCTACTCTCAATCAACTCAGCCACCTATGAAAGGGTCACATAGGTGCTAAACAAGGTGTCCATACATCTGATATAGATCTATTGTTTGTGTGTATCATTTTTTTTTTTTAAATTGGACATTTGTCATTCATTTATTTACTAAATATAATAAATATATCATACGCCTTTCATAATATAAATATTATCCACGATTAGGCTAATTCATTTTTTATCTTGACATTTTGGATCTTTGTTTTGAACCGTATTATTGTCATATCTAACCACAAATAACATATTCCTACGCACACATTTATATATATCTATTACGGAGATAGTGTTCAACGCTAGCATCGGTTTTATCTTTCTGTGTTGTTACTCTACCCAATGTTTGAAAAAAAAAATCAAACACAGCAAACATTACATATCACTTAAATAAATTAGAATGTAGTATGAATAGTCAAATTGGCAAAGTAAGTAAGCGTGGTCTTTAATTGGCCACAAACTGAATTCTCCTACAAATATATTTTCTTGGTAAAACTTGTGGCTAATTACCTAGCTTTTACCCACTCAAACGCACCCAAAAGATAGTTGATGTTAGTTCTCATGTCAAAAAAAAAAAAAAATTACTTAAGCAAAATTCATTTCACTGCTCTATTTTATGTTATATATTTTCTTTATAACTTCAAAAATATTCATTTACCCCTGAAATTGATGATTCGACAGACTAAACTATTGCACTACCACATGAATCAACGGAGATGAATTAAGTGCAAAATATAATATATTTGCCCCCTAAATTGAAGACTATGTAACACTTACCACTATTTTAAATTTGAATTTGATCATAAATCTCTATTCAAATTAGAATATATTCTATTAATAATAATCTGCTTATGATGTCACAATAGGTATATTAAGATTACCATTATTTGAAAGAAAATACTCCAATTTAATGTGTTTATAGCTAATCATCTGTATGTGCTTTAACATATATATGGTTTCTTTTTTTAATTTACTTGTGGTTTATTAACTGATTTTTGTTATTATGAGGATTTGATGTTAGAAAGTATTTTGTTAATTATTTAACCAAGTGATCAGAAATTAAAACATTATATTAAATATATAACCAAGTCGATCATAGTTATTATTTTTCTTTGATTTTTACATGGAACCAAAAAATAAAAAATACGGGGCAAGATTTATGTTTTCTTAAAGCTAGTAGATAAAGATGTATGTTTTATCTTTTTATATGCAAAATTTATATTAATTATAAAAAGTATTGACTCCGTCTCTGGTTGAGTTATGCGCATGCGAATATTGTCTATTTTTTTTATACAAATTTTGATTTCTAGATCAATCAATGATATTTTTTATTTTTGTATCCCCAAAATAATGAAAAAAGAAGAAGAAAGAAATAAGAATAACTTTTACTTTTGTTAGAAAATATCAACATCAATACAACGTTTTCATTTTTTTCCGGAGAAGCAACGTTTTCATTTTTAATCTTTATAATACGTGTCCTAAACTTTGGCCCCCTTATCCCATATCTTTTTTAATTAGCATTTATGATAAATCCAAACTAAGATAGTAGGACACGCGTATCTCTTTTGTCTAATTAGTTAATATTTATCTCTTTATATATATATACAATCAATAACATTGTCGACTGGATTTATGGGTCGACGATATACTGTATAGATTATATTAGTGTAATGTGTATCGAGTGCTGCATTGTACGAGAATATAATTATTATAAATTTGGACAAGTTATTAGTTTGATTTGCTATTTTTTTTTCTTGGAGAGTTATAAAATTTAGTGTCTAATTCTTTAATAACCTCCCTCTTCCAAAAATATGGACCAATACCACATTGGAATTTTGAATGATAAGTGGAAAAACATAAGAATTCCTTTATATTTTTGGCCGTCTGTCCCGTCTCATCGTAATTTGACTATATTTGATAGTCAGTCATGTTAGCTTCACATGAGAGAGCCTTTTTTCTAAAGACTAAAAAGGCACTCATTAGTCCACTCGACTGTTTTCCTATTTTGCTTTTACGATTGATTAGAATAGGTCCCGAAAAAGCGGCCATACCAGTTTAACTAATGACTGGTCATTTTAAAAATTATAGTTAGGGTCAATTTTATGCTTCAATAGTATTTTTTTATTGACATAGGTTCGATTCCATTCGAGTAAATGTGTTTCCTTCCATTATTTTCCAGTGAACGAAAAATTAATTGTAGTTTTGAGAACTAATTAATGAATAATGATATCCCTCTCAAAAAAAAAATGAATAATGATATCGCGCGCATAATGAATTCAAATTGAAACAATTTGTAGATTTGAGAACTAATTAATGAATAATGATATCGCATAATGAAATTCAATTGAAACTACAAACATAAAATAATATTTTTACGTTGAAATGTAACCCCACCCATAAAAACCAAAGAAAATTTGGATGAGAGGCAGGTATTACTTTAATTTAATGGCATAATTATGACTAAATATCTATTGGTTGATATGTTGGAATATACTTTACGTAAATGAAGATGACCAATTATTTAACATAATTATTTTTCGTTACTTTACGTAAACTTTAATTATAAAATGAGTAGATAAATAAAATAGCAATATTTATCTCAAGGGTCAACTTGTCCAGATTCCTTGACAACGCTTAGCTTTCAAAGGTCCCAGTAAACTTTATTGAATTATTTTATTATTAGGCCAAAAACTTGAATAAGTTATAATGTTATACAATAATTTAATTAGCTTTTAGTAGTGAAATGAAAAAAGAGGGCACCAAGCAACACAACTTTGTTCAATATGTCGGAAATATGACTAAATAGTTTTTTATTTATTTTCTGTAAATTAGCACTAAGTTTAATTCAAAGGTTGTTCCGTACAAGAAAAGTAATTTGACTGTGACATTGTGGATTCAAACCAAAAGGATTATTTCTTTAATCCAAAAGCCAATATATCTTTTTCGCAATGAATATTTAATTTTTCGTAATTAATATATTTAATAATTTCAAATTTTTAGTATATTAAGTATGTCAACAACAACAAGCTAAGGTTAAATATTGAAAAGTTAAATTCTTATTACAAGAAAAATGGCAATTGTATATATGGCTCGAGGAAATATGTCGTCTATATATCCTAAAAAGAAAGGATCACATAAATAATAAAAAAGAAAAGAATAAGTACTATAAGAAAATTTCAATTTACCAACAAAATTAATTACCGACAAAATTTTACAATTTATCTACAGAATATCGGCATAATAAAAAAAAAACTATTTTTCACCAAATTATACCGACAGATCACCGACAATTTGTAGATTTACCGTCAGAAATACTGTAGATATTTACCAATAGTTTTAGATTCTATAGATAAATATTTACCTACAATAATATTACCAATACTGTACAATTATCTTAATATTTACCTGCAGATATTTTTGTAGGTAAACTGCAGATATTTTTGCAGGTAAATTGATTTTTTTTAACGAAGAATAAAGAGTCAAAGACCATCAACCAGTTATACAATGTGTTTCCATTTGCTGAATTTTATTAACAATGAATTGTTTAATATTTTATTTAAAAATAAGTAAATAAAGTTATCGAATCGAAACATATGATCGATGTATGTTACGTATCAGTTAAAAAAAGATACATAAAACGAATAAAAAATTATTGCAAAGAAAACTTTAGGTCCGAATAGAGCTTCCCCTTGAGATAAAATTTCATACATCTCAAACATTAAGATTATTTATATCATAGGTAGCTAGTCGCTAGATCACATGATATAAGGTCATAATCTTTTCATTCTTATCCACTCTTGCATAATTTGAAATTTATATAAACTAATATAAATAAAACTTGCATACGTAACTGAAATAACCCGTAAAAACTAAAATGTTTACATCAACTTCTTATCAAATCTAGTCATCATGTTTTTCTTCATATCCAATTCTTATCCTGAGTGCAGTGATAAGAATCACATTTTCTTTATCCTTTACCATTTTTATTTTTTAAATCAAATTCCATGCAATAAAAATAATGGTTAGGAGGAACAACTTTTATTCTATAACATTAATTGCATTTAAGCTTCCGAGTTAAATAACAAAAAGAAACATTAAGTCACCTATCAAAAGAAGAAAAAAAACAAACATTAAGTCTGACTTGTTCCAAGGTTCGCAAATTTGTGTTTTTTTTTTTATATTTTTCATTGTTTCTATTTTTTCCATAGCACATCTGACAGTTAACCCACGGATTCATGTCTTATTGTTTGATCCATTGAAAATACCACTACAAGAAAAATGGTCTATCCCAACACAAATTTAATGACGATACCAAAAAGCGTCATTATAAATAAGTATTTAATGACACTTTTTAAAAAGCGTTGTAAATTATAAAAATTAGTGATACTTACTAGAAAACGTTAGCATCTTGGTAGATTTAAGGACACTTTTATTGAAGTGTCATTATCTTAATAAAATTACCGACTTTTTTTGTAAGTGTCACGATTATTATGAAATTTACTTACACTTTTATTGCTTGTGTCATTAAAATAGCGATACTTATTAAAAAGCGTCATAAAATTGATGACACTTTCTATTTTACTTGCACATTTTTTTTTATTTGTCGCCAAAATTTTAAAATTTAATTACACTTTTATTGTTTGTGTTATTAAAATGACGACGCTTATTAAAAAGCGTCACAAAGTAAAAAATTGGAATATTTATCCCACATCGAAAGATTGAAGTATTGAGAGTGACTTTGAGAGTTAATAAATAGACACTATGTGGTGTATAATTGAATAACAACAAATATATTCAAAATGAGTCAAAAATTAAATATTAAGTTTATTTTTTTTAAAAAATTAATAAATAATTGATCTTTAATAAGTTCTACAAAAGCTAGAAATATAAAATTCGTCATAATTTTAATGACACTAATTTTCAAAAGCGTCGCGACTTTAAAGACGTTTAATAGCGTCCCTAAATTTAACAACACTTTTAGCGTAAGCAAAGCTTCATTTAAAATATATTAAATCTTTATTAATTGTGACAGAAAATAGCGTCACCACATAATGACGCATTTGATAAAAACATCAGGAAATGAGATTTACCTACGCATCGATTTTGCGTCACGGATAATTTCGTGCATCAAATTTAACAACGCAATTCATGACGCTTTCAAAAGCGTAGATAATATACCTTGTGACGCTAATAAACGTCATCAAGTGAAAAGTTTAGCGTCACTAAACACAGTTTTTTTTGTATACAAATTCACACGTACGTCAACAATCATAATTTCGGGATACCACATAGAAAATATAATTTGACGTAGATGATTCCACTTAATTTTTTGAAAGCCATGTTGGCAGTGGGAAAGAGTACTGCAGGTTTTTGAGAAGGTTTTCTCATAATTTTATTCATCATTTGGGTTTTGGCCTTACTATTACACGGGCCTGAGGTATCTCATTAATTTATGGGAAATTGCAAAATCGTCATTTATGTTGGCTTAATTAGCACTTTGATCCTTTTTTTTCCAATTTACATGCACTAACATTTTTTTTTGAAAAAGATGCACTAACTTTTTAAGAATTGCACATTTAATCATAATCAGACAGGAGGAAAATCAATTTCTATCGAAAATTGTTGACCTGACACCGAAAAATGCTTATAAGTAAAAAGAGTTCTTAACTTTTCAAAATATAAGTAATATTTAAAATTATACAAAACATAATAATAATATTAATAAATTTAAAATATTATTATTAGAGAATTTATTTTGAAATTACGGCCAATTAGGAGTGTGATATTTGAAAAGGTCGTATATATGAATTGCAAGAGAAAGAAAAATTAACTGAGGACAGATCGGGCCAAATTAAGCATGCACTTTGCAATTTAATTCTCCATTATTCTTTATTATGGAGTTCCTTTTAAGCCAATTTTCTAGCAAACTGTGCTTCGGGCTTACGGTATAAAAACCGAGGCCCATTTACTCCAATTTGGAAGAGCTAAATAAAAAGTAAATATGGATTAAATTGGCTGGACGGCCCAGAAAAGCACAGCCTAATTGGGCTTTCGAATCTTGTTCAAGTAAATAAGCAATTTATCTGTCATGGGCCTCATGACTGCTCAAATTGTGGGTTGATTTTGTGTAATGATTTAATGGGTTACTGATGAGTTATGAAAATCGAATACCTTCTAAAATAATTAGGTATTTGTGAATAAAGATTAAAGAAAAAAAAATGAATCAACTCTATATTTGTACTAAGAACACTTAATAGGAATAAAAAATAATTTAATTAAGTTGCTATTATCCATCAACCATCATATCTTTTTAATTGGATTATTTAAGTCCTTGGACTACCAAATTATTTTGAGTCAAACTCAGTGGTCTCATTTTTATTGTACACGCCATGCACGTGTTATATTTTTCTGTATAAAAGTGATAAATAGTCAAGAAATTATATGAAAAACAGTTAAACTTTAAATATGACTCTCCTTTACTCTCTTAAGTTCTCTTATCTTTCCTCAAAAAAAAAAAAAAAAAAAAGAATTCTCTTATCTAAATCGACCCCAATATGAACTTAGATCAGACAAGCCTACTAAATTGTTGGTCAATTTCCTACCGAGTCAGTGCGATTCAAAGATTTTGACGAAAAAAAAACGGATAGTGTTAATTAATGTTGTAAACGAGTTGAGTGGAGACGAATATAATACTGTTCAAACTTGTTTAAATTTTAATCGAGTTTTAAAAATTATGTATGTGTTTGGCTTGATTATTAACGGAATCGAGCTCGAATGAGCTTTAGTCAAGCCTAATACGAATCAAACTCGAGTAGCTTGATATATTTACATATTATTTTATTCTTTTTTTACTGATCGAGTCGAGCTTGAACCGAGTTTTACAACTTATCGAACGAAAAAATGTATTCAAGCTTGGTTCGTTATATTAACGAACTGAGCTCAAACGAGTTTTTAATAATTGATCTCGAATCGAGTATTGAGTAGTTTGATTCGTTCCTCAACCATCGTATTAATCAAGTTTAATTGGTTATATAAGGAAAATAATGAGAAAATAAATGGGAAGGAGGGAGGTGATGAACTTATATTAAGAATCAGGGATCTCACATTTTTGTGAGGGAAATGAGTTTTCCTTTTACATCGTATTTTTTTCTCAAGCCCTTTTATTTTTTTTTGAAAAAAAACAAGATTCCCTAGCAACCGAACAATTAAATTGTTTATCTAACATTTTATTTTTCTTTCTCACCAAAATCCTCCTAACCAACTTTAGTTTCTTCAATGAATACTAAATTTGACTTCACATAATTTGTAACGCGCCTACGAAAAACAAAACTTGAATAATTAACATTTGGCAATTTCCAACCACCTAATCATGCCCATGGACAATGGCGTGGCGAAAAATTCTGAGGGTGGTAGTCGATACACGGGGTCGGGGTAGCGGATAAAAACTAATAGAAAAATCATATAAATTTTAACTAATTTTTTTTTTTTAAAAAAATTGCCTAATAATTTTTTTAAAAAAAAAAATGGAAGGGGGGGGGGGGGCAGGGCCCAGGTTGGCCCCCCTCCCACCGCCACTGCCCATGGATTAAATGCAAACATATATAGTATTCTTTTGGGCTAGGCTAGCTGTTTCTATGTTTTTTTTGTTTCATTTTTAGTACAAATTTTGGTAGGAGATCGAAGAAGCCAAGTGGAAATCGAACTCAAGCACATATATGAGATTACTGGTGAATATTTTTATTGAATATAGTTTAATAAGTTCAATTTTAATTAATGGAATTGGTTCCTCCACCTACCATAAACATAAATAAAATATGGGAGTACCGATCAAAAAAAAAAAAAAAATATGGGAGTTAAAATTCTTTGACCCAAAAATAAAAATAAAAATCAACGGGAAAAAATGAAAAAAGAAAAAATTGAGGAAGAAGAAAAAGTTTGTCAGGCGTCAATGCTGCCGGCCAAAACCCATTTTTTGTTTCAGACAAATAGAACGCCAAATGAGAAAAGGAAATGGATAATAAATGTTTTTTTTTTTCCATACGAGTACAGAAAAATTATGTCATATGGGCCTCCAAGAAATGGCAGTCCTTGACAAACATTGACTTCTTGATCAAGGCAGTTTAAGTAATGATCTATGCACTCAAGTGGAATAAGATGCAATTGGGTTTTATTTAACATATTATTTAAGGATAATGACACTTTTCTTATGTATTGGTCAACACAAAATTCTGTACTAAAAAGTTGGATATAGTAACGATCGATGTTGTTATGTGAGCGAGTATAAACATGGATGTGGCTAGGATGTTCGACTAGTGTGGTCAGAATTTTTTTTTGTTTTCGGCAAGGCGATTGTTGGGCCGAAATTTTTAAAAAATAGAACATAAAAAATATATTGCAATGAAAAGGCAAATATGAAAGTCATATCCTTGCAATATATTTTTTGCGGGCTTTCATTCTCACCAATTTTGGCTTATCTAGAATAGACTTTTTGGAGAAGTGACTCATCTAAAAGTCAATTCTAAATTAACCACCAAACTATTCGGAAAATGAACTTTTATATCCAAAAGTTCATTTGAAAAGTGCTTTAAAAAAGTTGTTCATTATCAATTTTGGAACACACAAACACACACACACACACACACATATATATATATATATATATATATATATATATATACAACAAACAAGGCAACTCATATACCTTAATTGGGCCAAATGATTCTTAATTCATTTGGCCTTTTAAATTTTAACTCATTTTTTTTAATATGGACTAGACCTTGAATTGAATTTCAGTGCGATTTGACCCAAATTTAATAGAATCACTTCGAGATTGAGTGTGGTCCGTGGTCGCACTAGTCCTATCGTGGCAATGCCAAGGAGTGTAAATGTTGGTTGTAATGACGATATATTACTATGTAACTAAAACCATTGGTTGTGGTGAAGATATTAATGATAGTTCTAAATACAATGGGAATAGTAGGAAAGGGGACACACGTGTTCATATGAGATTGAAATTGAGTCAAATCATTCTAATAGTACAAACTTCTATTATTAAAGTACAAGATTGATCTGAGTGAAATAATGATAGTTGTGACTAAAACGCAAAACCACAATAGTTATAGTACTATTGTCACAGCCTTGTGACAATTACTTCTAATATCTTCACTCTCTTGTTTGAGTGACACATTAAAATATATAGTGACAAAACTCGTAGCAACCAAAAATCATTTTTGTTGTAGTGCCTAGATTAATGTTCTGACAAATTAAACTGTAGATGTTGACAATAATTAGCGCCAATAGATTTGACTTGGATTAAGACTTAATCATTAAAGCAGGTATAACAATATTAGTCATGATGACATTTTACGCAATTTTCATTCACAAGTACTCCAAGAAAATAGTATCATCTATCATGACCTCACTTATGGTTGGCATCTCTTAGTAATTGCTTAATCGTATTAGCTGCGAGGCTGATGCTGCACAAGTCATTGCTCTAGTAATACATAGACCAACAAGAAAAATAAATCAAAATGAAAGTTAAATAAAGAATAAAAAGAAAAAGGAAAAAGAAGATAGCTAATTGGGTGAGATATATCGGGCAAAATCCATAGATTCCGGACCATTTATGTTGTCCTCACCTCAAAGAAAAATGCAAATGGTTTTCGGATCATAAATTTATATGTCTTTTGTATAACTAAAAGTTAGCGTCAATTAATGACTTCAAGCCCAGCCATGACCCTGGTTTGGTGAGTGTAAGGTGACACCCATCTACACCAGCAAAGTGTTGCAATTCTGCTGCCTTAATTTGAATTGGAGACTAGAAAATATTATTCAGAAAATCTAACCGAATTAATTAATTTTCTTCAGATTTCGAACATTTAGCAAAATCCCAGAAAAAATTAACTGAATCATCACACTATAATCAAGAGTCTTGATGATAATATTACATGTAATTTAAGTAAGTACAGTCACAAAACTCTAGCATATATATTTACATTTTCCTAATGGACTATATAATTGAAGGAGAAAAAAAAGAATAAAAAAATATCGAAAAACATTAAACAAGAAAATTACTAGCTTAATTAACTTAGAAAATTAAAGATGGATAAAAATGAAGAAGAACCCTTTGAATTATTTGTTGTTAGCATTATTGATCCGTCTGCTCGGGCCGGAGGCCGGAATCCTTCCTTTAGGCAGCATGTTCATGAGTGATGGCCCGAATGCTAATCCAACCTTGTTAATCCTATGATTAACTCGAAACTTGGTTTCATCATGTTTCTCCACCGTTGGATCACCATGATCCGACGGTGGCGTGATCCCAGAGTTTTTATCCACTCCGGCAGGATAAAATGTTGCACCATTCTTCATGGGCCGGGCTGATGCTTGTCCTAAAATGACAAGGACAAAGAAGAGAAATATAGAGAAGGAATATAGAAGCTTTTTAGGGATGGCCATGATGATGAGAAGAAAATTATGTGATGATTTGTGTGCAAGAAAATGTAGGAAAATAGGCTTTGTAGGTAGAGTGGGGATGGGGTTTATGAGGAGAAAATATGAAAAGGAAGAAGATTTTGGTTGGCTTTGGTAGTTTGGTGTTGAATGTTGAAAAGGTCAGCGTTTGAAAGAGAGACGGGAAAAAAGGCTAAATTTATTGCATTCTTCAAACAGCAAAAAAATCTACGCGCTTTTTAACAGGCACGCGTTGAATTTCTGCACCTTGTTTGTCCCATTTTAAGGTTCAATAATCTATTTTAGTTTTGGTCTCTCGCTGACTCACCACCGCTCAGCAAGAGACTTTAGTTTTGTAGCAATGCAGTGTGTGATACACGCCTCTTTAGATTTTCAAAATACAGAAGATATTCGTTAATATATGTTATTAAACGTGTGGAAAGTTCAGAGTAGCTAGGGCAATTATTTTTCTTCCCAAAAAGTTTAAATTACTTTATTAAGGATAATTACAATTAATGCTACAATCCATTAAAATTATAGGTGCCCCTTGATTAATGCCAATTCCTATTTTACAAATGACAAAAACTTCTATCAGACGGTCTAATGGGTTCAAATATGTTAAACGGATTCCAAACCAACTCGGATACAACAAATGGTGGCATTTTTGTAACTGTAGAGAGGTGGCATTTTTTGTAATTTTGAACACGGTGGCATTTTTGTAATATTATGATGGTGGTGGCATAGTATCACTAGACCGATCGCATTTTTTTAATATTAGGCACGTACTACTGTTAAAAGTATTAGCTTTTTCCCTAAGAAGTATTAGTAGTACCGCTGAAAAGTATTAATGATTCCCTTAAATATCTTTTCTATAATTAAATAATATAAAATGGGGACCAATTTTCCGTGGGGACCCATTCCCCGAACGGGGATTCCTCATCCCCATCCCAGATACCCAATGCCGTGGATGCTACGGAGATGATATTTGGGATGGGATTCGGGGACGGGGATGGTATCTCCAATACCAACCCCGTTCTCACCCATTGCCATTCCTAAATAACATTATGAGCTTTTTGGGAAAAAAGATGTTCGGTTATGAATGAGAGCTTCTTGGGAAAGTATTTGAGGAGAGAGACTTGGGGCCTGTTTGTTTATGTTTCCATGGTCCATTTCCAGTTTCTGGAGTTGGAAATAGAATTTTGAGAATTTATTGGTTTTCGTGTGGAAATTGGGATTGTGTTTGGATGAATGAATTGAAATGTGTTTTATGTAGGGTTGGAAATGAGATTGTGTTTGGTTTGAGTAGTTTTGAAATATTATTTTATGTATATAATAATTGAAAAGTTGGTAGTGGTGGGGTTCATTTCAATATTTTAATTTGAATATATAATATTATATTTGTAAGATTATAGTTGGTGGGTCCCATTAGATAGTTATAATTTAAAAATAGTAATATTTTAAGTAGATAAAGTTGATAATGGTGGGTCCCACATATATAATTGGGTTAAAATATGAGAATAGTGATTGATAAGTAATGATTAGTGATGTAGGGTAGTGTATATGTTTGAGAATAGAAATTATAGGTTTGAGATGTTGTTTTATGTGAAAATTAGAAAATGAAAATGATGATTTCCATTGGAAATTTTATGAACAAACATGATTCCACTTTTATGTATAGTTGGAAACTAGAAAGAGGTCATTGGAAACATAAACAAACAAGGCCTTGATATGATATATTTAAAAAATATGTGTATTAACATAACAATGTTTGGTTTTGTTTGAAGGCAAAATAAAATTGCGAGATGTTAAGTAAAACTTTGCAATTGGAAAGTGATAGGTGTAAAAAAAGAAATTCACTTTCCCAGCCCACCCCTATTTCTCTCTCTAACTCTTTTCTCTCCCCCTTCTCTCTAACTCCCCAAAAAAAAAACCCTAAGTTTCCCTCTCCCTCTCCCTTTGCAGCCGCCCCCTCCTCCTCCCCCCTCCCCCTCCCCTCCATGGTTTCTATTGGAGGGATACCAAATAGCGGTCCTCATGTATGAAGGTGGCCGAAATTTTTGGTCCAGGCGAAAGTGGGTCGGAGCTTCACGGAGGTGTCTCGGAGCGGAGAAGACGATGGGCTGCAGCAGTAGATTTGGGAGAGGGAGAGGCAATTTTTTGTTTTTTTTTCTAGTTTGCTAGTATATCATTGTTTTCTTATTTTGTTTGTGTTTTCTTTTCTCGGTTGATTTGCGAAACTCGTAGGCGGATCGATTTTTTTCGTTCGCAAAGATGTAGTAGTTGCTCGTGCCCGATTTTAGTTTTTGGTGTGTTACGATCCTTTAAGTCTTTGAAGTCTCCGTGGAGTGGGTAGTTTTTGGGTGGGTAGTTTTTTTAGTCCATGTGAATCAATTGGTTTTACCAATTTCCCGTTTAGCTCTTAGTTAGTCTTGTCGGCTCTTAGCTTGGGCGGCCATTTCGATTGTAGTTGTAATTTTAGTTTTTGAGTTGTTTTAATATAATTCTATCGTTCGAAAAAAAAAAAAAAAAAAAAAAAGAAAGTGATAGGTGTAACTCACGCGCCGAACAAGAGCACGTGGGAAAGAATTGGGAGAAAGCGGGCCAATAGGGTGTTTCTGACGTCACAGCGTGGATGAACCGCCACCTCCACCCGGGAACTTTCAAAGGAAAATAATCCAGTACGCGTCGGTGCATCGTTAATACCAATCAAAGTCGGGGCCGCATTTGCAAAAACTTGCCATGCAAGTCACCTACTCATGTGCACCCACAAATCCACAATGGTGTAATTCATATTCAAGATATTGAACATAAATTCCATTTTCTATTATGAACAACGTAACAGGCGTAGTCAATCCGTATGGTTTACACCTATTGTTTTCTCAACTATTTTTTCTCCATAAATATATATATATATATATATATATATTTCATTTTTTCTATAGAAAAAATGGAAAAAAAAAAATTTTGGGCTCCCCAGCACCCTTTGCCTATGCCCCTGATTATGAAGCATGTTCTTGATTTTGTTCAATATATTGAACATGTTCAAGAAGTGGGGTAGAAAATATTTGTGAGTAGTACGAGGAATTTGTCATTTTGTGGGATATAACATGAATTATGAAGTTGAACAAACCATTGTGGGTAGTAAAAGAAGATTTGTTTATGGCTGATGTGGTACTGTTAGGCCTATAAAAAAAACATAATTTTGAGCACACTACTGCGGGTGCTCTAAGTGATCGGCAGAGCCGATTTTAGGTTTCAAGGGGCTCGGAATAAAAAAAATAATGAGAGCTCTTGTGTTTACATAAAAAATTTAAAAATAACAAAAATAATATTACAAATGTAATTTTGTTAATTTAACATATAAAATAAGATATATAATAATAATATCATACTCCAATTTTACATTTTAGTCTCATTAAAATAAAGTTATAAAAAATATCGTTCCTTATAATTTACCACAAAGAAAATACCAAAAAAAAATATTTATGAATTGTTCTTCTTGCATTATTATTTGCAAGTCATCAATCAATCTTTCATAATCATTTTTCTCTAGAAATTTCATTATCAATTGAAATCAAAGACAATGCAAAGTTAAAGTGACTTTTTATTTTGCAAAGTTAAATCCAGACAACAAAAAATTACTTTAACTTTGTTTTTTGTTTTGCACAAAAAAAAAAAATGGAAATAGGAAAAGGGAGAAACATAACTCTAATGTTAACTTTTTTTTTTTGTTTGCACCAAAAAAAAAGTTAGAGATAGGAAAAGGGAGATAAATAGCTCTAATTTTGTAGTTGTAAGTAGGGATGGCCAAATAGAACCGAAACCGGGTTCCAAACTGGAACCAGAACCATTGACCGGTCAACGGTTGCAAAATCGGAACTGGAGCCGTGTACTCCGGTTCCGGTTTCTTGGTCCAAAAAACTGTGGAACCGGTGGTTAAAACCGATGATTTTTATTATTTTTGGGTGAAAATATGCTAGAAGATATGTTACATATTTATAATAATTATTTTTATTAATATTTAATTGTATCTTTAAAATCGATTATTTATAATAATTATTTTTATTAATATTTAATTGTATCTTTAAAATCGATTATTTTAAAATATATATTTATATTCAATTTAGCCTATCATTTTATTTTTTCAAAAAACTAATACTGCATTCCAAATGGCTGAAAACTGAACTTAGGATATACATATATTTATTTATCCTTAGTATGTCTTAGAAAATCAGAATTTCTTTAAATATTGGTTTAAATATTAGTGTGTTCACTCTTCTGGGCAAACACAATTTGTTGGATTTTTAATCTAATAAGTCTTTTTGTTGTGCATATATATATATATATATATATATATATATATATATATATATTTATCCTACACCGGTAAAAACAATTTTGCTTCATATTTTGTAGTTGTCTTATGTATTTATAAAAATAGTTTTAATATTAATATTTTATTTTATTGGATTTATATAAATTGTATTATTATTATTATTATTATTATTATTATTTATGAATTACATTAATTTAATATATTTTGTATTTCCAAAGAGGTTTTTATAGGGTATAATAATTTATTATCCTCTTGTATAATTTTATGTTTATAATCAAATTAATTTATTTTTATCTTTGAATTATTTATTGAAATTTCGGACTTGGGAATCATTTAGAACTATTTTTTTTAAATACACTCCGTGCAGTGAAATACTAGTTAGTATTTTATATTAGGGGCAATTTTTTAAGTGCCCACTATGGATAGTGTGTACTCTTTTCTACCCACCAAGATAACAAAACTCTTTTCTACCCAAATTGGCTAAATTGCCCTTCTTTAAGTTGGTGTTTTTGAATTTTGAATTTTGAAACGATGCAATTAATGCTTTCAAAATCGTGTACACTTCCCCCCAATCACACCTATGTATAAAATCGTATACCCATATCGTGCCTTATTTAAAATTGGGCACGAATATTGGGCACGATATCGGTGCCTAATTTTAACTGAGGCACGATATATCGTGCTTTATTTAAAATTGGGCACGAATATTGGGCACGATATCGTGCCCAATTTTTTACTTGAGCGATATCATGCCCAATATAGGGCACGATATCGTGCCTAACTTTTTCTTGAGGCACGATATCGTTGCCCAATATAGGAACGATATATCGTGCCTAATTTTTCTTGAGGCACAATATTGTGCTCGTGTTCAATATAGGCACGATATATCGTGCACAAGGTCATCTTAGATTGAAATTTTCAATTCTAAATATTAAAATATAAAAAAAAAAACCACGATAATTTGTTTAAAAACAAAAAAAGAATCAAACATATGAAAATGGTTTTTTAAAAAAAACTACACACTTTTTCGAAAATATTTTCCATTTTTTCGAGAATATTTTCCATTTTTTAAAGTATCTTGAAATTATAAAATAATAAAAACTCAAAATTATTTTCAATTTTTTTATAATAAACGATTTTACAAAACTCGATTTTGTTTTAAAAAACTAAAACTTGTGTTAAAAATCAAAATAAAGAAAGTATATTAATGTGAGAGAGAAATATGTGAGAGATAAAGTATCAAGGGTATTTGGGTAAAAGAACCACAAAAGTAGGTAGAAAACTTAGTATTTTATCTCACATGTCATAAAAGTTTTTATTCTATCCTAAGTGGGTAGTTCCCACCATTTGCTCTTTATATTATGACGTTATATTGTTATGGATGTTTGTAGTAAATGAATGTAAAATTTAGTTATAGCAAATAATATATATTTCACGAATAAGTGTTCCCTCTCAATTCTAGTAGTGAGGCAAAAGGCCACGTATCCTCCTAGCAACCATCAGCCATCCTCACTGGTTGTCATGCAATCTTACACTTAAAAACAAACATATCATTGGTCCCAAGCAAGCAAAATATTCACTTTCAGCCTCATATTTTTTAAATGCCCTCTAAATATACATATATTTAAATCAAGTCCCAATTAATACTGCATCATCAAAAAACACATTGAAGAAACACAAAATTAAAATGGGACTAAGGGCAATTCCCCTGTCTCCTTCACAAAATGGTCTTCTTCCTCCCACAGCCACTGTACAGAGATATCCCCATTACAGTTTTAGTAGAAACTCATCAAAACTTGTGGTGATAACTTGTGCCAAGAAAGAAAATGTCGATGAAGAACCAAAGAAGAGGAAACAATCCCTGTTTGAGAGTGTAACAGAGGCTCTGGATTTCTCACAGGTTAGATCAGAAAAAGATGCAGAGCTTCTCGAGGAAGCTAGGGAAAAGACAAAATCAGGGGAGAGGATGTCCAGGGAACAGGTATTTGGGATTTTGTTCTAAATTATGGATAATTAAAAAAAAAACTCAGGTTTGAAGTATTTGTAAAAAAACCCCAAAAAGCTTTAAAAGTATGGAAATTTCCTTGATGTTCAATTACGTCTTACATTTAAGGGGTAATTGTAATATTTCTATAAATCTAAGGGGGTTTTTGTAATATATTTTGTTTATGAAGGAGTAAAATGTAAGACGGAATCAAAAACTTCTCTGGGTTTTTTTGTAAGTACCTTGAACCTCAGGGTGTTTATTGTAATTATCCATCTTAATTATTATTCAAATAATCTCATGCCTGACTTTTAGGAGCAATTAAACTGATGAGGTTAACAAGTTTTTTGACTTGGTTTGCAGTATGGAGCTTTGAGGAGGAAGATTGGGGGAACATACAAGGATTTCTTCAAATCATATGTTGAAGGTAATCAGACAATCATAATTAATTAATTAATTTTTTGGTTTTCTTAGTTTCACCATATTTCTGCCATGAAAATAGTATATTTTGCATTGCTCAAGCTTGAGAACTTAAATTCCAGAGCACTTTAGATTAAAACTATCAATATGGCACTGTTTCCTTTTACTGCTGAGTGATGTACAACAAGTGTAAGTGAAAATACTAGCCTATGGTTAGAAAAATTGTTCTTACAGTTCATTTAAGCTTCAGAATTTTTTTTTTTTTGGGGGGGGGGGGGGAGGGGGAACTATAACAACATTATAGTTCTATTTTGAACTGTCACATAGATCTTTGAAATGTCACAAAATTACACCAGAGTTTAAATAGTAATTTTTTTATTTTATTTTACACCTTCACCTTTTGCATTGATGTGGAGTTAGTAGTGGTGTCATTTAATTGCTTTTAAGTGAATGGATGGTTTTGACAAAAAATAAAAAAATAAAAAAATTCATTTAGAAAACCAAATCTTTATCTTGACACAAAAAAAAATAGTAATTAAAAGTTCGGGAAAGATGCATTTCACATCGATTGAGCACACAAGTGGACTGTGACTTATAAGTAAGGGTCAAACCCATTTCCCCGATAGGTGTCTTTAAGTAGATAATATCTCTTGGACGAACACTAGCCACCCCTACTTTTTGTATTCTAAGATTACAGACTAATCTAAAAACCCATGTAAATTAAGAGTGGAACTTGATAAAGTTTGTTTGTTACTTTGTTTGTTTTGATCAGTGGATGGTGAGTATGTGGAAGAGGGATGGGTGGACAAGACCTGCAAAGTGTGCAAGAAAGACACAAAAGGAGAGGCAAGGCAAGTGGACAAGCTTGGAAGATATGTTCATGTTGCTTGCTTGGAAAAATCCACTTCTGGGAATTTCTTTACAAGACTCTTCTCTGGATAATCCAAATAAATACATCTTAGTATAATCACAGTGTCTTCTTTTTGTTCAATACTAGTGTTGCAATACATTCATTTTCTTTTTAAAATTAATTTTGGTGGAGTATTAAGTGATTGAAAGGATACAATCAGATAGTCAGGGTTTGATATATTTTTCATGTACAATTTCTCACGAAGTGCAATTGCTTGCTCAAAAACCAATATTCAGTGTGTGTGTGTGTATCATGAAAGTCATTCAGTACATTATTTATACTAAAAAAAGTTAGTAATAGTAATATTATAGTCATGTCTTATAATTGTTTAATTGCTATAGATTGAGCCTATAACTTGATGCGAACCAAATTATCAGATTTCTGTTTAATGTTTATTAGTAGGATCATTTAATTAATGGCTAGTAAGCTCATTCTTCTTGAACATGATTATCAATACTTAATATAATTATGGGTAATTGCGAAAGTGAAGTTAAGTCTAATTACAAAGAAGTTGAGTTATCTTTTAAAATTATATAAAAAACACAATTTGGGGGGTTTTTGTAATGCCGGCCACAAGGGAGTATTTGTAACTGACAAGACAGTTGGATTTTTTTTTTTTTTTTTTGTAATTAGATTTTTTTTTTTTTGACACCAAAAGTAATGATTTTATTAATCAGAAACATCATCCAACAATAAACGTTCGATACATGGAGGTGGACTTGTCCACACTGATGGATTAGCAAAAGAAAAAGAATTTTTTGCTAACTCATGAGCAACCATATTTCCTCCCCGTCTGACGAAATTCACCGAGAAGTCCGGTTCACCATTAAGTAACATACGACATTCATTTAAAATAGCGTCATATTCTGATTCCCCGCTATCCTCCGTACGAAGATTATCAATCACCACCTTAGCATCTGATTCAAAAACAACTTGTTTAAGTCCCATGCCAAATATCCAAGATAGTGCTTCTCTCATTCCAATAAGCTCTGCTTCTCTTATTTGATATTTTCCAGGGAAAGTAATAGTTCTAGCCACAATAAAATCACCCACATCATTCCTCAAAACCATCCCAATTCCTGTATGATTTGATACACTGCAAATGGAAGCATCCATATTACATTTCAAGAAAGGAAAAATTGGTTTACTCCACTGGTTGTTTAACTCTGCTGCAGACTTTTGATAAAGATCAGCACCACCACCTGCCTTAGCCATTTTCCATTCATTTAAGTAGCAATTTGCAGCAATCACCATTTGGCCTGGGGAAGTATGGCTTTTATTCCATAGCTCTGAATTGCGTTGTCTCCACACACTCCACATTATCATAGCAATTTTTTCAATACAACTCGGATCTCCTGAGTGCAGCAACTTCTCCAAGAAACCTGCAAATGATTCAACATTATTCATACCTTCATTAATCACACTTTTCAGCCTGCTTAAATCCCAACACCTATCAACATATTCACAAGTTAGAAACAGATGCCATCCATTTTCTAACTCCTTTTGACAAAGAACACAACATTGATCTACCAAGATATTTTTCCTCGAAAGATTAGTTCTGGTAGGTAAACAATCTCTACTCAACCGCCACATAAAATGTTTAACCTTTGGTGGAATTTGGATGGACCAAATTTTTTTCCACCACAAGTTCCTGTTACATTGTCCAGTAGCCATCATCTCTGCAGCTATTCTGTACCCACTTTTAACCGAATATCTTCCTCTCTTATCAAAATGCCATACCAACATATCTTCAACTGCCCATTTATTCAATGGAATACTCTTAATCTGTTCAGAATCCCTGTGATTGAACAGCTCCTCGACCATTTCCTCATCCCACTCAATACAACCAGGAATAAACAGATCTTTAACTTTGAGATTTTGTAATTCCATATTAATAGGAGTTTCAATATGGAAGTTAACATCATCTCGAAGCCAAGGCTCCCCCCAAACTCTGATTTTGTCGCCATCACCAATCCTCCATCTAACACCTTTTTTCAGCACTACTTGGGATAACCAAATGCTTCTCCACGTGAAACTAGGATTATTTCCTAAATTTGCACTTAAAAAATCCCCTCTAGGGAAATATTTGGCTTTGATAATCTTACAAATCAACGCATTTGGATCTTTTTGAAATTTCCAACCCTGTTTCCCTAATAGCGCCAAATTAAAATATGAAAGATTTCGGAAACCCAATCCTCCAAACTCTTTTCTTTCACACATTCTTTTCCAACTCATCCAATTAATTCCTTTAGATTTATCCTTATTCGATCCCCACCAAAAGGAGTTCATCATTTTTTCTAACTCGTCAAGCAAAGAAGTAGGAAGCATAAACACACTCATAAAATATGTAGGAATAGATTGAGCTACTGATTTAATAAGTACCTCTTTTCCTGCTCGAGATAAATTCTTCCCCTTCCAGCTTTGGATGCACTTCCAAACTCGATCCTTGACATGCTGAAATATCGATCTTTTGTTTCTGCCAATCAACGAAGGCAAGCCCAAGTATTTACCTGTGTTCAGATTTTGCCACACTCCCAGCTTTCTGCATATAGAATCCTTTACGTGCTGATTCATATTGTTACTCAAGAAAACCCCAGACTTTCCAAAATTCACACTTTGGCCCGACGCCCTTTTATATAATTCAAGCAACTCCTTTATTTTGTCACATTCTTCACTGCTTGCCCGGAAAAATAAAAGACTATCATCGGCAAAAAATAGATGAGACACCGGCGGAGCACGCCTACAAACTCTATTTCCATGAATGAGTCCTCTATTTTCAGCATCTCTAATAAGCAACGAGAGCCCCTCCGCACATATTATGAATAAATAAGGTGATAGAGGATCGCCTTGTCTTAGCCCTCTTTTCGGATAAATAGGCCCAACAAAGTCATTATTCACTCCAATTGAATATCTGACTGTTGTAACGCACAACATAATCCACTTTATCCATTTTTCAGCAAATCCCAATCTCCTCATCATACCTCTCAAGAAAACCCAGTTGATACTATCATACGCCTTACTAATATCAATCTTCAAAGCCACGTCCCCCTCCTTTCTTTTAGAATTTCTCTTCATACCATGAATAATTTCAAAGGCAAACAAAACGTTATCCAGAATCGACCTCCCCGGGACAAAAGCAGATTGACTATTAGAAATAATGAGAGGTAATATACCTTTAAGCCGATTAGCCAAAACTTTAGCTAGAATTTTATATATAACATTACTGAGGGATATTGGTCTCCAATCCTTCAATGTTTCTGGAGTATCCATTTTTGGAATCAACACAACATTCGTATCATTTAACGCTTCCGGGAATTCTCCACAATCTAACCAATGAGTGCACGACTTATACACCTCTTCTCCCAATAATACCCAAAATTTCTGAAAAAAATGCGGGATTAAAACCGTCAGGCCCAGGGGATTTATCCGGGTGCATCTGTTTAATAGCTTTGGTAAATTCCGCTAATGAAAAATTACATGTCAAGGCTCTGTTCTGCTCCTCATTCACACACGGCTGGACCACGTTCATAACTGGTTCAATCGCACAATCGACTTCTTCGAATAACTTAGTGTAATAATTAAAGACCAAACTACACATGCTCACTGAATCTTCATGCCATACCCCATTATCATCCTTGAGCCTCTCCATTCTATTCTTCCTCTTTCTACTCGAAGTCGATCGATGGAAAAAAGTTGTGTTACTGTCTCCCTCTCTAAGCCAATGAGTTTTAGCTCGCTGCTTCCAGTACAATTCTTCTTGAAGCAATAATGTGGCTAGTTTAGCTCGAGTATCTTCGAACAGTTCAATCTCGATGTCATCTTCTTGGAGTTGTATATTACTCAAAATAACATGACAATGGTTAATATCATCCCTATACAACCTTGACTGTTTTCGACCCCAAACTTCAAGTTGATTAGCGCACATGTGCAGCCTATGCGATAATTCCAATCCAATTGTCGATCTCCAGATCCTTTCAACAATATTCTTTAATTCCTCCAACTCCAACCATTTATTTTCGAATCGAAAACGGCGTGAAAACTGAATTTTTTGAATCACACTAATTTCCAATATTATAGGAGAATGATCCGAAATAGGGGCCATGCCATTTTTTAAAATCGCATCAGGGAATAAATGAGCCCATGAAGGCGACACCATAGCTCTATCTATTCTTTCTTCAACGGCATTAGATGTTCCTCGACTTCTACTCCATGTGAACGGGTATCCCAATAAAGGAAGATCCTGGAGATTACAATCCATGATTGCCTCTCTAAAGCCTTGGAATAACCAATTCGTATGTTCAACACGACCTTTCTTATCCTCCGGATTAAGCATATCATTAAAGTCTCCAATACAACACCAAGGTTGATTAGAGAGAGCATGAAGATTCCTCAAAAGATTCCACGATGCCTTGCGTTTGGTTCTATCCGGAAATCCGTAGAAACCTGTCAATCTCCAAGCACCCACATTTTTATCAGTAACCTCCAAATCAATATGGTTGTTAGAGAAATTCTTCACCACAACCATATCTACATGCTTCCATAATACAACAATCCCACCACCTCTACCAATTCTATCAACAACAAAACAACCCTCAAACTGTAAACTTCTTTTAACTTCTTCAACCTTATTTCCATGAGCTAATGTTTCAAAAAGGAAAATAATATTGGGTCTATGAGCTCTAACGAGCTCTCGTAGAACCGGAATTGCCTTAGGCTGACCCAACCCTCGGCAATTCCAACTTAGGATACTCATTGGGCTCGGCGGGTCTGGAGCCCAGAACCCGCCGCTAAAAAATTCGAGACATCTCGAAGAGCAACTCTAGTGTCACCTGTAACCTCTGTCTGACTATTTTCTCCCTCATCTTGGCTTTTTTGGGCTATCTCTCCATCAAGCCCACGTCGCCGTTTCCTATCTTCATTTAAGTCCAGGCCCAATGACTTTTTTTCCAATTCTGACCCAATTTTTGAAGTTTCTTTTCCCGCTGAAGAGCCAGTAACTGATAAGCCATTACGTTTTTTAATCTCATTCCTACCAATCCGCATAACTGCTCCTTGATTATAGGAAAATTCCTGATATGTCGTGCAATTCAAATCAGCCATCGGATTTGTACGGATGTTGAATTCGCCTGCCGGATTATTTTCCGACGATCCCTCATCGGACCCCGGATGTTCTTCAGCATCATACCTTAACCACTTCTCACCTTCTCGATTGCCATATTTTTTGTTCGGGGCTCGAAGCCATAGCCCCCATTCCTTCTGAATGTTTTCCTCTGGTACCGATAAACATGTTTCACAAAAACGTTCTCCATGCCCCATCAATCCACAGATATAGCAAAAAACTCCCAATCGTTCATATTTGAACTTAACAATAGTCCAATCTCCCTCTTGTCGTCTAATTTTCTTGAAACGCTTTAAAGGAACACGGACATCAATTTCAACCTTGATCCGCATATATGATCTCCATATAGCCGAATTGTTATTTCCATCATACTCCAGGAACTTACCCACAAAATTTCCGAATTGTTTTCCAACACTCTCCCTCATATAGCCAATTGGAAGGTCATAAATTTGTACCCAAAAAGGAACTGAGAATAGAGGTAAGGAAGAAGGGACATCACCGGTTTTAATCCTATGCAGGATTAAAAGATAGTTATCGAAGAACCATGGTCCCCCATCCAAAACTCTATTTAAATCCGCAACGTGAAAAAATCTGAATAGAAAGCGTTGATTACCAATTTCCCGGATGTTAATTCCCCGAGCCGGACACCAAATATTTGCCAACCGATTCTTCATGACCAGAAAGTTTATATTTCTTTCTGTTAAGAATCGACCTAACAGACATAGATCAAAATCACCCTTTGTTGTATCATTGCCTTCTTCATCCAATATAAATCCTTCATCTTCTTCATCATGAAGAGAGAGTTCTGCTATATTAGGTTCCATCGCAATTGCACCCTCACACGCAAAGAAGTTTAGGACAGAAGAGAATAAAACACTCTACAACTCTCGAAACTGAGAGATGAATCTCAATACTCTCGAAGCATGAGAGAAACTTGAAGCCAATATTTTTTGTAATTAGATCAAATTTCAAATATAATATTTATATTTATCATATAATTATTGTTGTTATCTCCTTTGGCATTGTCAAGAGAAGGTTATCGATGGTATAGAAGATATGCTACTTTTTCCTAAGAACTACAACTAGAAAAAGAAAAATAGGTACAAAAATGACCATTTACCAAATCACATGCATAACATCAATTTCTAATGACGTACTCAACATAATTGTTTCTTGTCAATGAAACATTGGGAATCGTGAGTGTAAATATGAGGATAGAGTATTGCATCAGACATGACGATATATAATGACGAGCATAAAGTCCCACAAAACAAAAATCTTTAATTTTTTACAAATAGTCCAGGTTCCAGGATAGAACTAAATATTGAAATATTGTATGCAATTCTGAAAAATTATTAACTGATGAAAATCTTCCCCTCCTAAAAATGAAATCAATATATAGTACCCTCGTTTTATCCTATTAAGATTAAGATTAAAATAAAAAGTTTATACCCTGCTTTTATCCTATTTTGAAAAGGCTAAGAAATAAGAATTAAGATCATTGGAGATAAATGCGTCATACTAAAATTTAATAATTTTTTCTCACTTATATGTCATAAAACAAATTGTTTTTTTCTTGATATACTCCCTATTTAGTCTCAATATTTACGATCCATTATGTTATATAAATAATATTTTTATCTTTTCTCAAAATTATTACAAATATTATCAGAATCACGAATCTTGTGACTTGACTTGCATTGGCATTTGGCACCCCAAAACTTTGTCGCTCAAGTGTCAATTCTCAGACTTACGGGGTCGAAATAGAAATAAGCATAAGTTCAGGGTCCAAAACGGCCATACTCATCTTGAGTTTCACCTTCCGAGCAAGGTTGAACATATTCATTTGTTCGTCCAGCGACCAAAATATTCCAAATCTCTCCCTTTCCCCTCAATACAATTCCCTTTTTCCTTCAAAATCCCAATAACCTAATTTCTCTACCCAACGAAGTAGAAAAATTAGACAAGCACTTAAAAATGATAATCGATAAATCTCGAATAGAATCAATCATATCAGTATTCGTTACAGTTTATCCCCACGAAACCTCTGCATTGATCTATTCCACCTCTTCCTTCTTCTTTGTAAGCCGCACTTTCAGTTGAAAAAATTCGTGTTGTCGACTGGTGCATAACGAGATTTCACTTGTGCAGATTTTGAGTGCGTATTTCGTGGTTCTTCCATTGCGGGATGAAGGTGCAATTTCATTGGGGTTAGGGAATCTTCCGGGACTTTTCATTGGATCTTTGCTGCTCACCTTGGTTGCTGCCCCTGTTTCCACACTCATTTTTTCACTGCCAAATCTTTCCAAAGGAAAGGTATGATTTATGTTTTTAATCTGAATTTTGAATTTTTAGATTAGTTCGTATATGGTAATGATGGTTGTTTTTATCAGAATTTTACTCTTTTTTAATACATTTTGGTTTGAATTTGTTATATAATTCTATAAATTTGTTCTACTTCGAGTTGAAACTTGAGAGTGTGACCTCTTTGCATTCTTCGAGGTTTTAGCATTCAATTCTTGACAACAGAGTTTCCTAAAGTTCCTTGATTAATGAAAAGCCAAATGAGATTGGTTGATTGTTGGTCCATCATGTACAAATTTTCATTCCGTCCTAGCGTTGATGAGTTGGAGAACATGAAATCCCCCTCAAGAGTGAGAAACCTTTGTCCCAAAGATAAAGTTTTCTCTCTGGACATGACAGTCTTCTATTTCACTTATGTCTGAGTCGTTAGCCCACATAACATTAAACATCAAGGTGTCAACATAATGGCTTCTTATGTTAGTTCTGAGCTATTCCCTCAATCTTTAACTCGTTAAGTCCTACACTTCTGAGTGATCGATTTCCCTTAAGTAGTTTGGATTGATCTGCCACTAACATCTGGAAACCTGCTTCTGTTTCAGGCTTTGGTTTTGATACACCGGTTTTTTAGCTTGTCTCTTGTTATATTCTTCATTCTATGGCTTTTTTCTACACCTGGAAGGTCATCATTTCTCGCCAACAAGGCAAGTGCTTAAATGTCTCTCTTCAAAAGTTTGGTTTGACAACATCTCTTATGGAATTATGCTGGAGCATCTGTATATGTAGGAAATGCTTCCAGTGAACTCCACGATAAAGGGGGAGCTGAAGGTCGCTCTTAATCAATCCATTCCAGCTAATTCTGCTGGCTGGGAAAACCATGGGTGGTTTTACATTGCAGTTAGGATTGCCATGTTCCTTTGGGTAAAATAGTGTTTGCTTTACTTCTACAAATTTGAGATTGTTGCCAGTTGTTATCTCTAATTTTTCTTCTCTAAAATGATCTCCTAGATATTTTCTACTTTTTTTTTTAAACAGATTGCTTTGCTTAATCTTATAACTATCTCCTCGACGTGGGCGAGAGTAATTGACGTGATGGACACTGAGGTCAGTGTGTACCATTTTCTGTCGAAATCTAGTTTAATATGTTTAAAGCTCAATTGAGAACTAGCATTAACTGAGAGCAAGACATCTCAAACCAACAGGATCTATTTTGTGAACTCTTAGTTTGGAACACTTAGGAGGCTAGTGTTTGTGCTTATTTAATCTTGTTCTAAGGGCCTAGTTGATTACGTGCACAGTAACTCTCTTGAATTCAGTCAGGTTCAAGATTGTTTGGGTTTATTGGTGCTGGAGCTACGCTGGGGCAGCTCTTTGGTTCACTATTTGCCACAGGAATGGCTTGGCTAGGCCCATGTATGTCTCCTCTTTGTTACCCTCTCTCTCTTTTCTCCTTGTTTTTGTTTTGTGACTTTGCATTCGTTTTATCTAGATTTGCTCCTTGTTGCTGCACTCTTGTTGGAATTTGCTGCGCAGTCTTCAATGGGAATTAACAAGGACATTTCCCAGCTTCCAGATGAATTATCTCCTATCAGGTCTTATATCTTTTATCTTCTGTTTCATGCCTTACAATAGTCATAATTTTCCTCTTCTTTGCATTCTTTTTTATTATCGAAAGCTCGAATCATTCAATTGAGCATGTTTGTTATTTCTGGCACATTCTTTTTACTTTTCATAGATAATTTATGTTTGATATGCATCTTCATGATTAATTTTCATTTCATCTTGACTACCATGTAATTGTATTTGAGTCTTCTCTGGACTTGATTTATTTTGGTAATTTTAATGTTGATAATTAAGTCCCTTGCCTCATCTGGAGGTGAGCCACGACAAAGTTACAATAACAATGCTAAAAAGAAGAGATTTATGGAGATTCTCTTAGCGGCGTTGGTTTAGAATGGATCGGTTCAACACATCTATATTGGATGATATTAGTGAAGGGAACAAAATTTAAGGCTATATTGTCCTTTTGCGTATAAATACTTCATTCAGAAAACCCTTCTTATGCTGCTTTGCAATGATTTCCTTCTGAAGAACTTATTTAATTTGATATGAATTACTTATTTAATTGGATATGAAGAACGGTACACATTTGCATGACAAACTTCGACCTGGAGGGACAAAGCTATATTTTATCGCTTTTCATATTCAGCTGAGACATGTTAACATATCTTGGACATTAAAGTGTCACCTCATTTAATTAGCATAAAAGTGTTGTCTAAACTTTCAAAAAAATCTAGGGCTGGAGTAAAAAAACAAACCCTCATCTCAGTTTTTTAGGCTTCAAAATACTTAATATACCTTTGAACCTCACTAATCATGTGTCCATCTAATGGAAATTGATGAAGTAACTTTTTAGGGCTGAACCTTATGCGTGTCCTCAATTTAACTGTTGTGGCTTGTAGAAGAGCTGATACTGATCACATCAGTGACACTGATGAACAAAGTGAAACTGCTCTAAAAGCATCTTCTCCTAGAACTTCTACTTCCACAGAAAAAACTCAGATCTGGGCTATATTGGAGGGATTGCAGCTTATATTAGCGTCAACTTATTTATTACAAGTTGCGCTATTCCTATGGCTAAGTGCAGTGGTATCTTCTTTCTTCTACTTCCAGGTGAGTAAGCATATTGATTTCTGAGACTTCAATTTGTCTACAGTTGATCTTAGGGAACTTTTTTACTTATTCTAAGTTTCTCAATGCATCGTCCTTGCATCTTGTATCCCTTGGATGGTTTTTGACTTATGATCATATAGAAGCCAGTGAAACTTGAGAAGTAACAACAATTATGACTTGTTTGAGGTTGCATTTGGATGGGAGGATTTGGAATTCAGGGTTGGATTACTAATTAATGCTACCTTCTCCTTGTATAACTGCAGAAAGTAACTGTTATTGCCAGTACAGTTGCAAGTCCTGTTGGTAGAAGAAGATTATTTGCTGAAATCAATAGCTTTATTGCTGTTTTTATCCTTGGTGGACAACTTACTTTAACGGTATGGATAGGTTCAGAATATGATTTTATATGTGACTGTCCAGAGAGTACAAAAGTCAAGTGATTTTTGGAAGCATAAAAAATAACTATTGCTTTATTTCCTGTTTTCTCCTCCATTCTTTGCTTTCAGTTATTTTCGTTAAGCAAGGATCTCCGGTACTCTTACATCTGAGCTCCAACTCCCCCCAGATAATCACCTTAGACGACCTTTTCCCCATACATAAATTTTTTTCTACTTTACTGAACTCATTTAAAACTTGCAACCCCATTTTTTCATTTTTTTTAACGATATTTTGTTTTAGTTATATAAGTATTCGTTTTCAACTCTGTTGCTGGTTACAATAGTCACTTCCAATTTACCTCCTTATGTTTCCGACAGGGACGCATCCTTACTATTGCGGGGGTTACTATAGCTATTTGCTCTGCACCATTTGTTGGGTTCATAAATCTAATTGCTTTAGCTGTATGGCCCTCATGGATTGCAGTTGCCATATCTGAAACCCTACGGAAGGTTTTAATTTCAATTGCCTAGTTGATATTCCTTCTCAAATCTTTTCGTGCTCACTTGAATGGATTCAGGTTATCTTTTTCCGCTCTTTTGTTATTTCAGGTGGTCACATACGTTGTTACTAGGCCTGGAAGGGAGCTACTTTTCACTGTTGTTTCACAAGATGAGAAATACAAAGCAAAGGTGTGAATAAAAAACATGCATTTTCTTCTTCATCTATGTTAGATGTTTCTAATAAAGGTTAAAGTGTTGTATAATGGTGTGATAAATATGCGTAAGATGGATCCAGGTAATACCCTAATGACCAAAGTAATGAGTACTGAAAGGGTTTAGCAAGATTTCACATAAAGTTGAAGGTTTGAAGAACCCTTGAAGTTAAGTATTGGTTTCTTTTAGGGTAAATTACAAAATCTATCCTTGAGGTTTAGTTTAATTACAAATAGTCCAATAACTTTTAAAATTTCAAATTTTCCCTCGATATTTGTTTTTAATTTAAAAATTGCATTCTCAAGGGTATTTGTTACGCAAATACATATATGAAGGGGGTGTTTGTAATACCCCATGGGGTATTCGTAATTTTGAAAGAGAGTTTATTTTTGGTTGTAGTTAGACTGAACCTCAGGGTACTTTTTTTGTAATTTATCTTTGTTTTACATCAATAGTAAATCAGAGACACTAGCATTGGCAAATTATGTAATTGTCATTTATAAGTTTTTCTTTTACACATGTGTTGCATGTTATGGTTTGCACCGGGCAGAATGGGATGTCTCGATTTGTTGACAGTGAACATTATATGTCACAGGTATGCATAGACGTGATTGTTCAAAGGCTTGGAGACGCCACTGCAGCTGGGATGTACAAGCTACTTTTTAGCACTACAAATGGCAATCCATCCACCGTCTCCCTTTATGCGTTGCCTGTACGTATTTTGTTTTGATTCGGTCATTTTTGCTTCGATCAAGCTAACCCTGCCTTTACTAGAAACGTTTCTATATAGCTGCTGTAAATGTTTTTGAGTTTGGTCATCTCAAGAAAGAAAAGTCATTTTACTTTGTTTGGCAGGTGTGTTTCCTATGGATAGTGACAGCATTCAATTTAGGACGCCGGCAAACACAACTTGCCAAGTTCAGGGCAGCTTCACCGACCTGAAATTCTGTCAAGATGATGTTTTTCAGGGTCTTGTAGAATACATAGTTGACGGAGGAGAGTTTTTTATGTTGAAAACAGAGCTGAAAAGAAAAAGGAGAAAAATGTCTTGCCTCACTTTATAAAGGATTTTGAGTTTTGTAACAATTGCTGAGAATATAGGAAAATGATTAATCGGTCAATTTCTAATCTACTATTTTTCAGTTTTCCCCTCTTTGGAGGCCACTGCACAACTGCTGATAGCTCATGGTACATGTGATTTTTTTGTCTTCCCTTTTCATCTTATGAAAAAATGAGGCAACAGATTTTCAGTTAGTCGGTATTGGAGTGAAACGAAAAAATGTAAATCCGTAAGTTTGAAATGAAAAATCTGCGAGTCTCGAGGTAGAAGCGATGCTTTTTTATTTGCTTTCACCTTTGAAACGATTAAGGAACTGCGTATTGATCTTGGTGACCTAAGACGTCGCATTTTGGAAAATGTGTTATTTACTGTTGAATTTTTAAGCTGCATATTTATGATTCTGAACAAGTTTGTGGCATGTTGAACCAACATTAGGGCACTTGAAAGAAGAGAGGATAAAATTTCTACTGCTACTTGGTCTTTATTAGAGCTTTTGGAGGTGTCATATATTCCACATACAGCTCTTATTTTTAGATGTAGAACCTCAATAGATCAAGTGATCAAATGATATATAGCCCACACTTTATCATCAAATTGTTTTTTGCCTTGCTTTTACCTCCAAAGTCAGCTCCTGCTAATTTGATGACACCCGTGTACCCGACTACCCTTAAGGTATATAAATCTTGACAACCTAAAAACTAAAAGAAAATATGTTAGCAAGCCATGTCAGAATAAAACTAAAACTTTAAATGACAATAAGATCTGTGACACTATATTGATCATTATAAGAAAAAAGGAACAAAGGAACAAAGAAAACAAATCTACTTTTCCAGTAAAGGGACATTATTCCAATATTACCAATGATGAGTTGAGGAAGTCGAATAGAAATTATAAAAGAATCCTCACTTTTGAGTATTCTGAATGATTCTTACATATTTAGAGAACATTTTTAAATGGGACTATCAAGTTTGAAAATTGCTATAGGAGGAACTGAGTTCTATCAACTGTAAGTTTATCATCTGTTTTAATGCCAAATGCATTTTAAGTTTCAAGAAAATGGCTTACCGCAGATTGTCAGGATTCACGAAGGGCACGGACTCGATCCTGGATAAGTTTTCTTTCCCAGTCTGATATATCCTCAAAAGCATGTTCAGGTAAGCTTTCAAAAGGCTCCTTCCAAGGATCATTTTTAGCCAAATCATATGTTGCTCCACGAATTGCTCTTTTATTAGGACCACAAGGTCTCTTCGAAGTTAGCGTATCATATGCCGTATCCAGCTGCTCCAAAGGCACAGAAACAAAGTCAACCAGAAAGCAAAAATAATACAGTTGACGATGGAACGAATTTGCCAGAATTTGAATCAACCGAAAATCGTTCCAACAATCAGAGTAAAATAAATTTTAGAATGACTTTCTTACATCCAAATTGCAGAACCAGAACATGTAAGCAATTGCAACAGCTGGTGCCCTCCCCAAACCAGCAGTGCAATGAACATATACTCTTCCATTACCCTCTGAAATTGCCCATTCCAATGACGAAACGGCTTTTGGTAATCCGCTTCTTAAGGAATCTGGATCAAAATCTCTGGCCTGAAATATGTAAGTATTGAGTTCTTAGTCCTCATCGATATTACTTCGATTTATTAATATTCTGTATGAAATGCCAATCACATATCATCTGCATTAAGGAAGTTTTTGTGTTTACTTAAAAGAGAAGTGATTGTCAGCTTTTTGGCTGAAAAAAAGGTAATTTTTTAGTGTTTACAAATGACGATTTCTGCTTTTGATTCTGGATAATTAATCACAATTTAAAATCAGAGGGAGGGCTGTTTTAAATTTCTAATTTTGCTTCTGGTTTGACATTTACACACAAATAAAACACTCTATTTTAATCTATTCAATTTTTAACTTGTATTTGCAAACACTACCAACTTCTAATTCTTAGCCACTTTTTTCTTTTGCTACAATAAATCACTTAGAACATTAGAGTTATGAATAACTGATAGAAGCCCAAGATTGATTTCTCGATTTTTCTCTACTATACTGCACAAGTACAGTAACACAGATGCGAAAGCTCCAATACCAAAATTAGCTTTTAACGCCACAAAGAAACCATTATTCATATGTTCACGTCATGGAACAAAATCGATTTACTGTAATTGGCTCGACAAAAAAAACATCACAGCTTACTGTTAGCGACTGAAATACAATTGAAACGAACAAGATTAGCTTACAGGCCTTCTCATGTGATGGATTCCAAGTTGTTTGCATCTCTTAATAATAGATTGCAAGCCTATTCCCCAGTACTCAACATCTTTGTCTTGTTGCAAATTGAGAATATAGCCCACATTCTGTTCTTCTTTCAGATGATCGATGTCTTCAACTTTCTGAGGTTGGGAGCCCACGATCAGATTTTCGGTTATCACTGTATAGTTCATGCCTAAAGCCACAAATTGCCTATTAGATTCCATATTAATACCTCAATATTATCGAATTATAGCAACACAATAAACTTGGATGATTTTTTAGGACCCTTAAACAATAAACTCAATGCAACCTCCAAAGTCGATAAACCGATTCAATTTTTCTCCACCTCGTTGTTTGACTTAGGGAGTATTTGCAAAAACTAATTCTATTTTTATAAGAAGTGATTCATTGTAACAAAAGTAAAAGTAGTTGAGAATCATAAGTTGGAAAGTGTATGGTGAAAAAGTTGTAAAAATGCTTAATTGTTTGTAAAAATCAAACCAAAAGCAGAATCAGAAATCTAAAGCACTCATCTCCATGTTTTAAGATTCTGATTAAATGAAACAGAAATTTGTATTTGTAAACAATATACTGTGACTTTTTTTTTTCAGGCGAAAGCAAGCAGGGAAGCACTTTTTGTTTAGTGATTGAAAACACTCCCTTAATAGTGTATATCCCATCTAAGACAAAGTTTTATGCTCAATAGAACAGTTTGCACAGGGTAAACCATCAAAGCATGAGTATTATATTTCTCTCCTAAAAGCACATGAATATTCATTGACTCTGTAAATGTTATAAAATTCAGCCCAAGTGACAGAGACATTTAAAAGGTAAAAGATATTGGCTCAGATCCGATTTTCTAGCCACTTCATTAGTCAATACAATCAACAAAAGTAAATCATTAGTAAAAGACAGTCAAGATCATTAATTAAACAGCTTCAAGAACATTTTATTACATAAAAGATCTAAAAATAGTAAACAAGAACAAACAATAATTAGCTAAAGAAACATCCAAAGAACCAAACCCATTTCAGATTCTTAACTTCAATTCATTTTTTTTAAAGATTTTCCTCTCTTAAGCGTCATTAAAAAAACACCATGATCCTAAAATACAGCAAAAAAAAAAAAAAAATTAAAACTGACCTAGATCATGATGATATTCATATGGGTTCCTCATCATTTTCTTCATGGCTATGTTGTACTCTTCCATTTTGGTGTTTGAGGTGCTAATAGGAAACCCTAGTCTAGAATGGTTTGCTTCAGTCTCACCTTCAGGTAGTCTGCAAGAAATCTTGGGAAATTTGAAGGAATTGTTTGGGGCCCTGATGGGATTGAACAAGAAAGCAGTGTTTTGAAGTGGAGATGTAAGCAGTGGTAAGCAAACGCCTCCCATTGTTTCTGGTTTCTTCTTAATTTCTCAAAGATGTTTATGAAATTTGTTTTGTCCTGTTCTCTCAGATTTTCTTTCTGTGGTTTGCAGCTTGTTATTTCTGTTATGTCCCTGTTTAGTCTTATGTTATATAGAGAAAATTTCATCTATTTATATATATCAATAATTTTTAATTATTATATTAATAATATATATACACACACATTGTTTCTTGCATTATAGTTAGTATAATATATTTTCTCCGTTATCACTGTATATAATAAAACCAAATTTTGTACCACTATTAATTAAAAAAACCAATTAAGTGGAAATATATATTTGGTAGAAAATGTCTCCACCCAATACAAAAAATTAAAAGTATATTTTCATTTTGCAAGCATTGCACAATACATCTTCGAAAAAAAAAATCCATAGCAACAATAGTTTTGAAATAGAGGAAATTATACTAAACTTCTTGTATACTATTTATTTGTGTTTTTATACTTTACTATATATATAAATTATTTTGTGTTATACTTTGTCATGTAAACTATGTAAAATTTTAGCATTTTGTACTATATGGGCAGTTTTATTCCTAAAGTATTGTTTTTCCTAGAAAATAGTCCATTACGATCATATTAACCTCATATTTGTTATTTTCAATGAGATTGAGTAAAACAACTTGATTTACATATCACAAATATAAAAAATGGGAAAAAGCTCAATGAGATGGAAACCATATTAAGCCATAGTTTCATATGGTACAATGAGTTTAGTGTAGTTTCCTCTTTGAAATAGGTAGAGAGCCTCATTAGACTTGCTCAAATTTAGTTGTTGTGAAGCTCGATAATTTTAGGGTCAAATTCAATTTATATATAGCTTGTATTTTTTTCCTCTCCCTTTTTTGTCTTATGAGGCAAGACTAGGTATTAATTATAATTAAGACATTTTTGAACCAATACTAGCGTCTATATTTATACGTTACTTAAACTCGACAAAGAATTGATTGTGCCTAATTGGATTACTCAAATTTGAACTAAATCTAATCTGATAATTTTTTGAAGACAAGAAAAAATATCAATTGATTGTAGGCAAAAATTTACGTGAGACGTCGCACCATGTGACTTAAAAAAATTATAAAAAAAGTGTTAAAAATAACAAATTAGGATAAAAGTAATACCTTGTCTGAACTTGCTTCTTAATTATTCAAACAATGTATTAATTTTTTTCCCTAAAAATAGTACATTTTACATTAATATTTTTTTTTTCTATATCATCTCACATGAGACCTACTTTATACCATATTAGTATATCGCTCATGCGATGCACAAAGTATAATATAATAATGTACATTGCATAATTTTGACATTAAAAATCGATATATTTAGGAATAGTATGGAGCAGGGCAACCACATTCTTTGAACTGGGGAAAGGTTGTAGGATGACACGTCTTAACCCGAACAAAATAATTTAGGATTTATTAAATTATTATTATTATCATACTAATGTAATACGTTTTCATAAAATATTATTTTAAATATCCAACAATAATTTAAAACTTTAAAAAAATGAAAAAGAATTGATTATATATTTGATAACTACTAGTATTCCCACATATATATTTAATATTTGTCACTCATAATGAATCATTTTATAATGAATCGTGTATCACCATATAAATCTATCTAGCGCCGCTAGATTTTGTCACCACATATTTTTTTTTTTATAACAAATTGGGTCATCATTATTTTGGTTTAGTTGATGCTACCTTGGGTACTAACCTAAGTCATCTAGATTTTGACATGTGTCCCATGTCCCATTTTCACTTTTCATTTTATTTTTGTGAACTCCTACCAAACATGGGACATGGGACACATGTCAAAATTTGGATGACTTTGGGTAGTATCCTTAGGGTAGCATGAAGTAGACCCATTATTTCTATGCGTTAGTGAGCTGATCATCTTTGTCACGTAATGTGTGATCACGTTTCATATTCTTTTGGTGACAATATAATTTGTCATTAAAGGTTATTTTTCTGTGACACATTGGTTGCACCTTGTGCAGCTTAATGAAAATTCAGCTCTCGAAGAACGAATACAAATATATAATTTTGAATGTATTTTTCATGATTTTGAGGTTTGATATTTTAATTTTATCAATAAAAAAACATAAAGTATTTCCGTCAATTACTTGGCCGGTGCTATTTTAAAATTATTGCAATGTCTTAAGTGGCAAAATATTTTTTTTAATAAGTTGGGAATACTTGTTGGAGGGGAGAATCTCAAATAAACCGAAAGACACCGAGTTCGAACCACGGTCAATAGTCAATACCTTTATAAAGGGTGAGCAATATCACTTGAGTTACAAGCTAGTGGTAAGTGGCAAAATATTTATTTGAACACCAATATATTTTAAAGTATAATATCGATAAGAACTGTGTCTAAGTTGTCTCCGCCAATAAATAATTACTACACATAAATAGTAATAATTCAAATATAATTTATTTTCACAAATTATAGACTATAAAAAGATCCAAACTTTGTCGTGCGTTTATATTTGAATTTTATATCTTTAAAGTAGTACTTTATCTTATATTATACATGCGTGATTACGATCTCATATCGAATCAACAAGTAATTACACATTGGTATTTAATGTTGGGGTCGAACTTCCGAGGTAGCTTTTATGGTAGAGTTAGGGTCTTGATTTGAATGCATATTATTGGTGCTTTCATTGAGAGTCGGTGTGCAGTGCATAACATGAAAGGGTTATCTGGTGCTTAATAAGATTCATAGTGAAACTGTCCAAATGGCATTTAATGTTGGGGTCACACCTCCACTTTTAAGCTAACTTTTGTGGTGGAGTTAGAGTATTGGCTTATGTGACTATCGATGTCCATAACAAGTTTAGAAAATATATTCTCAATGCTACTCTTAATGAAATTCATATCTGTCAAGACCACTAGAATCACTATACAATAATACTGGTCCAACATAAGTGGATGATGTTATATTCTTGCCTTATTAGTTTGCACATTCCCATTGGGGCTAACTAGTTATGTTATTCGTTACATACTTTATTTATTTCAAATTGGAACCAAAAGTACAAATGGGCATGTAGGGAATATTATAATATGTTATCCCCCTCTCTTATACATCCCAATTGCTTAGGGAGTGCTTGCCTATGAAAATATTTTCACCTCTTATATTTTTTGGACAAAATTTTGCACGAACATGTGATTGCTTGTGAAAATTTTCAAAAAATACACTATTCACTTTTCTAATTTTTCAAATCATCAATCACATCCACTTATAATTTAAACAAAAAAATATCACATCAACTATCATTATTATACAATCATATCCCAAATACACTATTCACTCTATCTTATTTTTCAAATCACCAATCACATCTAATCACTATTATACTATAAAAACTATCTATCACATCAACTATCATCATCACATTTTCATCTTATATCCAATCACACTCTCAAAATTCATTCTCATTTTTATAAAATAAAAGTTTCACACTATTCTCTCTAAAAGTAAAAATGAGTGGAACGAAAGGTCAATCAATCACTCCCTTAATTTGTAGATTTCTATTTGAAATTTTAGGGAGGAAAAGAAACAGAGAAAATGGAGAAGATCCAAATCTAATCTTTTTAGTATCTTTTCCCAAATATTTAAACAAAGGTGATTTATCTCCATTTCTCTCCCTCAATATATATATATATATACATATATGAAAGAGTTAATTACAAAAACTATCAATTGAAGTTCTCTCCAACAAAAAAAAAAAAAACTCAGGTATCTTTCAAATTTACAAATATTCCCTTAATATTTATTTCTATTTTACAAATTACACATTAAGGTGTTGTAATGCAGTACGGGTTCCGCGACAGTTTAAATGGTTTAACCAATGACTCAGTTAGTTGTCTGATTCAATAAATTTGAAAGATAATTGGATTTTATTAAAATTTTGCTAAAGTAGGGATAGTTTTTGTAATTATCCCTATATGAAATGAACGCAACAGTTTTGTAAAGAGTCCAAGAATGATATCTACAATGTGAGACAATATGCATCAACATATGCACACATTAAATTAAAATAGGCAACCAAGAATTTATTCCCACAACCTTTGGAAGCTCTTTGGGAATAAGCAGCAATGTCATGTTTTTATACATACTTAACGTGGACCACAGAAAAAAACAATGTTACAAATTTTAAGCTAATATGTGACATCTACCTGTCAATATAGATACTAAAAAAAGTTCTTGTTAATCTCTTTTATTATCAAATTAAAAAAAAACCTTAATTTGATTCTCATTTATCTTTTGTATTAGATAAATCCATTTTATCCAATTCTATTCCTGTCTGTGACAAACCCATCAAATCCACCACAAATATAGATCAAAAAAGTTACATTAATGACAGGTGTATGGCTTAAACACGTATTTCTTCTTTTTTTTTTTCTTCTTGATTCCCACTACTCCAGAATATGCATGAAAGCGGAATATATATTTTAAATAACGCCTTTAACTGCAAAAATAGGTGGTACTTTTTTGCTTTTTAATTATATTTTTTCTTTTTATTGATGTATATTATTCCTTTTAGATTTGTGAGAAGCAGAATATAGATGTAGCCAAAACTGCCAATGAACGTGTTACATTAGTCACCTGAAGTAGGAATATTCTCCTTGATCATTGGCAGCATATTTTAATGTTATGCCAAGATGGGATTATATAAGAAATTAATATGCCACGATGTAGTGAGACAGCGCAACAACTAAATCCATTTGATATTCATACCGAAATTTAAGAGGAAAAAAATTTATTTATCAATTTATAAATAAAAATTGGTCATTTTGTAGTAAATTAAATGTTTAAATAATGATGTACTTCGTGTTTGAGCTTTGGACATCGGGTTTTGGATACTTCTATATATTGGCTATAATTTTGGAAGACAATTGATTTAACCATCTTAAATAAAGTAATACACAAATTAAGGCTGCATTGTACAAATTCGCAACCACATAAAATTTGTCTAAGTGCTATTGAGGGTCTATAAATCCATTATATTTGGATAGGTTCGACACCCTGATCTTGTAGGGAGGGGTTCTGCTAAGATGACAATGGATTGTGATGACCATTTTGGAATGGAATGGGCGAATCAGCCCATAGTCAACGAGTTGTTAATCGTTAATCATGGTTCCAATTCAGAACCAACCTTAATCGTTCATCGAAAGGGCCGATTATGGGTGAGGATTTCGTGATCCTTTATGAACTATCTATTGACAGTCAATTTTTTTTTTTGTTTAAAAATTATATATAATTTTTGCTTAATATATAATACCCCTTAAAAAATATACTTTTTATAGATTACCCAACCTTAGGTAATAATCATTACCCACCAGTTCCGACCAGTGAAACGGGCGATTATAAAAGTTGGTTGTTTTATTATATTTATTGTATCCTAAAAGTAATTTACTATAAACACGACGGGAACAAATGACACTATGAAAAAAAATATTCTAGACGCTTAAACTTCTTGTTATTGAAATTCTTATCAATCAATACAATATTAGTGATTTCTTCTTCCACAAAATATGTGTACTACTTTCTTTTCCTAGTTCAATTTCTTATAGTTTCATCTATCTGTTTCCAACTACTCGGATGAGAGTCAGGAACAAATTACAAACCCCAAATTCAATGATGATTAAATTAGCCTCTTATTATTTATTATTATATTTTATTTTATTTATTTTATTTTTCCTTTTTTTTAGCAGCAGATCGAACTACTTTTTTAAAGCATTAAGTAGTGGGGTAAGCTTTATGATGGTCAATATCGGTCATACATATTCACCATTATGATCGATATAACACAGTGGTGGCCATACCGATATCCCTATTTGTCAGTTTATGGATTGCATTAAATTTCTCACCCAAACCATAAAAAAAAAAAAAAAAAAATTAAAACACGCACACACACGCACATAAAATGAAATTACTTTGGATCAAAGATTTATTTTTATATTGCAACACTTATAACTTATAAGTGATCACTTCTCAGTAGTTGGGGCTTATAATTGTAAAACTTTGAAGAATTGAAATGATTATATCTATATCCACCTTTCCACCCTCCATTTTTTAAAAAATGGCATTTCACATCAATAAGAATATAAGGCCTTGTTTGTTTTTCATTTCAAAGGCATATTTTCAAATTTACATTATTTTAAAATCTAAAATCATATTTGTTTTACCTAATTTTACTAACAAGTTTTACGATCGACAATTGGAAATTGTTTGGTAGCCTAGTAATAAGACCTTTGTAAAATTCGAAAGCATGTGTCTGGATTCGATTCCAACCTCTCTCGTCCTAAGATTTGTACTAAAAAAAAAATACATGTACAATTTCAAAATTTTAAAAACCCAATACATAATTATTACACATAAATTCTAAATTAATATATAATCATTACAAACAATTCACAAACCTTCATTTCATTACAAAAACCTTATTATTTACATTTAAATATTTGAACACGAGTACACCACTAACAAATAGAAATAATTTTGTAACCAAAATTCTTTAAAATAATATATTTCCAATTTAAAATCAACCACAAACAAATCCAACAATATTTTCTTTCTTGAAAGGAAAACCAATTGAAACCTAAAAGATTTTAATAGCATAGGGCTTTCTTTTTGCACTTGAGTTTTCTTCTTTCAAAAAGTGGACAGTTGAGAGCCACTCCCACACTGAATTTTATGAGTCTCACATGATCCACTTGACAACATGACATGGGTAAAGTGTGTTTTTGTAAGGTACTATGATAAAATCTATATAATTTTTTTCTTTTTAATCAACAGTGTTCACTATTTTCAGTTACAGTTTTTCAATATCTTTTAACCAATTTTGTACACACTACTGACTCAAACATGTATATATATATATATATACATACATACTTAATGCGAATATTTCACGTTAAGATTTCATTAATTTATAGAAAAATGAAATACGTGGCACAACATTGATCAGTCGACTCAATTAAATAAAGTACGTACACCATTTTATTTGGTCATGTCCGATTTTTTCTGTTCATCAAAAACAAAAATAATTACACAAGTGGAAACAATATTCTTTCATAATGTATTTCTAGAGGCACCAAGGAAAAGGGAAGGCAGAATAATTATGTTTTGGTTGTAAGGTTATGATTGAAGAAGTGAGTTGGATATCGAAGAGCCGTTACTTGGGTGGCTATAAAATTAAATACCTTCCACCAATCCAGTATTAAATGGCCTGGGCCTTCACTTTTTCTACCTAAATCATGTATATCATTTTTTTTTTATAAGCTCAGAACTTCCGCGCTTACGCCCGACTACGCCGAGGACAACAGCTCCGCTCCTCATTCTTTGCCGCCAAGGTAAACCGCGGGATGTGCGCACTGGTTACTAGTGTTCGACGGGGTCACGACGTACAACCAGATCCTCCCCCAGGTAAAGAGAACAATTATGTTCGACCCCAATCTACTAATAACGATCTCTCCCGAATCGAACCCACACGGATGCTATTCAAGATGAGTTCCCACCAAATCTTCACCAGCTTGCATATGCCCCTTAAAGCGATTTGATGGAGCAAAAGGGTTTGAGCACCACCCCACAATTGCTTGTGGTGGCCAGGTGGGCTAAGCCACCTGGTTAAATCATGTATATCATGTATATGTGGGTGTGTCGTGGGGAATATTATATTCCACAATTCAATCATCTCATCATTTTTGGTTGCAAGTTGAGTTATTTAAGTAATAAGAAACTTCCATGGAATGAGATAGTTAGCTTATTCAGTTTGAAATTTATTACCAAAAAATATATATAAAATTGCATCGTAATCACCCGTGATTCAGAGCAACTCCAGGCTTGACCAAAATACAACCCGAAATATAATAAAAAAATTGATGTATTGGCCTTAATGGTGTAAGCGAAAACAACGAGGACAAGTAGAAAACTGGTGAGAAGAAAGGTATACGAACAATGTCCGCATTCGATTTAGCGATTTAAGGACCTATAAGTATGGACAATATTTCCATTGGTTTGAGACCTAGGGGAAAAAACAAGGGTCTCAAAAGCAAAAACTATATAAGTTTAGTCATAAAGTGGATAATTAGTATGTAATATATTAATATCAGTAGAGAGGGTTTTCATTTTATATATGCACCTTTGAGAAGTCGTCTATTAGACGGACGAGGATGCCAAAATTGATGTAGCTACATTTAAATTGACAAAAAAAAATTCCTTGGCCAGATATCATGAGAAATTGATGCAGTACATCGTTCAAAATAATTCCTTTGTACTTATCGATTAGTTCTTATTATCTTATATAAGAACTCGAAGTTAAAACATCGTAAAATGCTAAATGAATTTTTTTCTTGCTTCAAATGGAAGAAATTGAGGATATCTACAGGTAACTAATAAAAATTGTTATATTTATTGGATCCATATATAAATGCATAATAACCGAATATAACTATAGCATCGATCCAAACACGATATGGGGGCAAATTAAATGCATTTATTTGGATATACGTGTCTAATACGTAGGTAAACGGAAGACATCGTGGACTAATCAACTATAGCAACACATGGATTCCATGACCTGTTTGGACAAGAGAAAAACCACTTGCTTTCATATTGGTATGCAGACATAAATATCCTGTCTACCACCATCGTGGGATTAATATTTCCTAGCTAATTAATCCATCACACGCGATGATTCCTAATAAACACACAAATCAGACTTCGATGAATACAAAATCGAGGCATATATATTATACTATTTGTATTTAAAACGCATCAATACCAATCTTGTCCTTTGTTTCTGCTTTTTTTAATTGATAGCTTATTCTTTGTAGTCTTGGACAATTAAGATTAGGACAAACAACCAATTGGTTCCCCTACGCATTGCTTTCATTTCACTTTCCTTTTGGATAAGAAAATTTGAGAGAATTCATTTGAGTTGTGTTTGATAACGATAATATATAACTCTAGGGTTGATAAAGCATGATAAATATGTGAAGTCTAGATTTTTGAGTTCAAGTTTAATTCAATCATCCATAAATTCGGTGTATTTCCTACGTACCATCTCAAGCATCATGGTTTGTCGACTCTCATTGGGTGGCCTAGTGGAGTATGATGGCTTCCTGAAGCCAAAATCACCACTTTTATACTACTAGGTCAAGTTTATGGCACAGGGCAAACCTAATATTATTTACCTAACTAACATAGTTTCATTTTATTGCGTCAAGTTCGAAGATTTACCCTCTGCGTAACCAAAGGTAGTGACTGCGGATCGCTCTTATAAAGTACTCCCTCCGTCCCAATCATATAGTCCAATTGGACTTTTCACACAGATTAAGAAAAAGTATTAAAAATTATAAATGTGTAAAAAAAATTACTTGATTTGCCCTCATTTAATAAATAGCGTAAATTACAAAATGCATGTTAGATAGGGTTATAATAGTAAAAAAATAGAAAAATATTATTAAATAGGAAAAGTGGACTATATATTTGAGACATTTCAAAAAAGAATACTGGACTATATAATTGGGACAGAGGGAAGAAGTATATATAAGAAATCATGGGTATCATGTGGGGTGCCAAAAGTCTAAACTTTAATTAATTCATTAAATAACTTATCATGTGTTTGTTGATCATGATTGACATTGATAAAGAAGTAGCTTTAATCATACTTGATACTTGGTCACTATAGATATATACATATATAATTGTGTAATGTTTCTCATGATGGTTGAAAACCAATGATCAGTCCTATATCAAACAAAACAATATTGCAAATAATGTTCAAAATTGATATACTATTGGTCCCAAAATTGTATTTACATTGAACTGGGTAAAATATAAACATCAGAAAATAAAATCAAATACCAAAAAAATAAATCTTACCCCAAAATATACTATACACCTTCTTTAGCTTCACTATTCACCATACCATTATTATTATTTTCACTAATCACCCCATATTTCTTAAATAATTCCTCAACCCAATCCCACAAATGCAAAATAATGTAAGTTCCAATCCCACCTATCAAACCATACGCAATTGAATAAGTCAACGGCATCAAAATCAAAGTCATAAACGCCGGAATCGCCTGCCGCATATCATCCCACTCCACCTCCACCACCGCCTTCATCATCAACACCCCCACCAGTATCAGCGGCGGCCCCACCGCCCACGCCGGTATCGACGCCAGCAACGGCGTGAAGAAAAACGCCAACATAAAATACCCCGCCACCGTCAACGCCGTTAACCCCGTCCTCCCTCCCTCCCTTATCCCCGTCGATGACTCGATAAACGCCGTCACCGGCGACGTCCCCAATAACGAACCCACCACAATTGACGACGCGTCGGACATGAACGCGAAATACTGTCCCTCGAAATCGCCGTTCGAATCCGTAAATCCGGCGAATCGAGCCATGGAATACAGAGTTCCGGTGGTGTCTAAAATGTCCACGTATAAGAAAGTGACCAGAGCTTCCCAGAAATGGGGTTTTCCGATGCTCTTAAAGCTCAAAGCTCCGGCGGTGCTTTCGATTATGTGAATATCGACTACTTTTTTGAAATAATCGTACGCGGAATCTCCCGCCGGATTATTTGGAAAAACGGTTACGCTCGTGTTTCGGAACCACGAAACCCCCGTGACGAAAACGACGCCGTATATCATAGCCCCTTTTATGTTTTTAACCAAGCAATAAGCGATAATTACAAATCCAACCACGCCGAGCCAGAGCGTGGGGCTTTCCATTCGTCCGTGCAAACAGAGTATGTTGCCCGAAACGGTACCGCCCGGGATTAAAACGGTGCCGTTTCCTGACGACATCGCTGGCGCGACGACTGCCCGAGCGGAGCTCGGGCAGCCGCCGAGTGTGACCAGTGTGGAGGAACTGAAACCAATTAGACCAATCCCCTGATTATTCTGCAATCCGATAAACGCCAAAAACAATCCAATCCCAGCAGAGGAGGAAATCCTGACAGGCTTGGGCACCAATTTTGCAAGCTTGGCGCGCAATCCGACGGCGGAGATTAATAGAAAAATTAATCCCTCGATGAAAACGGCGGCTAAGGCACTCTGGTACGACACGTTTCCTGTGCCGTGAAATCCGACGACTGTGTAAGCGAAATAGGCATTAGTCCCCATACCTGGGGCTAATGCTAAGGGTAAGTTAGCTAAAACTCCCATAATCACGCAGCCGATGAGGGAGGAGGCGACGGTGGCGACGATCAGGTCTTTTCGTGTTTTCTCGAGACAGGCGGCGTAGCCGGGGTTTACGGGTTCGAATTTGCAGGAGACGTCGGGGGGGACGAGGCGGAGGTTGGGGGCGCGGTTAAGGCAGTCGGCAGGGGAAACAGAGGGGTCGGAACAGAGAGGGATGCAGTCGGAGACGGAACAAGTGCCGCCGGAATCGGAGAGGATGGAGGCGTTGACGGCGAGGATGTAGGCCATTGTGAGGAACGTGGCGGTGCCGGCGCGGAGCTCGGTGGTGAAGGTGGTGTTGCGTTCGGTGATCTTGAAGCGTTTTCCGACGCGGCTTTTGGCGACGTAGGAGTTGAGGCGGGTGATTGGGGAGTGTGTGGTGGATGGCGGCGGAGGAGGAGGAGGCGGTGGTGGTGGGCCGTGTTCGACGTCCATGGCGGTTTCAGGAGTTGGGTGGGGGAGTAATGGGTATTGGGATTTGGGACTAATTTTTTTGTATTTTTAAGGCGATTGAGTTCTTTTTTATATTGTTCGGTGATACTATTGTTAAGGCGATGGATTATTTTTTGCAAAGTGATAATTCTTTTGATTCACACTTTAATGCGAGTTTTTTCATTCTCAATTAGTTTTCATTTTATTTTATTTTTGGGAATTGGATAGTAGTTAAATGATAAAATAGTTCCGGGCTCGATTCCCACCTATCTTCCTGTATCAGAATTTGTACTAAAAAAATTAATTTAAAAAAAAATTAGCAAGTACACTTATTTAAAATAATTCTCAATAGAACTTTTTTCGATAATTGTTATTTATGTAATAGAAAATTTTATTCTATTAATCCGAGAAATTGTAGTTAATATGCAATCCAACTATTCTTGGAATTAATAAATAACTAAATAAATGTGAAAACAATTTAAGTTTGACCATAATTTGGTTGACCTAGTGAGATTAGGATTCCATGAATGAAAGAATCTTGTTAGCTGTTGTTAGTTTGTTACTGATTTTTAGGCCACAAATCCGTTGAATATATATAAGACAAGAAGAAAATTTTAACACAAGTTTATAAGATTAGTCATAATTAGTGTAAATACAATTGAAATAGTGCAGCTGTATTGTCATTTGTCAATGGCCAAATTCATAATCAATGAAAGAGCGTGAGTACTGCTGATGTGACCTCATCTTAAGTTTGATACTGGTTTTTGTTCAATGGAGGAACAAACGAAAAAATGGAAAAAAGAAAATAAAAGATTTATTTACAAAAAAAAAGAGTACTAAAATGGTAGACTAGCTTAAAATGTTAATTTTCTTTGGATTAGGGGAAAAATGTTTTCTTAATCTCATATTATTATTATCATAATAATCATAATTGATTAGTTCAATACATGAGGCACGACGGATATTGATGATAACCAAGCCGAACTGGCAATCACTAGGGACCACCAAGATGACATGGACCGAGTTGATGATGTGGACCGAATTGGTGACGTGGCAACCGAGCGAGCTCGGATAGCAACCTGATGCCCTAATGGCTTGAGATCCGGACATAACCATCTTGCTAAGTATATAAGGTCAATATCTTACTTAGCAAGTCAAGGTGCCACTTGTCAACAAGACAACCAGATGAGTCAGTAGATGCCAAAAGCATGACCAACATGCACGCTTATGAAAAGTCACGTGTCCTCTTGTAATCACTCTACAACTAGGTGTAATGATGATTAAAACCCACTAATTGTATAAGTATAAATATATTTCATTTATGAAAAAGAAGAGAGGGGAATCAAGAGAAAACACTTGTAAAATTCCAGCTGTAGAAACATGACCGACCAGAAATCCTCAGCTCGGCTCTTAATATAAAAAGGCAGAACTAGCCCTTTCTTTAAATTCATCTTAAAAATTATCTAATTTTCACGTTATAATCTTTGCATATTTTTCCTATTGATCCAAGACGCAAGTCAACAAATATTATGCACTAAAAATATAATAAATTTATCACAAGGAGAAGAATTTTCGTATTCCAAAAAGTGATCATATTTAATATTTCTTTGTAGTTTATTAAGTGTACAAGAGACTCATGGGTCAACATTATTTTTTTTTTGAGTGAGGGTCAACAGTTTTTTAATGTAACTATGAAATGTTGCAATCTCATGTAAACTGTAAAGATATATCTTGGAAATGTTTTACATTTTGAAATTTCAAATAATTGTGAAGGAGTATTTGATAGTTATTTTTAACAATTAATATTTTCTAGAATAAATTGATTCTCAAACACATTTTTTGAGTGCCAAACAAAACATTTTTGAAGCAGTATATAACTATATAAAAGTTCTGGTTTTTAAATTTATTTTATTGTACTTTTATTAGAAGGTATAAAATAAAATTCTTAAAATATTTAAGAACACTTATAAACCAACTAGGGGCTTAGCCCACTGACCACTCCCTTGTGGGGCGGAGTTCGTGAGTTCTAATTCATACTTCATCAAAATACTCCCGGGGCATATTTGTGTTGGTGGACTTGATGGAAACTCATACTGAATAGTATTCGTGTGAGCAGGACCGGAGCTCGATCAATTTCGCTGGGGGTGGAGGAGAAAAAACAAAAACAAGCATATCAACCATATTTATACCAAATATTTAGAAACACAAGACAGTGAGTTTAATGCACAACTAAAAATCAAAAGGAACATCACAGAATTTACTTATAATCATAATCTGAATCTAAAAAAATTGTACACGATATTTTTTCATTGATTCAAACTCAGTTATTATAGAGTATGTGCTAAAAGTAGTGACGATTTCTTTCACAATGTAAATAACAAAGTTATGTGAAAGAAAATCGTCGTCTATTTTGCTTCGAAATCTTGTTTTGATTCTTTTCATTGCTGAAAAAGTTCCCTCTGTTGCTGTAGATACCAGAAAAGTTAATACAAGGTAAATTAATCGATAAACCAAGTCATAAGCTTTAGACTTTCCTATTTCAGTTAATCTCTGATCACAAAAACTTATGTGAGACCGTCTCACGGATCTAAATCCGTGAGACGGGTCTACTACCCAAACCCGCTGGCAATTTGTAAAGAAGGCGGTGGCAATTTTGTAAATATAGGTATGTGGTACTTTTATAAATACCCTAGTTTCTTTAGTTTGAGCCGTGCAAATCCATTTTCTCTGTTGAACAATTTCTCTCTCTTTCTCTTTCTGTCTCAAGCGCGAAGCCCGATCTCTCCACCGCTCACTCTCAAGTTTCAGATTTAGACTCGATCGGAGATTTACAAGAAATTTGTGATTTAATATATAAAGATTTTGCAAAAAATCGAATCACACTTCTTAGCTTCCTTCATATTGTCGGTAACTATGGTGAACATTCGAAAGACAAATCAGATTTTTTGCAAATCAAGACAAACCTTGCATAAGGGCACCCAATACAAGCCTATTTTCCACAAGAAAGCAAAAATAGCTGCAATTTGAGATTGGTGGAGACAAGAAGAGCAAATAAGCATTCCTTTTTTAAGTGTCCACCACGAGAAATAGAGACTTGTTAGTTTTGTCTTATTTGTTGGAGAGAAAAAATATTGTGAGGCAAAGAGGAAATGATTCCAAATGAAAGTATTATGCACATATTGAAAGTATTAGTTTCTCCAAAGAAAAGTATCTTTTTTTGGTTTAAAAGTACAATATTCTTGTTAACAAACTATTGTGAGTATCAATGTTTTCTTCCAGTTGAAAGTATCATTTTTTGTTCTAATAGTATCACCTTTTGTTCTAAAAGTATCGCCTTTTATTCTGACAGTGTTGTATATGTTATTTTTGACATCATATGTTGTATTAGATGTTACTTTTCGTACCTTGAGAATGAAACATGTGAAAAGTTAATGAAATATGGTTTGTCTTTTCATATTAGAAGTACAATTTTTTTATTTAATTGATATTGAAGTATTATGCAAATGATTGCTGCTGGAACCGAATCAGTCTTTTTTCTCTTTATTGTAAAAGTATCATTTTTTGTTGTAAAAGTATCACCTTTTGAATTAAAAGTATCATCACCTTTTTCAACAAAATATTGCAAATATCACTATTTGTCGTAATTTGAAAAGTATTATTTTTCGGTGAAAAGTATTGGTTTTCAGTATAAAAGTATCACCTTATTATTTGAAAAAAATTGTATCACTATTTTCTTCCAATTAAAAGTATCATATTTTGGTTTAAAAGTATCGTTTATGTTCTTAAAAGTATCATCTTCTTAAATAAAAAAATAAAAAAATACATCAGTAATTCTCTTTGGCATAAAAGTATCATTTTTCGATCTAAATGTATCACTTTTTATTACAAAAGTATCAATTTTTAACAAAATATTACAATTATCACTAATTCTCTCTAGTAGAGAAATATCACTTTTCGGTTTAAAAGTATGGGGTTTTAGCATAAAAGTATCATTTTTTATTATAAAAATATCAAAGTATTAACATATATGGGAATTGAACGACTGAATTTTTATAGGGAAACAATTATTGTAAGTCTGTAACATGACTATAGGAGCACCATAATTTTGATACAAACTAAATACAAAAATAATTAGTAAAACAACAGAGGATTAAGAGTCTTTAAATTGAACTCCTTCAATGGATATGAGTTTGGCATATCACAGTTTCTCTTCTTCTTGGAGTCACCTTCAACTTATTGGTTTGTATTGATAGAAAACATACTGATTCGCAAATTAGCTGTGAAGACGAAAGACAATAGAAAAGATTGTGTTGTGGCAGAGTTGGTGCAGAGAATTGTTGCGATAGAAATTGCGCTCCCTGTGTTGTTGGAAAATAGAGTTGGAGAGAGATAGAGTTGATGAGATCCGATGTAGAGAGAGAGAAAGAATAATTGCTGACCTTGCGTTTAGATCTAGGGTTTTGGCCTTTTGGATTTGGCGTGGGGCGGTTTTTTTTGTGGGGTTTCCAGCGGGTTGGGTCTTTTAGAGCTCCGTCTCACGGATCTAGATCCGTGAGACGGTCTCACAAGAGACCACCTCATCTCTGATATAGCTGAGAAAAATTGTAAGAACACCTTAAATTATTTACGGGTAATGTAAGGATCAATATATTACCATTATTTGAATCGACAAATAATTATAATTTACTTCTATAACAATTGTTGGTTTATAGTCAATTCATATAAATTATCAATTAATAACGATGTATTGATCAATGATGACATCACTTTAAAAAAAAACAAGAAAAAGAAAAGGAAATTCAAGCTTGCCCTAACAACGAGAAGGATGCAATTTTCTTCCTTTTTGGCTTTTTATGGGGGGTGAAGGCATTATTCTTTTGCATGGAAATAGCAATTTGATAGCATATTTTTCCCCAAAAACCCAAACATTAATCTTATTCCTCCAGCTTTTCATTCCTCTCTACTTTTTATCAGAAATTCACAAAGGTAGCTATGTAAATGTAATGCATGGGTAATAGAATCATCTTTTCAGTCCTCAGCTTTTGGCAGAGACACACTTGAGTCTCGCTTTACAATTATTAATATAAATTAATAAACAAATATAAAATGTACTTTTTCGGCATATGAAACATTTCTTTAAAATCAGTTACATAATTCAAACTCTACTTTTTTTTTTGAGTACATATGTTGGGAACAAGGAGTGAAGACAATCCAACTCAGGCCTCTGGACTTTTGAAACACGGGAAAATAATAAACGTTGGTGATTGAGTGCAATTTCAAAGTTGTCATTAGTTTTTAATAAGTTGGGAGTAGAGGTTGGATATGAGGGGACAAATTCCAAAGAAACTAAAAAATACATGGTTCATGGTCAACACCCTTATAAAGGGTTAACGATACCACTTGAACTACAATCTCATGGTTCAAAGTTGTCATTATTGTACATGAGAATATTTTATTTTTTTTACAAATTCAATGACAATGGTTGAGTAACACCCTACATTGAGATGATAGTGGGGCGGGGATTTCCCGTTCTCCGCAGGGAACCACCCCAAATGGAGCTGGGAATCCCCAAAAAATTTTCCCGTGGGGACTGGGACGGAAATTTTTTTCTCCCTCATTGGTGGGGACGGTGATGGGGATTATATTCCCCACCCCGTGAGAGTCCCTTCCATGTTCTCTCATGAGAATCGAATATTAATATATAATATAATATTTTAAATATATATAATATTTTATAAATATATCCACATTAAATATGTAAAGTCTAATAATCTTTAATTTATTTTATTTATTTTGTATAATTAGTGGTTTATTAATTTTTTTATATAATTTATATATTTTTTTAAATATAATTTTTTTTACAAAAATATCAAAAAAAAAATTCAAAAAAAAATAAAATAAAAATGGGGGGCAGGAGATCCCCAGGAGATATTGATTATTTGTAGAATTTTTTGTGGAAATAATAATGTAAAACATAATGTAAGAAAATTGAATAAAAAATAAAGAAATTGAACCAAATATAAGCAATATGGATCTCATTTTATACATTTTGTTATCAAGATTAAGAGAAAAATAACAAAATTGTGATAAATTAAAGAAATTACCGAAATTATTTATATGAATAGGAGGAGGAGAGAGAAATAAATAGTATAATTGAGTATTGAGAAGTATAAAAATGAAAGAGAAAATTGAGTTAAGTTTAAAAAGAAATGAGATTATAGACAAAAAGAAATAAAGAAAAAAGAATAGGAAAAGAAAACAAACGTTGAGATGGCCAAGTCTTTCTGGGTTCTTTTCCTTGTTTGTCTCAGTTGCACTCGCGGTTGTCGTCGTCGACGTGGATGCCCAAAGGTCATGTACGAGTATTATAATTGACCAAAGAGGATGTTCACCTGAAGATTGCAAGGAAAATTGCAAGGCATGATTCAATGGAACTGGAAAATGCACCCTTGTTGGAGAACCTGGTTCATATAAATGTGAATGTTTTATCAATTGTTGATTGATTAATACATTATGTTACCTTAATAAATTCTTCTTATTGTAACAAAATAAACTCATAGTGAAGCAAGAAAAAGTAGCTTGGTTTTTCTAGAGCTTAGTATAAGAGAAATTTTATGAGCTGCAAATTAAAAAGAAATGAGATTTTCTTTTTTAAAAAAACTCTCTTATTTCACAAATAATCACACTCTCTAAAAAAATTTCTTAAAAATGAAAATTTTGAAAAAATTCCCACAACCAATCACACCCTTACTTCTTAAAATCCATTTTTTTTATTTGACTAACTAAAATTCAGAGTTTTAATAATTCTTGAACGAATGGGACGAGAACCAAACTATTTAATCCGATCACCATATCTCCTAGATCCAATTATGTGGGGAGCATAAAGTTAACTATAACTTTTTTTTTTCAAAAGAATGATATTGACTGGTTTCCAACTTCCATCCATAATCAACGAATTTGTAAGATCAAGGTGCTCTATTAATAGTCCCATTCAATTTAATATTGTTGTCATAGTCACATTTACTAATCTTGAACATTTTGGGCAACAAGAAGTAAATAAATAATTTTTTGACAATTCTTTGAGAAATTGAAGAGAAGCTTATAAAGTCTTTAGGGACACAGGCGAGTTGGTAAGTTGCAAGGTGACAAAAGTGTGGTGCTCTGACGTCGCAAGTTCGAATCTGTGTAATTACAGTTCTTTGCTGAAATATTGTAAGAGTTGTTTTTGGGTTCGTATCCCATTGGTCCTATCCCTTGCAGGACTGCTACCCGTGTATATCCCTCGATTTACATCCTATCTGGCTAAGAGGTCTCTGGTTAATGTGGGGAGTTTAGGAAAAAACTTAAAAAGCTAAGAGATGCATATAAAGTGTTACATTAAATAATTTTTCTTGAAGTAATAATCCACCTCTAAAGATGTGCCAATATATTAGGTTTTGACTTTAGTGTATAACTGATTTAGATATCTAGAAATTAAGGCGTTGAACAGTGATGTACTATATTGCTCAGAAACTGAGCACAACACGTGCTAGATCTTGCTTTCTAAGAATTTGGTAAAAAGTGGAAACTTAGATAGTATCTGACAAATTTTGTCTAATATGATTTTATATGATATCCTAATTTGGCACCAAAATCCAATTTTCAAATCCACTATTTTTAAATTTTATTGTATGACATATCTGAATTCGTTTTGGGTAGGTGAAGTAGGAGTTGAAACTGACGGTATTCTATTTTAATGAACCAATTGATAAAAATAAAATTCAACTTTTTAATAACTTAGGCAAATTTGCTACGTAATTGATTGGATATATGTTAATTTGACTTGTACATTCCTTTAATTCCTCCTTGATGTCCTCTTTGTATACTATCTTGTCCAATATATCAGAATTACAGGACTTTTCTATTTCATACTTACGAAATTGAACATCTTTACAAAATCAAACAATATAATTGTTTAATTCCTTAAATACAAACTTCGAAAAACTTCGCATCGCCCCACATGGTTTAATCGTAATATGTATATTCTTTACTTGATAGGTGTTGTTAGAATAGAACCGATCTCATCACAGCTAAATATTTCTCTCCAAGCATTATGGATCGCCTGCCACTTGTCACTCATCTAGGATACTATGTTGCAGCCATCATTGGATAATTATTGACACCTAGTCTGTCACAAATGTCAGATTCAGTTAGCATTTTCTTTAGTCTACCAATAGGACAACAACAAGTGTTTTCTTCTAGATCTTTCCTTGTTCTATAAATTCTGTAATCGTGCTCTATGATACAGTACTGAATACAATGAATCATTCTGCTGCATTTGCTCTGTTTCATATTCAAATGACTAGCCTCATTAGCTCATATCAAACATGGTATCAGAGCAGGACTTGATCCTGGCTCTGGTACATTTCCTTGTTTCCTTTCAACCTTATCACAATGGCCCTCTCACCTCCAGGTTCGAACACCTCCACCACCACATCATCTCCACCAGTTCAAATAATCCAACCTCAAAGCCAACTTATAGTCACCAAGCTCACTGAACATAACTACCTAATCCGGAAACAACAAGTTCTTTATGCTGTGAGAGGATATGGCATTGAAGAGTATCTCACTGGTGACATCACTCCTCCAAGAAAGTTTGTAACAAGTCTAGACACCTCAAGAAGTGTGTCTAATCCAGAATATGCAACTTTTCAGAGGCAGGATGAGTTACTAGTATCATGGCTATTGTCTTCTCTTTCTGATAATATTTTAGTGTTAATGGTGGGGCTTGAATCAGCTGCTAAGATGTGGCATACTCTGGAAACCAATTTCTCCAGCAGGTCACAAGCAAAACAAATGCAATACAAAGTTTGCAACTCTCAACCATGAAGAAAGGTAACCAGTCTATGAGAAACTTCATTAATAAAGTGAAGCTTTGTTGTGATGCTTTGTGTGCTGCTGGTCACAAGATAAAAGAAGTTGATCAAGTACTACATATTTGTGCTGGTTTATCAACTGAGTATGATCCTATTGTGTGTGCCATCACCTCCAGAGGTGAACCCTTAAGTCTTAGTGATGCTAGTGCTCTCTTGCTGAGTTTTGAAGCTAGGATGGAAGGTCATAATCCATCTGTCTTTGATGAAAACAACACTTTACTGGCTAATGTTGCTATTCAAGGTAACATGAAAGAAGGAAGCAACTCTGGAAATTCTAGCTCCAGAGCCAGAGGTAACAATTCTCCTAGAGGAGGTAGATTTGGAAGGAACAACTACAGGGGCAGAGAGGGTAGATTCTCAGGGAATGGCAGACAAGCTTGCCAAATTTGTCACTATACTAATCATACAACTGACAAATGCTACTATAGGGCTGATTTGAATTTTACACTTAATAACAATACTCAAAACAATGGCAGATACAACCCCTTTAGTAGAAACAACAACCCCACTGCCATGGTTGTTTCTCAAGATACTTCATATGTGGCTGACTCTACCTGGTTTCCTGACTCTAGAGCCACCAATCATGTTACCTATGACATGACTAATCTCAACATTTCTAATGAGTATCAAGGTGGCAACAAACTTCATATGGGGGATGGCACAGGTTTGCCCATTACTCATACTGGTAACTCTTCAATCTAATCTTCTTGCAGTCCTTATATTTTTCAACTAAAAATTTACTGCTTGTTCCCACAATAACCAAGAATCTGTTAAGTATTTCTCAATTTGCGAGAGATAATGTTGTTTTCTTTGAATTTTATCCTACTTGTTGTTTTGTGAAGGATCTCAACACGGGGGCAATTCTACTCCAAGGGAACCTTAAGGATGGCTTGTATCATTTTGATCTCAGCAATGTCAAGCATCTTTACAATGAGTATGTGCAACCTACCACAAGTCCTCATCAGTCCAATCCTCTTCCTTCTTTCAGCAATAGTGTTCCTAGTGTTAATCTTTCTGTAGTTTCCAAAAAGCCAAATGTTCACATATGGCATCAAAGACTAGGACATCCAGCTTTTGAAGCTGTGAAACAAGTGCTTACAAGTTGTAATCTACTCTTTGATTTTAATAAAAATGATATTTCTTTATGCGATGCTTGTTGCAAAGCTAAGATGCATAGGTTTCCATTTCCTGATTCTCATTCTAATTATTCTCATGCTTTTGAACTAGTGCATTATGATTTATGGGGTCCTGCTCCTGTTCATTCTCCCACACAAAACAAATATTACATTAGTTTTGTGGATCAATACACTAGATACACTTGGATTTATTTTCTCAAGAACAAATCTGAAGCTCTTACTAAATTTCAGCAGTTTAATCAAATAGTTCAGACTCAATTTAATGCTAAAATTGAAACACTTCAAACTGATTGGGGGTGAATTTCGTAGTTTTTCTTCTTTTCTTCAGCAACATGGCATCCTTCACAGGATTTCATATCCTTACACACCTCAACAAACGGACTTGTGGAACGGAAAAACAGACACATTGTAGAGACTGTCTTAGCATTGTTAGCTCATGCAAGCATTCCTCAATCCTTTTGGGTGGATGCCTTCACCACTGCTGTATACCTGATCAATCGATTGCCCACTAAAACTCACCACAATCAGTTACCTTTTGAATTGCTCTTTCACAAGCAGCCAGATTACTCATCCTTAAGAGTATTTGGTTGTTTGTGCTATCCTTATCTTCGAGATATCAACTCCAACAAGTTACAATTTCGTTCTTCTCCTTCTACCTTTCTTGGTTACACTGATGGCTATAAGGGCTATAAGGTCTTACTTCCATCAGGCAAGACCTTTCTTAGTAGGCATGTATTGTTTGAGGAATCCAAATTTCCTTTTTCCATTGCTCAGAAACAGACTATTCCATCTTCTTCTTCTTTTGACTATTCAGTCATTATAACCCTTCATCCTTATATTGAGTCTGTTACTTCCACCTCTCCTCCCTCAAACAAATCTCAGCAACCTGTCCCTTCCATTCCCACTGTTTCCACCATCTGTTCCTCTACCTCATCTCCATCCACTATTCCTCTCTATGTTCAGTTATCAATAATGAATAATGATCAAACCAGTCACCACTCCCCTCCCCAGGTTCCTTCCCCTCCCACTAAAAACATACACCCTATGATCACAAGGCGTAAGGCTGGCATTTCAAAGCCTAAAGTGTTACTTACCACATCAACAATCTCTGAGCCCACATCTGTTAGTGAGGCTCTTTCTAATCCAGATTGGAAAAAGGCCATGGAAGCAGAATATTTAGCCTTGTTGAGAAACAACACATGGACTTTGGTTCCTTATCCTAATCACAAGCCTATTGTGGGATGTAAATGGATCTTTAAAGTTAAGAAGCATGTTGATGGAACTTTAGCTAGATACAAATCTCGTTTGGTTGCCAAGGGGTATACTCAAAATCTTGGGCTTGATTATGATGAAACTTTCAGTCTGGTTGTTAAACCAGTCACCATTCGAACAATTATATCTTTAGCTGTCTCCTATGGTTGGCAAGTACGACAGTTGGATGTCAATAACGCATTTCTTCATGGGGAGCTAGAAAGAGACATTTACATGCAACAACCACCGGGGTTTGAGAAGCTCTCAGATCAGAACTATGTTTGTAAGTTGAGTAAGGCCATTTATGGCCTTAAACAAGCACCTCGAGCTTGGTACACCAAGCTCAAAAATGAACTTCTCCATCAACAATTCCAGGTTTCTAAAGCAGACAATTCCTTGTTTTACAAGATCACATCCAACTCTTATACTCTTGTTCTTATCTATGTGGATGACATTATTGTCACGGGCAGTCATAATAATCTTATAGAAGGTCTAATTGCTGGCTTAAGCTCTACCTTTTCCTTGAAAGATCTCGGCCCGTTGCACCATTTTCATGGCATTCAAGTTACACCTAGGGTTGTTCAATTAATCGAATTTTTTTCGGTTAACTGTTAACCGAATCGATTCGGTTAATTCGGTTGGTAACTGAATTATTTCGGTTCGGTTAATGGTTAAAGGTTTTGCATATTTCGATTATCGGTTAATTCGGTTCAAAATGAAAAATTAACCGAATTAACCAAATTACCAAAATAATGTATTAGATATTATGTATATTTATATAATATATCATATTAAGTTACAAATACAATTTAAGTGATCGGTGATGCCTTGTAAAAGCCTAAAGGTAAAAGGCCCAAACCCACTAACACCATACAGTGATACAATAATTGATTTGAGGGTTTTAACTTATACTCAAAGCCGCCGTTGCCCATATAGAGCCATCTCCTCTTCATTCCGAAAGCGCCGCGACGGGTATCAACCTCTTTGCGAAGGTAAAATACCTCGTCTTGTGAAACTTCAGTAAATTAGTATATAACCAATTTTTTTATGTAAGATCTCAACCAAACTTGTATTAACCTTTAATAAACTTGACGTGTTCTTGTTCTTTTTCTTAATGTTCTGCTTTTAGCCCTTAACCCATTCAAGTGTATGAATTAATTCTCTAATTTTAATTAATATCAAAAAATTAATTTAATATGGTGAGAGTGAGATAGAGCATTTGTCTGCAGTAATTTTGTTAGTATATATAATTAATATTTTATTAATCTTGGTAGATGTCAATGGAAGATGAATCGCCTCGCCCTCCTCTTTTCCTCCTCGTCCGCCTTCACATAATTCTTCAAGTGATTATGAAATTCCAACTTGTGAGAAATCCTCAAGAAAAAGAAAACAATGAAACCAAGGTCGAGGTTTGGGCTCACTTTAAAAAACCTAAGCACTCCTTCCGTGAGCCAAGAACTCAATGCATTTATTGTATGAAACAATATGTCTGTGACCCTAAAAAAATGGGATCGCATCACTAAAATATCATTTAACCGCTTGCACCCAAAATCCTAAAAATATGGACAAGTCACAAACTCAGTTGCTTTTGCCAAGTAAGGGTCAAGGGAAATAAGTAATATTTCAACTTGGAAATTTGATCAAGAATCAATCGTAAGGGCATTAGTTTTGATGGTTGTGATTGATGAACTCCCATTTAGATTTGTGGAAGGTGAAGGCTTACAACACTTTGTGTCAGTAGCTTGTCCTAGATTTCACATTCCTTCTCGATCTACAATTACAAGGGATATTTATGGTCATTATATAAATGAGCGAGGTAAATTGAGGCAATTATTGAAGAATTCATGCCAAAGAGTTTGTTTAACTACCGACACATGGATATCTTTGCAAAAAATAAATTATATGTGTCTCACAGCTCATTTCATTGATGAAGATTGGAAATTACACAAAAAAATCTTAAATTTTTGTGAAGTTTCAAGTCACAAAGGTGATGCCATTGCTAAGTTAATTGAGAAATGCTTGCTTTCTTGGGGGATTGATAAGTTTTTCACTATAACTGTTGATAATGCAAGCAGTAACGATGAAACGGTTTTAACATTGCAAAAAAAGTTTGGAAATCAGCCTGGTGTCATTTTAAATGGTAAATATATGCATATGAGATGTGTTGCACATATTGTGAATTTGATTGTGACTGAGGGTTTGAAAGATTTGAATCCATCTGTTCAATGTGTTAGAGCGGCAGTGAGATTTGTAAGGCAATCTCCGTCTAGATTGCAAAAATTTAAAGAGTGTGTGGAAGTTGAAGGAATAGAAAGCAAAAGTTTGTTGTGCCTAGACGTCAGTACTAGATGGAATTCTACATGCTTAATGTTAAGTACCGCTCATAAATTTGAAAAAGCTTTTGAAATGTTTGAAGTACAAGATGAGAACTTTCGAAGTAGATTAGTGACGGTTTTCCTACTAAACTTGATTGGAAAATTGTTAAAGAATTAGTCAATTTTTTGGAGCATTTTTATGAGCTTACACTGAGAGTTTCAGGAACTTCTTATGTTACTTCCAACTTGTTATTTGATGAAATATGTGAAATGAATTCTCTATTACAAGAGTCTTTAGCTACTGAAGAGCTTGGCTTTAGTTTGATGGCTATGAAAATGAAAGACAAGTTTGACAAATATTGGGGTGACATGGAGAAGTTGAATATCCTCGTCTTTGTTGCGGTTATTCTTGATCCTAGGCATAAATTGAAATATGTGGAGTTTGCACTTAAAGTTATGTTTCAAGAAGTGAAAGGTGAGGAGATGGGGAAGAAAGTTAAGGCAGCCCTCTATGAATTGTATAATGCATACAAGCCTCAAAATGACAGTAGCTCATGTTCCACACAAACTAGTGATAATGGAGATCTGCAAAATAAACTTAAAAATCGTATGCAAGAAAAGTATGCAATGCATAAGCTTCAATCTGGTGGCAGTGGGGACAACCAGTCAGAGTTGGATAAGTATCTTGTTGAGTCTTGTGAAACTGTTAGTGAATCTTTTGATATTTTATTGTGGTGGAAAGTCAATAGTCTTAGATGTCCTTATCTTTCCATGTTGGCTCGAGATGTATTGGCTATTCCAATTTCCACTGTTGCATCAGAGTCTACCTTTAGCACCGGAGGGCGTGTTCTTGATTGCTTTAGGAGTTCTTTAACTCCTACGATGGCTGAAGCACTTATATGCTATCAAGATTGGATTCGGAATTCATCAGTAAAAATCAACTTGTTGGAGGAGCTTATGGATGTTGAGACTGTTGATAATGGTATGCAAATTATATTTCTTTTGTTTATAAGCCAATATTTTATTGTTAATTGTCATCTTTACAAATTGAAATCTCTAATTAATTAATTAAACTTCTTGATGGCAGATTCATCATGGAGTGCAGTGGTGGAGCCTATCTTGTAATTGATGTCTGATGATGACATATTTGCATGAATTGTGGATGGATCTTTGGACTTCTTAATTAAGTTGTTATCTAGTACTCATTTTGTTTGACTAGTGTGTTGTATTTCGACTTTGTTGTATTGTTTTTATTAATATTTTAGTTGGACTTGTGTACAATTGTTCAGGTTGACTATTGTAAGCATGCACTGATTTTGGATTAATTTGGAGTGTTTTTTTTTGAGGAAATTAATTTGGAGTGTTGAATGCCTCATATTTGTTTTTTTTTAAATTTTGGTTAATTCGGTCGGTTAACCGAATTAACCGAAATATTATTCGGTTCGGTCAATTCGGTAATTAAAATTTCGGTTCGGTGAATGGTTTTACCAATTTGAAAACCGGTTAATTCGGTTTTCACTATTTCGGTTAATGGTTAACCGAATTAACCGAATGAACAACCCTAGTTACACCTACTCTCAATGGTGGTTTCCATCTTTGTCAGATTCAATATATTCATGAGGTGCTTGCTAAAGTGGCTATGACAGATGATGCCAAAGGGGTCATATCTATGGTTACTTCTCCATCACTGTCTAGGCATATTGGGTCTTCTATTGTGGATGGTACGTTATTCAGAAGTATTATTGGTGCATTGCAATATATCACAATAACAAGACCAAACATTTGTTATTGTGTCAACAAGTTGAGCCAGTTTATGCAACATCCTCTTAATACTCATTGGAGGGCTATTAAGACATTGCTACGGTATCTTGCAGGAACATCCCAATTTGGTTTGAATATTACTAAGTCCGCTCAACTAAATTTAGTTGCTATGCGGATCTTGATGGGCCATCGATGTGGATGATGAAAGTTGGTCACCGGGTTTTGTATATATCTTGATGACAATCTTGTAGCCTGGTGTTCTAAAAAAGCAACATTCCATATCCCGTCCTAGCATCAAGTTGAGTTCCGCAGCTTTAGCTCATTGTTCTGGCGAGTTGTTATGGTTAAAGTCTTTCTTTGAGTGAGCTTCATATCATCAACCTCACATTCCAATTATTTGACAGATATAACATAGGTGCAGAGGCTTTAGCCAATAATCCAAATTCTTCTTCTCTAAAGCCAATCACATTGAACTTGATTTGTATTTTGTTCGAGATAAAGTTTAGCAAAATTATTTTACGATCATGTTCCATCGATCGATCAAACGGCGATGTTCGACAAAACCTCTTGGTGGTCAATCTTTCGCCTTGTTCGAGCACGGCTCAACATCGCTCCTTCACCTGGCTCCAGTTGAGGGGGTCATTAGAATAGAACCGATCTCATCACAAAAATATTTCTCTCCAAGCACTATGGATCGCTTACCACTTGTCACTCATCTAGGATACTATGTTGCAGCCATCATTGGATAATTATTGACAGCTCAGTTAGCATATTCTTTAGTCTACCAATAGGATGATAGCAAGTGTTTTCTTCTAGATCTTTCCTTGTTCTATAAATTCTGTAATCGTGCTCTATGATACAGCTGAATACAATGAATCATTCTGCTGCATTTGCTCTGTTTCATATTCAAATGACTAGCCTCATTAGCTCATATCAAACAGGTGTTTTATAATACACATAATTTGAGCTAACAATTTTTTTTTATAAATAACTGTTTAGACCATGCATAATCATTAGATATGGTGCTAAAAAACTTGATTCAACAATAAACACAAACTAATCCTGATTGATTATTATTATTATTTTTGTTAATTAATAATCTTACATTAAGTCCAACAAATCATATCTGTTTACATAAATACTTAAAAACATATTTTTGAAAAAAATGTAAATAAAATAATGGAGCTCGCAACTGGTAGCTGCAAGTTTAGATGATAAAGGTAAAAAGAGCTTCCAACGAACTATGGACGCAGTATACCTATTAATGACTATGAGTTTAACACTGCTACTCCGTCGGAGAGTTTCCAAGCGATGGCAGCAGTCGCACAAAAATGGTGGTCAGATATGGCGGAAAAGGATGAACAAGAAGACGAGGAACAAGAAGAAGCTTTAAAGACAAAGATAGGTGACCCATCCGCTTGTCTTTCCCTCATGTGATTCTTCACAAGCTCTGAAGTCTATATCAATTGTGGCTCGTGGATCATGGGCCGATATTCCACAGGTTACATTAGACTATGAAAAAGATACTCGAGCATGTGCTAAAAAACAACTAACTTTACCATTCAAAGATCTTCTAGAAATAGACGTCCTTCGTTTAAATTGCATTTTAAAGTTATTTTTGTTGTTTCTTTTTTCTGAATTTTAATATTTTCTTTCCTTTGCTACCTAATCGATTTGTGATCAGGACTTTTTTCTTTTTTTTTATATATTTCTATTTGTTAAAAAAAAACTGGTAGAAATTATTACTTCCACCTCCAGCAAAAGAATAAATAAAAAAATAAATATCCTTATGATCAATCATAAGTGTCTTATTGAATCCTAACTTACTTTAGATAAAGTGAAAATGAAATGTCTAAAGGAAATGCAGTTCAAATGATGGCAGCCCAATAGGAAGTAGACATAAATAAAATTGATGCTATATATTTCCATGATGTGAGAATTTAGTACACGTTGCAAATAAAAGGTGCATCAATCAGATAATTCCATCCCATAATGGGAGATTAATATGTGTGCTATTCTCACGTCTGATAATTTCACGATATTTTGAGAGTGTTCGCAAAAACTCCTGCTATTAGAATAAATGATTTAACGGAGATCATAAGTAAAAGTAGTTAAGAATCAAAAATTGAGAGTATTGTTTGGTGAAAATATTGTAAAAGTGCTTATTAGTTTGTAAGAATCAAACCACAAGCAGAATAAAAAATTTAAATCATCTATGTCATTTAAGGATGGCAGTGGGATAGATCAGGTCGGATATTAAAAGGAAAACAATATATATTTATAATATATTCTTTACAGAAAATGTTATTATCAATTTATAAATATTAGATATGATATTAACAGATAAAAATTATATTATAATATATAATATATGCAAAATATATATTAAATATATTAACAAAATAAATTGGCTATGAGGGGCGTGACAGGGTGGGTACCGCAAAGGGCATAAGTAGACCTAGACCCGCCCACAAATCACAGGGCGGGACTACCCAAATGGGGGGAGGGGGAGGTGCTGGTAACGCGAGTCGGGGCAAAATTGATATTCCTAATCTCATTGTTTTTAGATTCTGATTAAATGAAGCAGAATAATAAGTTGACATTTACAAATTCAATCAGAAGTACATAATCACTTTTTCCCGTGATTGCAAACAATCCCATTTTTTTTTGACAGGCAAACAGTCCCATTATTATGTAACTTTATAATACGTCATTTTCACAACATAACGCAATAAATTTAATTGCAGACTCGGCGCTAGTCTATCTAATATTCTTAAAGTTCGTAAAATAAGTAATGGATCTCATAAGAGTGGCGAAATTATCTTTCCGTAAACCTTCATTTATCTTCTTCTGTTAGGTTAGGATTTCAAAATATTAATATTTTAGGCTATATTCACATGTACGTCCTAATAAATTATTATCCACTTTCAAAATCTTTGGAAATGAATAAGTGACTTTACTTTTAACTTTTGAATTAACATATTTGTCCCAAACTATAAAGCTAATATAATGAGCCAAAAAACACAAAAGAGCACTCGAATATGTGCATCAATGCAATATTTCTTTCATGCTAAGCTACTCATGTATCAGTTTCAATAGCACCCCGGTTCTTTCGATTTTTGCCTTTCTCCGTATTTGTTCTATTATGTACTTTTTCTGGTCCCAAATTCCATACATTGATACAAAACTATCAAATCATTAAGTGAATGATTGATGCCAATTTTCAATCACGCCCTTGGCTCTTAATATGTAGTAACTGCCCTAAATTAAATTATGGGATAATTACAAGAAAACCCTTAAGATTTGGGCTAATTACAAAAAAACCCAAAGGTTTTTGAAAATTACAAAAAAAACCTTGAGATTTGATTCCGTCTTACATTTTTCCCCTTTATAGGCAAAACGCGTAACACAAACCCCCTGATATTTATAAAAATACTACGATTTCCCCCTCAAATTTAACACATAATCAAATATGATGGGGTTTTTTATAATTTTGAAACATGACAAGTATTTTTTGTAATTAGCCCAAACCTCAGGGGTGTTTTTGTAATTAACCCTTAAATTATTCCATGTTTATTTATGGGATAAGCACAAAACAAACATAAGGATAATTATTCTATGTACGTAACAAAACAAAATTTAAGTGGTAACCTAACTGTAATATTTCAATAAATGTCAAAGAGGGTTTCTTTGAAATTTTTTGCTTATGAAGTGGATAAATGTAAAACGAAATCAAAAATCTAGGGAGCTTTTGAAATTTGCATTAACCTTCGTTTTTTTTAAAAAGAAAAATAGCCCCAACCTCATTTTTTTGTTTGTAATTATCCCTTTATTTTATTTAGTAGGATATTTGACATGAAATTAATGGTTATTTTTACATGGGCTCAGTAGACACATTTTTTGACTGAGAAGATCAACATGGCCACCCCTCGAAATATATACCGATGATCAACATGTGATTTATAAATGAAGAAGAAAACATAAAGACAATATACAAATTTTGGGGTTAAGAAGAGCGATTTAGATATAGATCGTATGAGCAATTAATTAACCCGATTATACAATACACATCAATATTCTATACTGAAGATCGGTAATGTAGATGCTATGTCTGATGTACATAAATGAATTTCTAAACAAAGTTATATGCTCAAACACGAATTCAATTAAGAACCTCAAATTTGCTCGCCGGTAGAAACTAGATAAGCTAGAGCCTTGCCTCTTTATTTAGGTAACCTTCATAATCACCTTTTTAATTTCTTCTTTACCGGAGTTAGGTTAAAATGTAACTAGTGAAAAAAGTCTACTTTAATTAACAAACACGACAATAAAGCCATAAATGGATTAAAATCCGGGAACATACACTTCAAACCAAGTTATACTTAAATAGATTATGGATTAAGACGAGCAAAATTTATATGTGCTATATATTGCTTTAATTGTTGTGATTAATTGTATAAATGCCGGTGGTGTTTTCACTCGTCTCCACCACTACTATTATTTATTCTAGAAATCAAAATTCAAAATTTAATGCCTTGATAAATAAATACTTTTTTTATAGTACATCTCCTGGGTGAGGACTGGTGATAGAATTGAACCACAGATCTCTCGTATGAGCATGAGAGTTTTAATTACCCGATCACTATTCGATCCGATTTCTTTAGCAATTAAAATAATTATTAATGAGTAATCACCTCAACTAGACAAATGCATAAGAGCAAGCATCAATAATAACCAGTATTGATATCATTGATGGAAAAATAGGAATCTATATATGGATTGAAATAAAGGCATGCATGGACAAGAGTCTTACCAAAAAATGGTATATTTTTGTTGTGAGGAATGAGGATGCCATCCCAATCATTCAAATTATGGGTTCCCTCCAAACAAGTTACACTTTTTCATTATGCCAAGTGGCCACCATAAGTGATTCACAATGGAAAGTGTAGCAAATAGACCAAGCACACAAGGATAGCATATAGCAATAATACCAATAATTTAGTCAAAAAAATAGAAGGGAATTATATTAGCTCATCACATGATGGCTACTTGTTTTGAATTATTTAACCTTATTACTCCAACAATTGGAATCACTCCAATGAAATGAAATACCTTTTTCTTATCTTCCTTTTCTTGAAGGGGACAACATGAAAACACCATTTGTGTGCATCATTTGGTCAAAAAATGTTAAGTCATATGGTGTGTAGAAACTCAAGAACCTTGAGTTCAATATTCAATTAAATTAATTCCGAGTGTAAAACAAAGAGACTTTTAGATCTAAAAGTCCATTTTCTAAACTAATTGTTGTTTGTTGATTTATTTAGAATTAACTATTATAGAGAAACCAGAGTATGATACTTTTTGAAAAGTCACTGATTAAAAAGTCAATTTTAATTAAATGATACAGAAGTGCTCCTAAACATGCATATTATTATAAGTGTTTGTTAATGCATTTGAAATTAATCGCAATCGAAATATCGAATAATTAATTGGTTTATTTACATCATCGTACCGAAGAATCTTTTGTCGTGTTTCTCCGGAAGTTGTTATTAATCTCGTTTTACTAATGACTGATTGTGTGTAGACTTTTTTGATAAGATTGAAGCATATATACCATATATCTAACTTCCAACTGGGACATGACAGACATCAGACATGTTGTCCACATCATTTCTCTCAATAATATTTGTCCTACGTCTTCTATAAGTTATGCCCAACTGATCTTTGTAAGTTTTTATGTTGTAATCAGTTTATCAGAAAAGTCATTAATTCCTCACTTTGCATCTCATTTTTCTGTTTCGTTTCTTTTTATTTTTTTTTATTTTTTTTATTTGGTTATTTGGGTGAATGTATACTGAGTGTACGAATATTAACAAATTTTCATTGCGAAAAAAAAAATAAAAACTTATCAATATCTAAATATTTGATGAATAATAATACATCAGGGGTAAGACTGTAAGTGTAAGTGTAGTGTAACATACATGGGATATTACCAAGGTGGTAGTTGTCTATCCTATTAAATCTTTAATTTTTGAGTAAGTCTCTTGTGAGACGGTCTCACGGATCTAAATCCATGAGACGGACCTCCTAAGGGCTCCGTCTTGAGAAGATGAACCATGAAAATAAATTTAAAAATAATAATGAACCATGAAGAAACAAAAATAAACCTTAAAAACATGAACCATGAAGAATAAAAACCCGAAAAACAAAAATAAACCCAAAAATAAAAATAAACCCTAAAAAAACTAAAAATCCTAAAAACCCAAATCAATTAAAAATAAACCCAAGAAACAAAATAAACCCTAAAAACAAATATAAACCCTAAGAAAAATAAAATCTAAAAAAAAAAAAAAAAAAAAAAAACTTTGTGTAAGAAGCTCCGTCTCACGAATTAGTGGAATTTGTTGGAAATAGGTTTTAATGTTTCTACATTTAATTGTGTATACTCTTATTCATGCAGAGTTCCTATTTCATTAAAAACAAATTGTTGTACATTTTTCTCATATAATATAAGGCCCTCTTATTATGATGCTTTTGTTATGATTTATAAAATCCAATGTTCTGAAAAATGTTATGATTCAGGCCTAGGGTTAAGCGAGATATAGATAGGGTGGGTCTGATTGAAAGAAAATGAATTTTTAGAACAGCGATAAAATCTCATTATTACTATAGTCTATGAGCAATGTTTTCAAAATTGGATTGAATCAGTAGGATCAAGCCACGAACTGATGGTCAGGACTCAGTTCAGTCCGTTTTGAGTAAAATTAAAAATCTACTTAGATTGGTAAAAAAAACTCTGCAAAAATGGGTAAACCAAACATCAATATGTGCTCCACTCATGTAATGAAATGCCAAAGAAGCTCCATTGCATTAAAACCAAGAGATGATTTCTAAAGAAGGGACAGTGACCATGTATTGATCTGTATGTTTAAACTAATGTGGTTTTTGTCAAGTTCAAAAGCATAAGGGTTAATTGCAGAAGATACCTTGAGTTCAATCTAATTACAAAAAAAAAAACCCAATTATTTTTTCAAAATTATAAATACCACATGTTCTGCAAATTGTACCCTCAAGAGTGGGGTATTTTAGAAAATACAAACCTTAGTGAGGTATTTGTGATACCATAAAGGGAGTATTTGTAATCTTGAAAGATAATTAGAGTTTTTTTTTTTTAATTAGGTAAAACTCTCAGGGATAGTTTTTGCATTTTACCCAAAATATAATAGATATCGTACAGAAAATGTGAGAATCATTCGAGTAAAGCTGTCAATATGCTCCAGCAAGTTCAGCCAAGAGATGATTCAAAGGTAAAAACACACAGGCCTAAAGGGATTACATAAATTAAAACAATTGTCAGAAAGGCTACAACACCAAATGAACAACAAATACATATGAAAGATGTCAAGAACTCACAAATTGGACAGAATTAGAAATCATCAGCTTTTCCTACAGATACTTTTAACTAGTAATCTGCTGTTGCTCTCCTTGCCAAGCCCAAACAATTTCTTTGAGGGCTGGTCTTATATCCTGTCTAAGCAATTGCCGATAATCTATTGAATCACCGCTAAATTTCTTCACCTCGACTAAATGGAACGACGGAGTGATTTCGAAAATTCTTACATCAATCGATAAATTCCCATTCCGTCCCTCGTTAGACCCTTCTTCTAGTCTCACAAACCCTTGATCCTTCTTCATCACTTTCAACCTTAGATTACGAGCAATTTCCTCGAGTTTCGATACGATAGAAGAAGGTGGCGTTGTAGACGTGAATTGAACTTCGTCCTTCTGATCATTGCTCACGAATAAACCCGACAAGTCGAATCCAGTCGAGAGAGATATGATATCAAATGCATTCAGATTAGTAGGTTTTTCGGCAACATTATCACAACCCTCGGAAGGTTTCAAAACTGCATCCATATCTATCGGAAGTTTTTCGACGTCTCCTAATTTAGTCCCTTGTTTGGAACCCAGACCTTTTCGGAACCACGAGTTTTCCATAATTTTGGCAATCGAAATTCTCGATTGGGGATTTGGATCGAGAATTTTCGAAAGTAGCCTTCGAGCTTCGGGTGGGAACCAATTAGGGCACTTGTAATCGCCCCTAGCTATCTTCTTATACATCTCCATAAGATTTGAGTCATGAAATGGAAGATAACCCGCGAGTAAAACAAATAGTATCACCCCACAAGACCAAATGTCAGCTTTAGCCCCATCATAGCCTTTTCGGCTAATAACCTCCGGAGCGACATATGCCGGGGTCCCACACGTCGTGTGGAGTAACCCGTCGACCCTCTTGCACTCCGAGAGCGCGCTCAGACCAAAATCCGACACCTTTAAACTCCCGTTTTCGTCCAATAGAAGATTTTCCGGTTTCAAATCACGGTGATACACGCCTCTTCCATGGCAAAAATTAACCGCGCAAATCAATTGTTGAAAGTATTTTCTCGCGATATCTTCCTTCAGCTTTCCCTTGGCAACCTTGTGAAAAAGTTCGCGCCTTTGGCATATTCCATCACGAAATAAATCTTAGTTTTGGTGGCCAATACTTCCTCGAGATGCACTATGTTTTGGTGTTTGACCAAACTCATCACGGATATCTCCCGTTTGGTCTGATCGATTAGCCCAACTTTTACTACTTTTTCCTTGTCGATTACTTTAATGGCCACGCTCTGTCCGGTTTTCAGATTCCTACCATAGTAAACTTTGGCAAAAGTGCCTTGACCTAATAATCTCCCAACTTCATATTTCTCCATCAATATGTTACCCTTCGTCTCCATTAGAAAAGACGAAACCTGCTAATGCTAATATTTAAAAAGCTGGAGTCTTTATAAATAAAGAACTCAACTGTCTCACAAGGTCAGGCTTTAACACTGGAGCAAGTCGATTTGTGGCCTCATTGTGCGTCGGGCTGCAAAACTGGATTGTGCCGTTATATCCGTGCTTGCCATTATCAAGGATGAACAAGACGGATCCAGATTGAGGCACAATCGTGCAGACATTGAAGACAGAAGCCTCACCGAAGAAACCCATCTTTCCGCATTCCCAGGATCTTGGATATCAACAAAGATCGAGGGACTCTGAATGTGAACAGATAAGAGTGAGAACGGACAATTAAAAATACTAGTTAATAAGCACAATCTCTTTATCATATACAAATTCATAAAAATGAGCCATCACTTATGCTGTTAACGATCTAGCTTTTAGTATCAGAACATACAGAAATTGAAGTGTTAGCTCAGATTTAATCGACAAACACTTGGGATACTTAAATCGGCATGTCCCAATTTCATTTATTCGAGGGCCATAATTTCTGTTAATCTAAATGCTAAACATTAAAATAATCACTTTCATATAATATTCGATATCACAATAAGTTAACTCCAGATATGCATCCCACAAATTTAAACGCATAAATCATGCCATTTACGCAACATGTTGAGGGGAAAAAAAAATCAACTTGCAACACAAAATTGTCTCAGCAGATATAGATCTTTGCCTGATCTATAAATACCATTCATTCAGCTTAGAGATCCAGCCTCAAATTAATCAAATTTACCAACTTATATGCATAAATTTGCAAACAAGAAATAGCCAACAAACAAACATGCCTCTTGAAGCAAAAATTGACATTTTAAAAGCCCATATATACATGTTCATTAGGCGCAAACATTGATCAACCAAATGAATATATCTTTTAAATCAAAGATAATTGTAGACACCAGAAAAAGACACAAATCCTCGTGAAGAGGTCTAAGCAAAAGGCAGAATTCTCTCAACTTAAGGAGTCCAAATCCAAGGAAATCCACGGTGTTCAAGGTGTTCATCACGGATTCGACTCAAATTCTAGCCTTTAATTCGGGATTAAGCTTTCAAACCCTCGAATTAACGTTATTGAAACCAAATTCAAGCTCAAACGAGATCAAGTTGACGAATCTACCTTCGAAGTTTCAAATATTGTTCTTGAAGAGAAAAACTAGACGAAAAAATAGAGATTGTAACCCATATTACATCCATTTGATTCAAATAATAAACCACAAGAGCCATATAATTTATAGATATGCAAAGCCCAATAATCCGGAAAAATAAAAATAAAAAACAGAGACCAGAAATGCTTGCCAAAAGCTAAGAAAAATGGATGCCAATTATGCGCATTCAAGAATTCTTGCTCGTACTTTTAATCTAATCTCCAAATCTCTATATTTATGTGTTACACACAAACAAACACGAACAATGATCCAAGAAAAATAAGATCTTGTTCTTTTTAGACAGTTATTCGCAAGAAATGGAACAAAACCTCAAAAGGGATTATCAAAAACCTAAAAAGAAAAAGGAAATGGTGATACCTTGGTGAAGGGACGAGCTTCGGCTTGGATCCGAAGCCTTAGGGAGAAAAAGTAAAGTTGTAGGTAATATAATTTGTGACGTTGTGTGGGTATATATCATATATGTGTCGAGAGCGCAACTAATTTATCTATGGGACGCATCTTATGTGATTTATTTCTTTTTGTACCGTTGTGCGTTTGATGTTAATTTGCTGTCTTCGACTTTAATTGGGGTTCTGTTACTCTATATGATGACTTTACTTGTTATTCTACCTTGGGCCAGCATGAGCCAATATTGGTTTGACACGTCACGGGAAAATTGTGAACGCGAGGGCAATTTGGGAAATTACTGGTGAGGGTAAGGAAATAATTCCATGAAATAACTCCAAAATGAGACGTTAGAAATAATAAATAGCACTATGATAAAAAAATTCCAATTCCATTTATTTATATAGCGATTTAATTTTGAATTTTTTTCATATTTTGATAAGATTACATTATGTTAAGATATTTTTTCTATTTTCTCAATACATATTTATTAGATATATTCCAGAAGTAGTTACAAATTTTCATAACGATTTTTGTTATGTAAACAAAAAATTGGGTTTTTTTTATTAACCTAAAGAATGTATAAATAAAAAAATAAAAAAGTTAACAAATAAAGTTTTGATCCCAAGTTTTCTTGTATTCATAATCATCAACTATTTATAGAAATTGTATATATTGAAATTATAGTAGTTTAGTGGTTAAGACTCTCATGCCCAAAATGGAAATATTAGAGTCGACTCCCACCAATCTTTCCCCTCCAATATATATTCCAAAAAAAAAAACATATATACAATAACAAAGACTCAATACGACACATCACATCACAAGTCTAGTAGTCTTATCTATTGACTTCGAATAGAACCTCAAAACGTCAGTTTGTATAAACGATATTTAAATTTTGCATTATACACCACACACTTTTATAACAATTATTTTGTGGGCCATATCAAAGTTTGCGGCTTTAATTTGAAAGCATATGGCATATGCCGTATGCCATAAGTTGACCCCTCCACTTGCTCCAAATTATGATTTAGTACCACTAGCAAATATATGTCATTCAAAGATTATATTATTCAATAATTGTACACAGGTTTCTATGTATAAATATATCTGTATGATTAAACGCAATCAAATGGAAGTAAACTTTGGTGCAGTTGCAAATAAACAAATAATGGAAAATATATCTAAAGTTTGGTTCACCAATAAATAATTAACTTTTTTCTAATTCCTAGATGTTGTTAGTACTTACTAGCTTTTTTTCTCATTTTTTTTTATTATTCTAAACAATGGCTTTATGAGGGCGTGAAGTACACTAAATTCATGGTAATCAAGATTTGCAATGATTTGAGTTTCACTTCATTAATTTTATAAAATCGTACTATTTTCCTAATCGAATTATTTTGTTATTTCATAACAAATTAAGACATCAAAATCTAATGATGATTTTTCGTTTAGTATTATCAGTATTCTTAATCATTTATAGTGTAAATTATAAAATGTTTAAGTCGAATATTTTGTCAACCACAAGGTTATAGCTCAGTGTATCTTTCTTCTTTGTAAGAGTGTTAACCGGTTCAAACCGATATCTTTCGCTTTCTTTTGTAATTTATCTTCTCCCTCCAACCAAGATCTAACTTATTAAAAAAATTGTCAAATATTTTGTTATATTATTTAATATTATGTACAGTACTTATTGTTTTTTATTTAAAATTACTAAATTAAGTCATTTAACAACACAAGACATTCAATTCTCATGGTCACTATAAACAAGTTATATTTTCTACTTTTGCTGCATATAATTTCTTCATTTGAATTTGATTAATTTGATGAATAATTAAATACAAATGTATATCATCTAAATGCAGGACCACAAAGGCAAAATAGACAGCTCATTAATTTCAGAATTTGGTGCCCCTTCTGACAAATCAATTTTCTGCACACAAAATTGGTAGGTGAACAACCACTCATAATTTAGATTTTTTTTTCTATATATGAGGTTAGGAATAGAAATGGCAATAAGTTCTGATTTGATTCATATTGGTTCTAGATTCTTTTTATTTGGAGCCAATTTTAACAATATATATATGATTGGATTGGATCCATATTCTCCATTTCCAGATCCAACTAGGCCGGCACCCATTTTATTTTTTTTAATAAAAATGTATTGTATATATTTTTAAAAATAATTTGTACATATATATTTATATATCTCTTTTTTTAATATTTTTAATTATAAAGTACATTACGTCCAGTGAGTCTACTGCTAAGTTTGGATTCGGACCCAACACATTTAATATAAAAGTTCTAATGGTTCAGATCATGAGTTACGACAAATATGATCAGACTTGACACGTTTACACCCCTAATTATTATAAAATATAAAAGAAAAAAGCCTTTAATTATTTCTCCTTTGCCAAGTGAAGTGGGGTTGAGAATATAAGTTAGGAAGGGTTTTAGAGTGATATCTATGGGCCAAAGCGGTTGGAGAAACCCAACTGGAAACTCTGATCAATGCACAAGCCATGAGAAGTTATACAATATAATTTGATAAACAAAAAATAGCAGTGGGCTTATCTTTTACCGCAGAAAGTAAATAATACAATATATATACATCTTTGTAAAGACAGGTTGTAAAGCTGCCATACATAAGCAGATCCAACAAATCTTGTTATTATAATCTGTGGTCACTATGGTTTAGCAGCTTTAAATACTTTAGAAACTTATATGCGACCACTGACCCATCAAATAATTTTTGTAAGCATATTGAAGTGCCCGTCCCCAGGCCCCAGCACCCTTTGTTATCGAGAAGCGTTTCCCAAGTAAATTTAAAATATTATTCCTTCAAAAAATTATTATTTAACTTTATATTTTAATATGAAGTAATTTTGAACCTTGTGGGATATTGAATTTTATTTTAAGCATGGTTATATTTGTATTTGGATATACTGAAAATAATTAATTTTAAAAATATTATTAGTAAGACAACTTAGTAAATTACATGGATTGTAAGATTTCAAAATTAATTTAGTTTCCTAAATATATATGTTTTAAGAAAGTTCACATTTTATATATAAAATTGAAAAATTCATCTTCTAAGATCAATGTTAAATATCAATAAGCTCGAAAAATCTATTATGATGTTTGGGAAGTTTATTCGCTCAAGCAAACACATCTAAATCTACGACTCAAATTGTTGATCAAGCTCAAACTAACTCAATCTCATTAAATCAAGGGATAATTACAAAAAATACCCTTGAGGTTTGACCTAATTACAAAATAACCCAGCAAACTTTCAAAATTACAAAAATATCCTTGAGTTTTGATTCAATGTTAAAATTAAGGGGTAAACTGTAATATTTTTATAAATGTAAACATGTTTTTTTGCTCATGAAGGGGGTAAATATTAGACAATATAAAACCTCAGAGGCACTTCTTGTAATTTTGAAAGTTAGTTGGTTTTTTTGTAATTAACCCTTAAATCAATTTACAGAAGTTAGTAGGTTTGTTTTGTTTGGAAAAGGAAAGGCTAAAAAACCCATATAAAGAACAGTCATTTCTTTAGCCAGATTAAAGGGGCTCCTTTTTCATGTTCAAAAGAAATAAAACAAAATAAAATAGTTGTACTCATCTATTCAGGTTGTCCATGCACTGAATGGCTGTCTTCTTCACATTTCCAGGCCTGGATTGCAAATACCAAAACAATAGAAAATGGTTTTTTGCTCATGATAGAAAGTTTATTGTTGGTACTTCGTGACTAACAGAACATAAGCAAAAAATAAAACAATTTCTTACCAGTTACCTAGATGGCCTGACCACACTCCATCCACAACCTTGCAGAATTGCTATGTCTAACAAGCTCCTGAGATTATGTTTCCTTTACTTTCCATTTTGAAACATAAACCCTGCCACGGTAACACAAATTTTACTCTCCTGCTGGACAATTTATGCGTCCAGTATTTACAAGGCTCTTAAGAATAAATAACTCAACCTTTCGACAAGATCCTGATTCAGACAAGGCAGGAAGATAATAACATGCAGTACCATCGTGCATCTAGCTAAGAATTTGACAGTGCTCTCTGTATGCTGGGCAATGTCATGGATGGACAACACTGCACGTGACAAAGGCAGAATTTTGTAGACCTTGGTATGGAAGGAAGTTTTAGCTCTCAAGCACATTTTTCCACATTTCAGAGAACTCGGATATCAACAATGTGTGCGGAGATTCTGAAGGAGAAACCATAGAACAGTGAATTAAGCAAAGACAAACTCACGTAAACCATCAAATATTTAGTAAAACATTGATATTTCTGAGTCATAAAAATAGCGAGGCATAATTATTTCATTCACAACCTTTGCTCACACATCAGTCAGAAAATAGAGAAACTCAATACTGAATTCAGATCAACAAGGTCGTAGTCTTGTAGAGTTAGGGTACTTGAGTCAGCATGTTTCGATTTCCTTCATTACAAGATCATCAGAACAAACAAAACAACTATGTGGCGTGCGGGTGGGGGCAGAGAGATTTAGGAACATATAACAATTAGTACCATATGTTGATCAAAAATGAAAAACAGCAATTTCTGCCCAAAAATACAAGTACTAGTTAGCAAAAACTACTTATGAACAAGCCCAGGTAAATTGATGCAAAAAAACATATTTTCAAATTTTCATATTCATTCATAATAATTGCCCACAAAGATAAATATTACACACATGTATGAAACAACCATATGAACATTAACTTACAAAATGAAGTTATAACCTGTTAGATCCCAAAAACAAATAAAAAATTGCTATCCATGCAGCAATTTGTAGCAAATGAAACAAAACATATTACACCGGGTCAACATTAAATTTTTAGGGAACACATAACAGTTGTAAAAAATTGTATGGATCTTGAAATACTGAAGTCAGAGAATACCATTTCATGATTTTCAGTTTAACGTACAAGAATGAAACCAGTTTGGAATTATAAGTTAGTCAACAAACACTCCAACCAATTAGACTAACTAATCTAGCAACATGAAGGATGCTCCCTAAACACTTCCCCGAACTTCAAAACCCGAACTTCCAAGCTATAACTCGAGTGAAGAATCAGCAATCGAATACAAAGTATAAATTTTCAGATAAAAGGGCAAGCATAATGAAGATAATCACTAGGAAATAGGCAGATGGTAAAGCTTATTGTAGACAGGTAAACCATCCAAACTTCTGGATTTTGCACCTTGCACCAAAATAGATATATATTTTCCATTACCTTCGAATCTTCAAGAACTGAAGAATGACTTCGGAGATACAATCTATCACCTTGGTATAATACCAAGCCTTCAATCTTGGCAAGTTTGTCCAGCATGTGACCCACAAAACGATAGGCTACCATACTTGTGACATCACAAGCTTCCTGGACCTCAAGGTATTGATTGCCAGACCTGCTCTGCTGACTGTCAATATTTGTCTCTTCCAATGGAACGTCAGAAAATACACATTTTGGGGTGGTTGCAGAGCAACTTCTAGTTTCTTCGTTTTTAATGACATGGTGGCTTGAGTTTTTAGCATGAGAGAGAGATAAAGAAGGTAAATTTAGTTTAGTTGTTACTTTAGGAGAATTGGAGTAAGCCAGTCCTAATTCGCCAGAAAATCCTGATGAATGTTTCCGGGTCGAGCATTGGCCATCTAGTACATTTGATTTCTTACAGGACACTGAATGAACAAAACCACCGCTTTCATCTGAATCCATTTTGCTAATGTGCATAGACTCCAGAGGTACATCTAACCTCGAGTTTGGAGAACAAAGAGGAGAACAAGCATCTCTTTTGCTTGCTGGAGAAGGTGAATTCAACTCTACCGGCATCGTCTCGCCAATACTTTCAGTTTGTCCATATGAATTACAAAAATGAAACTCACAATGCTCCCCTACTTGCTCATCATCATCAGAAATACAAAGAGCATCACTTCCTTCAAAATCCTCCACGTATGCATGAGCAAAGTCTTCATCAAATTCATGTTCTGGAAGCAAGTCCAACACAACTTCTTTTGCTTGAGCACTGATAGTTAACACATATTCTACCTCTTTTTGCATTACCTCCTTCATTAATTCTTGAGGAGATGAATGACTTTCGGATGAGGAGTTTTTCTTGCGAGATGGAAGTTGAGATCTTCTATTAATAATGTCAAGAATTCCTACTAAACAATCAGGGACCTTGTCCATATCACTGCACTCATACAGGTAGTCGGTCAATAAATTCCGTACCGCCGAGCGTAGACTTCTATCAGACAACTTAAAATCAGGATCCAGCAAAACCTGTACTTTTTTCAGTTCTATCAAGCTCAATTTCTTCGAATTATTTAATAAATGAATAGCTTTTGCTATATCATTATGCAGTGCTTCAATTTCTGGTGAAAATCTCCTGAAGTCTCTCACAGCCGGGGTGTTCATTATTAGCTTTAACGTTAAGCCTGCAACTCCTAATGCCCCAGCCAATCCTTCAGCAGGCTCATCCACCTGACCATGGTCTAATAACATCTTCATGCACATTTTCCTCACTAGATTGATTAAGTTATCACGTGCCCGTCCAGATCTTGGTGGGTTCAGAGAAGGGATGTACCCCCTAACACCTCTCAGCTTCCTTAGCATTGCACTCAGTGCTCTAACAGGGAAGTCCTCAAGTCCATCGAGTACCTTGATTGCAGCTGCACGATAGGCTTCAAAAGCAGTTGAGCACGCCACCTGATTTCCACAAAAATTCTTCGGGTCTTTCAACAGTTGAAAAAGTTGTTTTAGTTTCATTTTGGAAATATCATTCTTGTCAGCAATAACTTTTGGAAGCAATTCTTTAATTGCCCTCTTCATACTCCAATTTGTTTTCTCAAACTTAATCATCCCTCCTGTAAGTATCTTAACGAAAGAACATAAGCCTTTATTGGTCATATCATCCAACAAGAAACATATGTCTTGAAAACAGTCACGTGAATTAAATACTAGTTCGTCCTCTGGAGCACAATGGGATTCCTTCACGCAGTTATGGGCTCCAAATCCCATTTCAATACAAGTTCTGATGTCCTCATAGCTTACCTGTGATCAAATAAGGTGTATACTTCAGGATATAAGACAAAAACCTCAATTATGCACCAATGCAGATGTTTTTCCCTACAACTCTAAATATAATAATAATAATAATAATTCAAAGATGTATTCATGTATGCAACCAAATAGGATGAAATATGCAAGATTTAAATAGAAATTGACCAATAAATTTTTATCCCATATTACAGAAGCTTCCTTGTGTGCTTTAATCCCTGATTGGCTGTTGATGCCTGAGAATCCATAACTTTCTTGGCCGTTTTTGATATTTTTCCATTCCTTTTGCAATATCCCTTTGTGCCCAACCTTTAAGTTGGCCTAGATTAACCCTAGGTAATCTAATCGAACAAATTCAACCTGTTTCCTATTCTTCAGAGAAGTCAATCAATTTTATTACCAAACTACTGCTCATGAAGCATTGTTCAACTTGGCATTCTGCCTGCTGCTAAATGATATTTAAACTCTATTCTCTTGAGCCATTCCTATTATTATTAACCCATTATCATCAAGTATTATCCTCTTAGAACCTTCCAATGTTATTGAGCATCGGAGCACCAAGAACAAATGTTTACATCTATTATTTTGAAAAAATTTAAATTGATCCTGCACTATTCATAAGGATTCTCATAAGACATTAGACAATTTAAGACACTATTGTGAATCATGCCATTAATTAGCCAAAACCATTTGATTGAGTGTGATACAATACAGCATATTCAGAATACTCACATCATCTTCCCTAAGTAATGACTCGGGCAATATCCTGCAAACACAAAAGGAGAAGTCAAGACACATTGCATTTATTTTCAGTCAAACGTCATTGAGATAAATTTCCAAGTTACCGAGAAACTACATAAAACAAGAGATGTAAGAGGAAACAATTTTTTTTTTTATCAAAAATACCCAATGTAAAGTTCCTTTGGCATGCGTAAGTCTGATGTACAGCAAACAGACCCGAAAAATCTTTATTGCTTTGAAGTGCTAGAGCTAGAATAAAGCATATACAACAGAGCATAGCACGGTAATGCGAGCTATGAGTTTTGGGTTAATCAAGTCCTTTTCAAGCTGAATAACTAATTCTGTATTAGTTCACAACATGGAGGTAATATTTTGGCCACTAACATCGGATTAACACGTCGAAAAACACAAATCTTACTCTGAGAACAGCTGTTGGTTGCTAAGATTCAATAAAATCGTTGCAAATGCAATTATCTATTTGTTTGAATATATTAAGACATGTTTCTCTAAGACAGTATATATGCTTCACTTTGATAAAGGATACACCTAGTGCTGCACTTCAAAAGGAAAAGAACTTGGCTTCCTATGCACACGGCTGAGCTAATACAGAATGATCATCTTAATCCTGATTTCCACCAAATGCATTGCAAATCAAATATATAAAGTAAACATAATTCAAACATTCAAAAATGTCTATGCATGTGGTTTATATTTCTAAATACATGCCAAGGCAAAAGGGACAAAATTTTGAAGAGAACACCTATTGTCACACAGATATAACATCGAAGTAAATGATTTGCCGTCAAAATATCTAAATTGTCAAATATATATATATATATATATATATATATATATATAAGTATTTAGAATGCTTTTTACTTCCAAAAAATTAGATTGAGTAACTTCAGCCCTTAAAATCATATAACACTCGAAACCTAAAATAAATTAATAATAGGACAGCATCCAAAGTCTCAATCTCTCTATACACCTCAATTTGAACTAAAAAGAACAGACAAGTCATGATTTCATGTCTTCGGCGATTAGATGGATTTTCCAGATGAAAGTAACTTTAAGAAATCTGGCACACTATAAAGTTGAATGTAGGATCACAGTTGTGTTTTATCCTTAATAATCTCAAGAACAAAAATCACCTTATTCCTTTGCTTTAATTCTATTTCCATTAATTCCAAAGTTACTACCTATGATAATTTTATTTTTTTTGAAAGAATTACCTATGATAAATTATGACTTAAAAACAACCCATAATACGATAAATCCAAGGATAGAACAATTCAAGTAATTACAACGTGTTTGAGCGAGTTATTATTTATCAACAATTAACTCGTCTACACAATTGCCCACAACAGGTTCAAATCATCCCTAATAAAGCTGAAATATAAAAAAAAAAAACAAAACAAAAACAGATACAAAATAAAAACTAGTACATACTTATCATTGGGAGGAAGTATTTCCTCTACCATTTTTTGTTCCCTTATGGACAAGGGTAAATCCATCAACCACCTGCCAAATAATTTTAGGAATTCTTTCATAAGATTGTACACGTGAAACAAAATAAGATATTAAATCCAGAAACTAAGGAAAGTGGCAAGATGGTTTACCTGCGTTTGAGCCTAAGGAGAGACTCGTGCTCCCTAATTTGAGATGTTAAGGCTTTCAAATCTTTCATATACCATTCCTTTTTCAGCACTACTTCAAAATTCTCCAGCATCGGAACTAATTATTGAACAATGTCTACAAAATCAGAAATAGAAATAATAATCGCCGTGCAAGAGTAAGGGCCTCTCTTGAAGAGTGTAGCATACTGTGAAAGGAAATAATTTGATTATTAACAGTAAAAAATGAATTGAAAATCAAAAAATCAAACCAGACTTCAACATTATCAATTTCGCATTTGTTTCTAAACCATTCATCAAACGTCCATTTCTCGAGTTCAAAAATAAAAGAGATCACGCATATATAATTTAGGTCATGGTAACCAGGTTTTCCAATTTTAGGATTTGAACTACCTTATACGTAAATCAACAATAGAACTTGAAAAAGTAGCAGTAGGCAACTGACAGGCAGGAATCGGAGTCGCGATGGCAGACCACTTGGTGGTACTCGAGCTCGACAGGACGGCACGGTGGTTGAATGGCTGCAGATGGCAGATAGTGAGATGATGAAGGCCGAAGAGTGAGAGAGGATATGTGGGAGAATGTGCAAACAAGAGAGGAATATGCAGACGACGGCAACAATTTTCTTCCCCGTGTTCAAGGCGGCCCTCTTCTTCCTCTCCACTGTCCAGCGTTTTTAGGCTTTAGTAGAAAAACGTGGTTTCTTGGAATAGCTAATCAATATACAACAAAAAAAGAAAAAAAAAAAAGGAAAAAGTGGAAATCGGGTCCCTTAAAGCTTAAACCAAAACAAAACTGAAATCGCATTTCTGAAAAATTCACCGAATTTTTGCATTCGGTCGGATTACGAAAATATTACCAAACCAAAAAATGAATCGAATTGTTATCTTTGAGGAAAGTGGGTGATATATTAGATTGTTAGTCCAAAATTTTTGTTTACAGTCAGCCCAGTTAATAACTAAGGCCGAGACTGACTTATATTTTTGGGCTTAATCCACCCGATTATTATCCACCACGGAGGGTGTGATCGACTTATCAGCTATAAAACCGAAAACCAATCATATTCATCTTAATATGAAATGTCATATTTGTCCCTAAAAAGGCCAGTAAATTTCTTTCTGAGGGGGAAAAAAAGGCCAGTAAATTTGTAAATGTCGTTTACCATCTGTAATTGCATGGAAATATGTAGTTTATCTTTTTGCATGATTACAACATAATACACATAAAATAAGTTGGTTTGTGTTTCTATATTCTTTAATTAACTCTCTCTTACTACGTACTAGTATTTCTTGGATTAGACGTCAAAATAAAACTCTCTTTATTTTTTTCGCTTTATTTGCTAAAAACATGTCTATTGATTCCTACTTTTGGGATAGTATCCCCAACACTCTTTGTAGATCGTCGTTGAACGATTCTTAACACAACTAAGGCCGTGATTAGTTGATTTTTTATTCCATCAATTTTCATTTTATGAGAAAATAGTGGTGAAATTATTTTTAAAGTGAAAGTTGGATGTGTAGAAAAAAAAGTGATGATTATTTTGATGTGATAGAGAATCTTTTAGAGATATTGATTGTTTGTGGAAAAATTTGTGGGAAAAATAGTGTAAAATATAATGTAAGAAAATTGAACAAAAAAAAATTGATCCGAAATAAGCAATATGGATCTCATTTTATACCTTTTGTTAACAAGATTAAGACAAAAATAATAAAAATAGTGATAAAATAAAGAAATTATCGGAATTCTTCATATAAATAGCTAGGGAAAGGAGAGAAAATAAATAGTATAATTGGGTATTGTGAAATGTGAAAGAGAAAAGAGAAAATGAGTTAATTTTGGAGAGAAATGAGATTTTCTTTGAAAATTTTTCGTTTTTTTTTCTCAAACAATCACATATACTAAAAAATTTCACTCCAAAATAAAATTTTGGAAAAATTTTCACAACCAAGCACAACCTAAATTTCTAATTTCATTTGCTTTTGAAAAAAAAAAATATGATAAACAAATAAAGCAGTTGGTATGTTAAAATATTACAATTATTACTTCCTAATACAGGTCAGAATTACCAGGAAAATATTAAAAAATAAAAATCACTGAAAATATACATATATAAATTAGATTAATTACAAAAACTACTATTGAGGTTTACCCCAATTACTAAAGAAAAAAATCAAGTTCTTTTAATATTACAAATGCCTCCCTAACATTTTTTTTTATCTTAAAACTGCACCATCAAGAATGTTTTTATCTTAAAATTGCACCATCAAGAGGAGAGTATTTGTTAAGTAAATACAAATCTCAAGAGAAAATTTGTGCTTTTGAAAAATAATTGGAGTTTTTCGCGATTAGACTAAACTTAATTATCCCTATATAACATTAGTAGATTTCAAACATAAGAAGATTTTTAGCTCGAATGTTTACATTTGTAGATGGGAGCGAGGTTTTGAAGGTGGGAGAAAATTGAGAAAAATTCGTGTTTTTAATTTTTCTAAATAATCATGGCAGTAGCTACTTCCATATATTATCATACATATTATCCCACAAACTACAATGCCTTACTAAAAAACCATTCTAGATTATCATTCATTTAGCCATTCATATCCAACACCTCATCACAATTTTCATCAGTCATCTCATATCCAACAATCAAATATCAAAGTAAAATAGGCCTGATATAACAATACACTTTGAAGTGCTATTTGTAAATGTTTCTGTAATTTATTGTTCATGAATCCAAAAAAATACAAGAAAAATGAGATTCAAGGAAAAATGAAAAGATGAGAGATGAGGGGGGGAAAGTAAAAAAAAAAAAAAAGGCCTTAATTACATAAAATTTACAAGAGTTGACACAAGACCACAAAGAAGAGTGAGGTCCCAAATCAGAAGATGGTGTCAACGGTCAACTTCCTTCTTGAAGGAGATTTCTCAATAACTTGCTTTTGCAAGTCCATAAAAGCTGAACCTTTATGCGCAAACAATCTCCTCAGATTGATCACAGAAAGCTCGTTAAAGCTACCAACTGCTAAATCAGCCTGTCCAAGATCATACCTACATTTTAAACATGGTGTCAGCAGTTTAAATACACCAAGTGACAGTATATTAAGAGCAACAATCATCAATCTTCTTTACTATTTCCTATCTTTGAAGTAGCACCCATAAGATAAATAGTTTTGAATCGAGGAAGATCCAACATGAAATTTTAGTTTAGCACCCATATTATGAAAAGAGATTTTATTAGTTCTTTTTCTTTACCTTTGGCAAATTCGAAGTGAAGTTGGCACAAAATTATTCACATAAACTAATTCTAGACATATTTAAATAAGGGATAAAAAAAACCTGAGGTTTAGCCTAATTAAAAAAAAACAGTTATCTTTTTTTGAATCACAAATACCTCCTTAAAGTGTTACAGGAGGTTTGTATTTATCTAACAGACCCCCTTCTTGAGGGTGCAATATAGTGCAACTTGTAAGATACAAACATGTCAAGGGGGTGTTTGTAATTTGTAAAGATAGCTGGGTTTTTTTATAATTAGGCTAAATCTCAGGGGTATTGTAATTAACCCATTAATAGTAAATGGCAAACTGAGAATAATTTCAGTGTCACTTACGCTGGATGAGCACCAATCAAAGCCACCGCCATCATCGTACAATTGTGAGCTGCGGTTATTCCCTTGGATCATCCTCAAATACAACACATTTGGATGGTTTCTGTCCAACTGTAAACGAAAAAATTCAAGCATCTCAAATGAAGATATAAAACATGAGCTTATTCAATTGTCAATTGTCAACTGTCAAGGGTGTTTATTGTGATAAAGGGAAAAGAATGCTACCAAGAAATAGCTCAAGGTTGCATTTGGATCGAAGGGTATAGATTTGACCGGAAGATTTGTGGAAATGATTTCAAATTACTCCATGCAAGATGGACCCACCACAATTACTCAAAAAGAAGCAGCTCAAAATTGGATCTTGAGCTAACGAATTGAAATCCATTGAATTATGAGATACCCGAACAAACTCAATGAATTGATTATTATGGATTTGAAATTCTTAGCTTGAAATCTTTCCATCCAAATGCAACCTTATTAATGATCGTTGACCAGAGAAGCCAACTACATGATTCCCTTTCGATCGATTGCCCCAAATCACTCCTGAACATACCTTCACAGCCGCTGAAAGGAATCTATGAGCTATGGATTCCATGCCATCTTCCTCAGACACAACGGCCTGCAACTCCAAAACGAGAAAAGTTAGCTATCTGCATAATGATTTCGATCTTGCATATTTCTTAAGCATTTGAATTCAAGAAAGATCAGAAATTTAGAACAGGTATTTTCATTTGTCAAGTTTATGATCCCACCGACAGTCTTGAAGGCATCCTAAAATTAACTAATACATAATTTTTTTTTCTATTTATCATCTATATACGAGTCTACACGACAAGGCATTTATTTGTCCAATGAGAATTTTGTAAAAGTATTATCTAAAAAGGAACAAGCTATAACATAGATTTATTTTGAGATTACATGCAGTATGAATTGACAGTGACTTGGAATTTGTAATAAGATATTATAATGTCGATCAAATCATATATGAATAGCATTAATGCAAACAACATAAGAGTCATTAAGAAGAACACCGTCAGTAAATAAATCTTCATCTATTACTTGTAAGTGTGAGTATGTGCCTATGTGTGTGTTAAGTGAGAGAGACAGAGCAACCTGAAAAACTTTCTCAGTCCCATTCGTCTAAAGAGTCAACCATGTTTTTGCGGTCAAGACTGGAAACAACTGCACAAGGGATTCGAGATGTAGCTACAGCATCTAACCATTCTTTTAGCCCTTCAATGTGGGTTCTGATAGCTAAAGAAATCATATAAACTATTCAGTACTGCATCCGTCAAAGACAAACAAAATATCCACATATAAATTTATTGAACAATCTTTACTTTGAGAAGATTTTCATAATATAACTCAGAGAGCCTGGACTTCAGTCTATCTATATCGTCTTCAGCCTTCCCCAGAGCAGTACCTGAAATTTTGTCAAAAACATTAATAAAATATTGTTCATCTTGCTTATAGACAAGCTAATATTAAACATCCTGATCATGCTGATCAATAAACAATGGAATAACCATGGTAAGGGAATTTCATAGTGTAATATGCCAGCTGCCAACCATTATCAGACTTGAAAACAGATTTCAGAACAATATATTAACAAAATGGCAGACCATTTGATAAAAGGAAAGTAAAAAATGCTTGTTTTCCAAATGATGGCATGAGATGAAGCTGAACTCAGGAATGCATATGCAAATGTAATCATCCTACCAAGAAGAAAAACCAACCAACACAAAAATATAAAACTAGTATGAAATGACCAGTTGAATCCATATTTCTGCGCTTTTGAATCTTTCTTTTATTAACTCAGCGTCTAATAATATATTTGGAAAAGGCAAATAAATTCTTCTCTCAAATAAAATAGGAGGCTGCCATGAGATCTAAGCAAATAATCAGGATCTTAATAAGCTATAGGTACAGGAGGACAATATAGAAATGTAAATCGGTTTGAATTGCAGACCTTATGCAGAACATGATCAGCACCTGCATAAAGCAAAATCTTTGCACATCTCCAGGAATCTCCTTTCCTGTACAGTAAATATTATTTAGTCGTTTCAATAGGAATTTCCAAGAACTAGAGGTATTTGGCTAATTATCACCCTATCAAAGTACTGAAGCTCATTAGCTGGATATGATCAAAAATTGAAACAAAGAAATGATAATCTCCTTTATCTTAATACTACCAAATCATTACATTCTTTAGAAGCACGGAAGATTGTTTTGTTGTCTATGCAAATATTAAAAACTTGAGATATCTAAATTTGGTGAAAACCTTCACCAAATTTGCTGCTTTAAAATACAGATAGACTTTAAGCTAAACCTACAAACTCAATTTACGGTAGTACACACCCATTGAGCAGCCTCATCCAAGAGAAATAATCCGATATTCGCTTAAAATATGATCAGTTTATACCCCACCAAAACCATAGTGCATTTGGACCCATGCTGTAGCATCAAAAGCATGCAGCTAACTGTTCCATTATAGAGAGAAGGCTTACGGAAAAATCCCGTTCCAAGTTAGCAAGGTCATAACTGCGCCCTATGATGACATTTGTACTTTCTGTTTCAATGATGGGAAAAGGTACACTTACATTTCATATTTTCATTTCATTTCTTAAGTTTTAGAAATAAAACTTTAATTAACATTGTTCATGCACTTATCATTTGCTGGCCTGTAGATTTATTTCTGATAGTCAGCTCAAGATTTGCACTTCAGAAGCTGCCACCCCAGGTTGCATCCAGAGGTTTTAAACTCAACTAATGACCCATACTATGGTGTGGTCACAACACCTTAAGCAGTGTAATTGTTCTATAAAGTAATTGACTAGCGATGAGACACCCAAAGTGGAAATGCAGCAGACCTTCTTCAGATGCAAGTTGTTCCCATGCACGCAACTTTAAAGCTCGAGTATCTGCCTGTAGCACAATTTAGGAATAGCAAAGTCAGCAGAAGAGCCTGTAGAATTAGTATTTGAACATAAATAAGGCAAATGGCATTATATTAGAAAAATACATGTTTGACAAAACAATCCTTAATGCTCTATTTTAAGCTATCTTCTTTAACAAGTAAAATCTCTTATATATTTCTTATATAAGGCCCCAAGGGGACCCAACCCATGTGATGCAAAGGTAATCAGATTGTTTGATAAGGTATACCTAATTCGAAGTCAAAAATTTTAAATTATGAAGATAAATGCCACAGATGTGAGCTTGAGGCCTATGAGAGCATGAGGCAAGCAAGTTTGAAAACGTGCACAAGTCCTCAGAAAGTACGACGTTAAACAACAATTGTAAGACTATAACCAGCTATTTCAATTCCCAAATCAATTGCAAACATATTTCTCATGCGAAAGTGTGCATTCATCGACGGAAAAACCAACTGCCGCCAAACCGTATAGTTGTTTCCCCATAAAAGGAAGCCAGCCTTGTTAGTTCATTGCCAAATCAAAACCCTGAGATTTGATAATTGTTCAGCACTCTATGAAGATTGTAGCAAAGACATTGAATCTTTTTCAGACTTTGATGATAATAGACCAGCACTACCTTTCCTTATAGTTGGGATAATTAAAAATATGTGATACCACAAAACACACTTGAAGTACCTAAACTGGTATTGTAGACAATCTCTAAATTAGAAACTGTGTTCCCTACAGAGTACAGACTCGCATAGCAGATCAAATTCACCACATCAGGGTCCAACCTCGAATGCATTAACACTAGTATTCAGCACAAAATAATTTAAACTTAGAGCTGTTTTCCCCCCAGATCCTTTTCCTTCCATTGAGAGAGCGCCTTCATCTATATCAAATGGGTACATTGCAAGTTTTCCCTTTTCCTTTGATAACTTCATGTTCTTTCAGGCTTACCTTTTAGGGTTCAGGGCTATCATTAGCTGATTCATCAACAAAATTATTAAAGTAATTTCCAGAATATTTCAATTAGGGGTGTCAATTTAGGACCCGACACGCAAACCCGACACGAACCTAACACGAAATTAATGGGTATGGGTCCAGGCTTGGTAAGGTCCGGGTCGAAATTGGGCGAACCCGAATAACTCGCTAATTAAACAGGTCGGGTCCGGGTCAACCTACTATGACTGTTTAACCCGTCTAACCCCGTTTGTGAATTTAAAAGAAAAATAAGTAAATAACTAATTGTGAAAAAACAAACAAACAAGACATCTTTAAAATTTAAATGATAAAAACTCCTTAATTATGTATTTGTTATTATTATGCATGTCTTTTTGAATATTTTCCTCAAAATATGATTAGTATATTATATTATTTATGCAATTATGTTATTTTTTTTTTGTATATTGTGAATTGTAATATTGTTTATTGATCGAATAGTATAAGATACTGATTAATTTTGAAAAAATAAATTTATTCAATTAAAATTATTAAATGTATATTAAAATAATTTTATTATACGGGTTAACGGGTTGGGTCCGGGTTACTGTGAAATAAGTAGGTCGGGTCCGGGTTCAAGATTCTCGACACGAATAATTAAAATGTGTCGGGTCCGGGGCCGACTGTTCGACCACGCAACCTGCGAACCGGACCCGAACCCGGACTCCAACCCAAATTGACACCCCTAATTTCAATTACCATTAGATATTCATAAAAAGATAGTGAACCTTCTACGTTTAGTGTAAACAATAAATGAAAATCCAACATTTATGCGCTTTAAAGGGACCTTTAAATAAATAAGATTTTACATCGACGTGATCTGCTATCGTTATCATGGCTTTTAAACCTCCCAAATGATACAAAATGTAAAAGAGACAGGAATTGACCATATGCAAAAACATGGAACAATCTGTTTTTGGTCCTACGAATAGCGACCATCATACAACACCCACATTTCCACGATAGATTACTTAGAATATATGGCTTTTGGGAATGAATAAAAACTGCTGCGGCATAGCAAACAGAAGCACATGATTTTAATTCAAAACTTTACCACGACATTATCCCAAGAAAATATGAGGCCGTAGGCTTCATCAGGCTTCATGGCGTATCGAATCCTTTGGAGAAATCCTTCTTGCATTCTATCATTTAAAAAGTCCTAGCATGACACCAACATAAAATCAACTATATTACAAGACATAACATAAGAATACAACCAATCTTTAAGAAAAATTGAGCCATGAGGATATGCAATGCAGCATATTAAGAATTCTATACTTACCACATCAACTTTAAGGGACCTTCAGGTCTAAATGTCTCAAACCCTTCCCCATATTCAGCTCCAATTACCTGGAACAAAACCAAAGAAAATAAGTCTACAGTGAATTACTGATGGCTACATAAAAATGACAAACTTTTTCTGGAGATATACGCCAAAAATATGCGCGTATATGTACATTCCTGTGAATGCATGTGAAAAACAATGCCAAAATTGAAGGGCAAAAAAGGCAAATTTGAATGAAACCCGAGGAACCAAATCTGAAACTCTATACGGAGGAAAAATAAAAGGTAATTCACTATTCTGTTTCTATTTAAATTCACTAAATAAAAAAAACCTCAAATAATTTAGTGAAAATGGAAAGAAGCAGAAAGCACCTCTTCCATAAAAATCTTGTTGGGAATATTCGGGAACCCATTAAGATGCCCGTCTTCATCTGACCCGAAAGCTTTCCTTATCAGTAGAGCTTTATTTCGATGTCGCCCCGCTGAGTTCGAGCGTTGTAACCTCTGCTCGTTCAGATTAATGACGCGTTAACACGGCGAATAAAGAAAAATCGGAAATTAAACACAAAGACGAATAGTTGGTACCGAAAAATTGAGTTTGGTTGGTAGGTGAGAGGAAAAGACGTCGGAGTGAGGTGAAGCAGGGAGGAGTTTCTGAAGCTCAGAGCATTCTCCATTTTCGAGGGTCACGAGCTCTCGCAATCTCGTCAAAATATAGGAGCTCTCTTTACGTGGGCTTGGATTTGGGTCTATTTAATTTATAAAGGCCCACTAAGTCTAATGGTAGTCAATTTGACAACTTGTTGTGCATGTAATTAATTTAATTACTTTATAAAAGAAATATTAGTAATAATGTTAAGTTGCATGACAAAAAGATGGCGTCATCTCAATTTTGAAAATTCTTATTTATATAATGTCATGTCTAAGTTCTCTTTCCATTGTTCTCAAATTTATCCATTAAATTCTATGAGGATCATATTACATTGTTGATTGTTAAATCAAATACATGATATCTCACATTAGTCATGGGACAAAAATTAAAATGATTTATAAGTAATTACAATGAGTTTCTGTATTAATTTGTTGGAATGGCCATTTTCACAAAGTAAGGATGAGTGACCATGAGCGTGAATAATTTATCAAGAATACTGATATAAGTATGTTTGCTTTTTCTAACTTATTCAGTTGTTCATGGTTGCTAATAAGGTTTGAATTGTGTCGACAAAAAAAAAGGTTTGAGTGAGATTTTAATGGATCCAACCCAAATATGAGTGCTCAAATCTGTATGAACATATATCTACATTATACTACAATATAAACATTTTAATTGTGTCTAACTTGATAAAAAAAATAAAAGGAAAATCAAGATCCTAAATGCAGGTCGAAATCAGAAACTACTATACAAATAAATAAGTTTAATAATGATGGTACCAATACCAAATTCTACGCTGATTACATATAAGCAATGGATTCTAATTGCAACTCCCATATAATATAAAAATGATATTATAAATAACTCATTATCATTCCTCATTCTAAAATGCATTTAGTTTTAGTTCAGTTTATAAGATCCGAATTTTCCAACAAGGTGAGATTATAAAACACGGCATTCTCCCATATAAGAACTAACAACGTTTAATGTTAGGACATATCAACAAGCACTGCCACAAAATTACAATAGACAATTTTTTTGGTGCAAATTTGACATAATCTTTCACCCATCCACGATTCGAAGGAGCTAAAATATACTAGCCATTGTAGTTAAAATATGCTCAGACATAATGATAACAGATCAAAACACTATTATCATCCCCAAAACAAGAATATCCATAGATTACACGCACCCTCTTCAATCGCCCTTTTCTTGATATGTACATCAGCAAAAGAACCCTTTCATATATTGCCACCATAGGAAATAAACCAGAACTAAAATTCAAAATTACTTACAATAGCCAAACTGACTTGCCTCCGTTTATGTATGCAATGGCTTTTTAAGCCATAATTCTGGCCTTTGCCATTGCAAGACAAAAATCCCATTAGTCCACATACTGAACAACATGTAAACCGGGGAAAATACTATTGTCCAATCCTCAAGAACGTTTCTTAGTTAGCCATCGGTACCTATATCACAAGAAACAGGTATTTTAGCTTTCAGGATAATTACAAAACTACTGCTGATGTTTAGTCTAATTACCAACAAAAAAATCCAATTATCTTTCAAAAACTACAAATACCCCCTTAAGTTAAGGTGTTAAAAACACCCAACGTTGAGATTAGTAATTGTTTAATAAATATCCCCTCTTGTGGGCAAGTTGTAACATAGAAACAAATATTAAGGAGTAATTGTAATTATGAAAGATAGTTGGGTATTTTGTAATTAGACTGAACCGCAAAGTCATTTTTAAAGGGATAATTACAAGAAACCCCTAATGTTCGGGCTAATTACAAAAAATCCAGGAAGTTTTTGAAATTTTCAGAAACCCCCTTGAGATTTGATTTCTTCTTATATTTTCTCCTTCTTAAGCAAAAACATGTCAAAAATCTCATGACATTTATAAAAATATTACAGTTACCCCTTTAAAATTAAGTCGAAATGAAACGGGAGGGGTTCTTTTGCAATTTTAGAACATACATAGTTTTTTTGTAATTTGTCCAAACATCAGGGGTGTTTTTGTAAATACCCGTTTTTAAATTAATCAAACATTGTTAGCCTTAAATCCATTTCAGCTACCATATGAAAGAAGTGTTATTGAAATCCCATGACTTGCTAGTGGAAAACATAAATAAAAGAGGAAGAAAGGCAAGTGCATACACAGCTTCTGGATCGTACACCGTATCAGACAGGGACAATCCAAATTCATCAGAGCCTTCAGAATCATAATATGATTCATAGTCCTCAAAGTCATAGTTCTGTGATCAAATTCAAACTCATGAGCTCAATATAATAAAGGGATAATTACAAAAACACCCCTGAGGTTTGGGTTAATTACAAAGAAACCCAGTGATGTTTCAATATTACAAAACCCCTTCAGATTTTATTTTGTCTTAAATTTATGGGGGTAACTGTAATGTTTTTGTAAATGTGAGGGGCCTTTTTTGAAATGTTTTTGAAAACCTCCAAGGTTTTTCTTGTAATTTTCAAAGAACTCTGGTTTTTTTTTGTAATTAGCCCATACCTCAAGGGTGTTTTTGTAATTATCCCTATAATAAATCATGTCATATAACTCAAGTTATTAATAGGCATAAACAATGATAAGAGACCAGCTATCAGACCTTGTCATATTTGCCAACCTCAGCTGAATCTGCTTCAGTCGTCGACCTACAAATGACAATAATGTCACCACCATCTCTAAAATCTTGCATTTGTAGTAAGTAGTATATGCATATGGTAAATCAGAAATTGTAGTAGCAAATGGAACCTAGATATTTACACATCGAAGGAGGTTGAAATATCTCACACAATCGAGAAGAACTAACAAAAGAAACCAAATAATTGCTGAATGTTGACAAGGTCACGAAATTTTCAGGGATAAGCTGAAACATTTTACCAAGTCGAATGATAAAGTTGCAGCAACAAGGAGATCCAAACAGACATCCATAAATTAACATTTGCATCACAATAACATGTTTAAATGAGCATGTTGATTTAATAAAGTGTTTTGCAAAACTCATGTTTTAAGAAGTGAGTTATTGTAGGAGAAATAAAAATAGCAGAGAATCGATGATATTGTTTTCAAATAGAATCTGTGAGAAATTGAGAGTGTTTGGTGAAATGTGATAAAAGTACTTGTTGTTTGTAAAAATCTAACCAAAAGACACCCAAAAAAAAAAAGTCTTACCAAAAGCAGAATCGAAATCTAAAACACCTATCTCTCGGCTTTAAGATTCTAATTAAATGAATCATAATTAAAAACAGAAGTCGACATTTATAAACACTAAAAAAGTGATTTTCTTTCCAGCCAAAAACTGTGAAACACTTTTGTTTAATGATTGCAAGCACTCCCAAAATCTTGAAAGGTGCAACAGAAATGTGACATTATATTATTTGACTGTAGTGTTAGCTTTAAGGTTTCTAGTAGCATCATTGTCGAAATAATCCTATATCATCTGCAAATATAAATGCCAACAAAGTTTTCTATGATTGAACTTACAACAACACAAAACGAGAACCATAGTTCATATAATTTACCCATTGCATCTCTCGTTCCTCCTTGTGCAACAGCTTGTCGTAAGGCGGAGTTTACTTTATTAGCCTGAAGAACAAAAAGGTCGCCTCTCCTACAAAAAATGACAAGTCAATACACTATATAAGATATTCTCTTATAGAAGAAATTTCAAAATCAAATCCATATACTGCGATGAAATCTTTAGTCATGACAAACTCATTACCTCTGTTGTCATGGTCTTCCATGTCTCAATCCCTTTTCTTATCTATCTCAACTTCATTTCCATCATTGCACGTCTTCGTAAATTCTTCCCTGCAAAAAGCACCAAACATGGCTTGATGGCCATCATTACAGATCAAGCCAACAGCCTGATTTTGCCTTATTTTTTCAGTTAATGAAGCTAAAATGTACTAATAGAAAATGTGTAAGGAACAAGAACAAAAAATTTAGGTTTCACATTATTTTATATATAAAGGATTTAAAAATGGTTTATGATACAGACACTTGCACAAATTCACAGGACAACATGAATAACGAGTTCTTCGATAGTATCACACTATAGAAAAATCAAAACAACACTATTAATTAATCAATCACATTAAGTACAGTGCATTAAGTTCGAATTGATCAGAAGAAAACAAGTAAACATCAATACCCCTGATAATTAACCAGACTCCAAAACCCATCAAGTTTCATTATTAAAAACAAACAAGTAAATCAACTTGATATAAGTGCATAATGCAGTTACAAGAATCAAGCGAAAAAACTCACATGAAAAAACGAAAAGCCGATCTGAACTGGTCCTGAATCCTCTGCTCCTTAACGCTTTCATTCTCAAATTCGCTTTTCAATTTCTTCCTCACATTTTCTTGATTTCACACTCATGCATATCATACAAGGCAATTGGTACAGAAATCCCACAACTTTCACTGCAAAAACGCATCACATTTTCTACACTTCTAACTGAAAACCGACCAACGAGATTAAATAATGAAATGAAACAAGAAGGAATTAAAGGCCCATGCATTTTTTTGGAAGGCGCTGCCGTCAGGACCACGGCGGATTGCGTGGACCCTTTTTCTGGCCCTTGACTGGTACGCCATTGAAGTTGAAAGCTACGCCTTTAAGCTTGCTCCGCCCTATATTAGTCTCTCAATGTGAATGCATTTGTGACTGTCAATTTATAGGTGTGACTCAATGGGGTTTATGCTGGGCAATTTTAACGTGCGCCTTTGCGTAGGGTAGCCATGTTAAATGCTCACAGGTGCTTTAGGGTATGTTTGTTTTGTCAATTATGGTTGGTGAAATTGTTAATTTCTTTTCTCAGGCCATTTCGTAAATAAGTTGGGGAGGCAAACGGGCCACTTAGCAATACGTAACT
>JABTTQ020001334.1:29-232495 GCA_016081115.2 Rehmannia glutinosa | reverse complement strand
TGTTGCAACCACCTCCGGGATATCAGAAATCAAGCAAGTACGAGCACACATGTGGGAGAACAAAAGCCATCTTTGGAGGAATTACTTAGTTCATTCCTTGTAGAATCAAGAGCAAGGATGAACAAGGCCGATTCTAACATAGAAAATTTGGGTTCAAGGGTTACAACAATTGAAAGTCATCTCAAATCTTTGGGGACACATGTGGGTCAATTGGCCACGGCTATTAATTCACAAAGAAAGTTGATACGTTTCCAAGTAACACCGAGTGAACCCACGGAACATTGCAAGGCCATTAAGTTGAGAAGTGGGACGGAATATGATGAACCAAAGATGCCCGCTCATGCTACCAAAGAACCGAAGCAAGCTCAAACACTCCAAAATGAAGAGGGCATTGATAAGCAATCGAAAAAGGCAAAAATTGAGGTAAAACCAATTTCCAATTCGATAATGTGTTACCAAATGCTCTTCCTTTTCCACGAGAGATTTCGAAAGAAAAAGTTGGATGCTCAATTTTCCAAGTTTTTGGAAATATTCAAGAAAATTCACATCAACATCCCTTTTGTCGATGCACTCGAGCAAATGCCAAACTATGCAAAATTCATGAAGGATGTGATGTCGAGAAAGAGAAGGTTGGAAGCATATGAGACGGTCAATCTCACGGAAGAGTGTAGCGCCATTTTGCAATGAAAGCTACCACAAAAATTAAGAGATCCGGGAGTTTCACTATCCTTGCACTATTGGTGATTCTTATTTTAATAAAGCTCTTTGTGATTTAGGTGCTAGCATTAATCTTATGCCGTTGTCTATTTTCGGAAACTTGGCCTTGGAGAAATAACGCCATCCACCATCACATTGCAATTAGCCGATAGATCACTCACCTACCCAAGAGGAGTGATTGAAGATGTGTTGATCAAAGTGGATAAATTCATATTTCCGGACTTTGTGGTGTTGGATATGGAGGAAGATCATGAAATGCCATTGATTCTTGGGAGACCTTTTCTAAGAACGGGACGAGCTTTAATTGATGTGCAACGAGGAAAGTTAACATTACGGGTAAATGATGATGAGGTACTATTTAACATTTATAAAGGCAATGAAATTTCAAGAGGAACCTCACACATGTCATTTTATTGATAAAATCGAACAATGTGATCAAACGGAAGTTATAAAACAAGATTTAAAAGATCCGTTAGAACATTGTTTGATTAATTCAATAATGAAATGTGATGAGGAAGATAGTGATGATATTGATTTGCTTGAGTTTATTCTTTCCTTGAGGCTAAAGAAATTGTAAAAGAAAAACAAAAGGAAGCATTAGAAAATGCCAATATTGAAAATATTCGAAAGTACTTTAGAACTAAAGGAACTTCCTAACATCTTCAATATGCATTTTTGGGAAAAGATAAAACTTACCCGGTAATTGTTTCTCGCTTCATTATCTTCATCCGAATTGGATAAGTTGTTGCGTGTGCTTCGTGAACATAAGTCGGCCTTAGGTTGGTATATTTCTGATTTGAAAGGTATAAGTCTTTCCATTGTAATGCACAAAATTTTAATAGAAGAATCTTATAAACCATCTATTGAACACCAAAGACGACTTAATCCCGCAATGAAAGAAGTCGTGAGAAATGAGGTTTTAAAGTGGCTAAAGCGGTATAATTTATGCCATTTCGATAGTGCATGGGTGAGTCCTAGATGATGTTGTCCCTAAAAAGGGAGGTATGACGATTGTGAAAAATGATAACAATGAATTAATTTCTACACGAATCATCACAGGATGGCGAGTATGTATTGACTATAGAAAATTGAATAAAGCTACTCGTAAGGATCATTTTCCCCTCCCCTTTATTGATCAAATGTTGGACGTTGGCGGGTTACGAATATTATTGTTTTCTTGATGGCTATTCAGATACAATCAAATCGCCATTGCCCCGAAGATCAAGAAAAGACTACTTTTACATGTCCATATGGTACTTTTGCATTTCGCAGGATGCCATTTGGGTTATGTAATGCACCGCTACTTTTCGTGTATGATGGCGATTTTTCATGGTATGGTTGAGGAAATCATGGAAATTTTTATGGGCGATTTTTCTGTTTTGGTACTTCATTTGACCATTGTTTGCATAACTTATCTATGGTTTTGCAACGTTGTGAGAAACTAATCTTGTACTTAATTGGGAAAAATGTCACTTTATGGTCAAAGAAGGGATTGTACTTGAACATCGTATTTCTTGTACGGGGTTAGAAGTTGACGGCGAAGGTTGTGGCTATTGAAAAGCTACCCCCACCTTCAAATGTGAAAGGCATAAGAAGCTTTTTAGGGCATGCGAGGATTTTATAGGAGATTCATAAAAGATTTTTCAAAAATTGTTAAACCACTTTGTAATCTCCTTGAAAAAGATGCTATCTTTTGCTTTGGTGAGTTGTGTTTGCGGGCATTTGAACAGGATAAAAAAGGCACTCATTTCATCTCGATTATGATAGTGCCGGATTGGACTCAACCATTTGAGCTCATGTGCGATGCAAGTGATTATGCAAAGGTGCCGTTCTCGGTCAAAGCGAGACAGAATCTTTAAAGCTATTTACTATGCAAGTAGGACCATGGACAACGCCAACGAACTACACCACCACGGAAAAAGAGATGTTGGCGGTAGTTTTTGCATTTGATAAATTCCGAGCATACTTGGTGGGTACAAAGGTGATTGTTTACGGATCATGCGGCAATCCGATATCTTTTCTCCAAAAAGGATGCAAAACCTCGATTAATTCGATGGATTTTGCTCTTTGCAAGAATTTGATATTGAGATTCGAGATAAAAAATGAAGCGAGAATGGGGTTGCCGATCATCTATCCCGCCTTGAGCAACCTTATGAGGTGATTGAGAGTCCAATAAAAGAATCATTTCCGATGAACAAATTATGCGTGCGAAGACATCATTACCTTGGTACGCAGATTTTGTTAATTACATCGCGGGGAGGAGTTTTGCCACGGACTTGACTTCACACCAAAAGAAAAATTCTTACATGATGTCAAGTCTTATTTGTGGGATGATTCATTTCTTGTTCAAGAGATGCGCGGATTCTATCATTCGCCGTTGTGTTCCTAAGGAAGAAATTAGAGAGATTCTTCAACATTGTCATTCATCATCTTATGGGGACATTTCGCCAACCCGAATCTAACCGCAAAGGTACTACAATCTGGTTTTTATTGGCCAACATTATTCAAGGATTGTTATGCCTTTGTGAAAACTTGTGATCGATGCCAAAGGGTTGGTAATATTTCACGGCGTCATGAGCTTCCTTTGACAAACATAATGGAGGTGGAATTATTTGATGTATGGGGTATTGACTTTATGGGACCATTTCCCGCGTCCCATGGAAATTTGTACATTTTGCTTGCGATTGATTATGTCTCCAAGTGGGTTGAGGCGATTGCTACACCAACGAATGATGCTAAGGTAGTACTCAAATTCTTGCACAAGCATATTTTTACTCGGTTCGGTACTCCTCGAGCTATTGTAAGTGATGAAGGTACGCATTTTTGTAATAAATTATTTAACAACCTTCTTGCTAAATTTGGTGTGCGTCATAAGATTGCGCTTGGTTACCATCCTCAATCTAATGGTCAAGCCGAAATTTCCAATCGTGAAGTGAAACAAATTCTTGAAAAAACGGTGAGTTTTAATCGAAATGATTGGGCACAAAAGCTCGATGATACTTTGTGGGCTTATCACACGCTTATAAAACACCCATTGGTATGTCACCGTATCTATTGGTGTTTGGTAAAGCGTGTCATTTGCCGGTTGAACTTGAGCATCAAGCTTATTGGGCAATTAAGAATTTGAATTTTAACTTGAAAGAGGCCGGTGAAAACCGATTACTTCAATTAAACGAAATGGAAGAATTTAACAAGAATCATATGAAAATGCCAAAATGTATAAGGAAAAAACGAAAAAATGGCATGATTAAATGATTTTGCGATGTGAATTCTTACCCGGCCAACAAGTGTTATTGTTCAACTCTCGATTGAAACTTTTTCCAGGTAAACTCAAATCACGATGGTCAGGACCGTTTGTGGTTGAACGTGTGTTTCCATATGGTGCCGTCGAGTTAAGAGGGAACGATGGGAATTCGTTCCAAGTAAATGGACAAAGATTGAAACATTATTTTGGGAACGAAGCAAGGAAGGTTTTAAATCTTCCACTTGGTGATGAAATTTCTTGAGTCCGAATAGTTGAGTCCTGGCTAACGACTATAAATTTAGCGCTTGGGAGGCAACCCAAGTGATTTTCGTGTGATCGAATTTTGTGTGATTTTATTTTCTTTTAGTTTGGTGTGTATTTATTTGAATTTTGGTGTGATTTTTGTGTAAATTAATTTGTGTGTGATTTTGAATTTTTGATTAAATTGAAATTTAAAAAAAAAGGGAAAATACGGGCGGCGCTACATGGTGCCTGGGGCCCGAGAGGGCAGAGCCTTGTGAAAAAAAACGAAGTCTTGTCTTGTGGCGCTGCTGTCCGACCCTGGCGCCACAAATGGCCCGATCGTTCTTTGGCGATTAAAGGGTGAGTTAGCCTCATTTTTTCCTTACAAACAAAAACACACACACACGCTATCTTGATCCCTTCTACAAAAATCCCACCTTGTTTTCACTTATACACCATTCAAGTGGGCATTTGAGCAACTTAATCATCATCTTCATCTTCTTCATCAATTGGGTAAGTGAGCTTCAATTGTACACCAATTTTCTTCAAATTTTCAAGTTTAGGTTAAAAATGTGGGAATTTTCAATATCATTATAATTTCGAATTTCTTGATAAGTTCTTGATAAATTGTGATGATATATGATTATATTGTGCTTGAATTGATTGGTGTTGAAAAATGGGCATGAATTGAATTTCAAATTGGGTGTTCATCTCTTCTTTGCATATATGCCTACAAGGTGTTTGTTAAAATGCCTCAATGAAAAATATTACACCTAGGCATTTGATTCTTGTCATCATTGTGTACTAAAGGATATTTGATCATGAATTGATGACAAAGATGCATAATTCTTGAGTTGTTGCAAAATTCTTAACCCCTAACTCGTATTGTGCGTCTATGTGCTATGTTGCTTGTGTCATTTTTCGGTGATTTTCAAATCAATCACAATGCCAAGAACAAAAATGCAAGCAAGGGCAAAAAGGTGGCGAGTACCTCCGAGGAATATGATACTAGTCGTTTCGTAAGCTTAGAGGCACAAAATCTTTTTATGAGAAATTAAGCACAAAGAGCATAACCGTGGAACGGGGTTACAACCGGGCCAAATGATGGTGAACTTGCACAAATGATACATCGAAGCAATGGGAAAAACTTTGTGCACAACCTAGACCATTCACACCGAATATAGTCAAAGAGTTTTATGCAAATGCAAAGACCAAAAATGGCTATAACTCGAGGGTTTTCGTATGCGTGGAGTAAACAAGGTATACACTCATTCAAGAGCGATAAGAGAATATTATGGACTCCCGAGGTGGATCACTCACCGTGCGTTGAATTTATCTCGCAACCACCGAGTATGGAGGAGATTTGTAATACCTTATGTCGGCCTGGAACGTGGTACGTCATATAAAAGTTGTGGGAGGTGCTCTTGCTTTTCACACGAGTCTTAGTCGATATGGGCGAGCTTGGTACCACTTCATATGCAACAACTTGATACCAACCAAGCATGTTAGTGATGTAACTAAGGAACGAGCTCATCTTCTATATGCCATAGTTACTGACATACAATTCGACCCAACAGTAATTATTGCAAGGTCCCTTCATAACAAAATGCTACAACCCAAAACAGGGGGACTAATCTTACCGAGTTTAATTTGTGGGTTATGTAAAGAGGACGGTGTTACATGGCATAGCTCCGAGCCATTGGAAAATCCTAAGGGGATCCATAGATTCTATTCGCTATTGCTTCTTATGACGAGTGGGCGGGCGGTGTGCCTAATCCGGCGGGTGCGGGATATATTCTTCATCCCGAATTTGCTCTACCAGCTATTGAGCACGATACTCATGCCGGTGGTGGTGGTATTGGGAACTGGAATTGCGGGTGTGTCCGGCTATATATCCGGCAAGTACTTTCGGTTGTGCTCATTCTCATATTCTTCTCGTGCCGCTCTGTGGCGTTGCTCCGCTATAAAAGCCCTTCTCAATTCTCGTGATTGCGAACTAGTGCGTCAAGAGTCATTATGTGGCGCGCCTAGAACGAGAACGTCTTGCCGCCGAACCGGATGGAACGTCAATATTCTGTGGTTGGGCATGAGTATCAGGCTCAATAGCTGGTAGAGCAAATTCGGGATGAAGAATATATCCCGCACCCTTCGGATTAGGCACACCGCCTGCCCACTCATCATAAGAAGCAATAATAGCCGAATCTATGGATCCCTTAGGATTTTCCAATGGCTCGGAGCTATGCCATGTAACACCGTCCTCTTTACATAACCCACAAATTAAACTCGGTAAGATTAGTCCCCCTGTTGCTCATTTTTCACCACACGACTCCGATGAGGAGTCCTAGGCGCTCCGGCTATCAGGAAAGTTTTCTCACTCTCCATTGAGGACAATGTTCAATTTAAGTTTGGGGGTGTAATCAGTATTTGTGTCTTTTGAGTCGTGTCGAGTCGTGTCAAAAAAAAAAAATCGAGTTGAGTCGAGTCGGGTAGTTTGTTGAACTATAGAACTACATGACTAAGTAGATTTGTTGATTGCGAGTTGAACTGTCACGAAGGCATGCTTTTAAGTGGTGATCTATATTTTGCTTCATTGATTTCATATTCATGCATAATTTTGTTAACTTATTTTAAAATGATTAATGAAGTCGAGTGTTGCTTGTATGATCCCACCGGATTCTAGAACTTGTTTGATCACTAATTGAGGCGAAATCCTAGGTGAAATAACATAAGGAAATGATTTAGGCCATCTTTGAATAAAAGCTAGAGCCAAAATGACTACCTTTGTACGATATAATTTCACTAGTGTCCCCTTTTGAGCCTATTAAACCTGTTCTTTGGCAACCAATTGTTTTTACCTTGAGCTTACATGTGAAAATCCTAATTACCCATCACTCATACACACAAAATGATTGAAGGTTGAGGAGGATGTAATAAGTAAGGTAGATGTTCATTCGCATGAAGTTGCCGAGAAAAAGAAATAATGAAACCCCATGTGTTAAAATATGCAAAAGACCAAGTTTGGGGGTCTCGAAAAAAAATGTTGAAAATAGAGGCTCGTAAAGGGAGAATAATTGAAAATTCAACAAAAGTGAAAGTAGTCATTTTGTTTGGCAATTGGTGATTTGAAGAGGTAATTGTGTGTTTGGGTGAATTGAGCCACTTAATCCTAAATTTTCCTACCCGACCCTAAGCCACATTACAAGCTTTGAAAGCCCTATTGATCCATGTGTTATATTAGCCTACATTAGTGGAGATTAGTGGGAATAACAAGCCTATGGAATCCGGTAGTCATTATCTTTTGATACTTAGAAGTGGATCATCTTGATAACGTTTGATTGCGTAAATCAATTTGAATAATGTAAACGGAATTTTCATGAATATTCAACACTTTTGATCTCAATGTTAAAATGCATGCTTGAATGATAGTGAAATGAGTTTTAGACAAATTTTATTGGTTTATGGAGTTTTGTAGTTGATTGTGTTGTTGTATTGTTTGTCTTTCATTTTGGAGTTATAATTGTTTGAGGACAAACAATAGCTTAAGTTTGGGGGTATTTGTTAAGTTGGTATTTTCACCAACTTATTTGATATTTTAGAGTAGAATTTGGTTTTATTTTGGGTGTTTTTAGAGTCGTTAGAGTCTTATTTATTTCAATTAGAGTCGATGTAGAGTCAATCTGATTTGGTAGCCGAGAGATAAAGAAAACGGTGAAAAAGGGCTTGAAGAAATAAGAAATCGCGTATAAAGAAGGAAAAATCGCATTTTGGCCAGAGACGGGCGGCGGCTGCCGCGCGACAGAAGGCGAGATGGACGGACGGAGCGTGTGGCGCTGCAGCGCTTAACGCCCGGCGGCTGGCAGCGCCCGGCGGATTGTGCATGCGTACGTTGGCGGGCGCCGCAACGCTCGTGCGATACTTGGCGATGGAGTTGGCGGGCGCCCGCGCCTACATGCGCGGGTGCCGCAGCGCCCGTGCGATACTTTGCGATGGAGTTGGCGGGCGCCGCAGCGCCCATGCGATAACTTGGGACGAGATTGATGGGCGCCACAGCGCCCGGGGGCGGAAAATCCTATGTTCACCTACCCCCTTCTTGGACTTTTGTGTACTATAAATACCATCCCTGGGGCTTGAAATTAGGGGATCTTGGAACCCTTGGGAAGGCAATAAACACAACTACAAGACAAAGAAGAAGAATTTGAGCATTTTGAGAAGAATTTGGAGAAGAAGATTGGAGGCTTCTATCATCTAGAAATAGAGAAGATCCCTCAACTCTTGTTCTTACTTTGTTGCTTTCTTCATATCTTGTAAGATGTATTGTTGTATTTTCATGGATTCATTTTCTTTAATCATGAGCTAAACACTATGATTCTAGAGGATTGATGTAATCTATGTTTGAACTTATGTTTTGAGATTGTGGTTTGTCAATCTAGTTATATCAAGTTATTTGTGTTATTTGGATCTATTGCTTCTAAATTACTTGATCAATAATTTAGATTGTTTGGTGTATTTGATTTGACACTTGAGAGAGGTAATTGAATACATGACCTTGGAATAGCATAACCTAGGATTTCATAGAATTGAGAGATTTGTGAATCCTTTGAAGTCATTTATCAAGATTCATAACTTTTATTGAGATTTTGATTGGTGATTTTTATAGAGATATTGATTTCCCAATTGAATCTAAAATCATTGGCACTTGAGAAAGGGAATGATTATTGTAGAAATCTTGACTTATAAATTGATAATTGATGATTGATAAACCATATTGACAACATAAGGGATAACTAGATTCATCATACCTCTAGAATTCATTTAATCATTTGGATAAACTCATTGATATTTACATAGTCTTAATTTATTTTTAGTATTTTTAGTATAATCAACTCCATCAAATATTGAATTTCTAAATAAAGTTAGACTACTATATGATAGTACTTAGCAATAATTCGATAATTATTCCCTGTGGATTCGACAACCTTACTACTCTATATTTAAACTTGACATCGTAGACTTGCGGTTAGAAAAATCTCTAACACAGGCATGAACAACGTGTTTAGGATGAAGCACGACGCACATATTCTATTTAGGAGATAAAATAGTCTTTGCAAGCTATGTTTGGTAAGCCTTCTAGTCAACTGAGGCATGAAGCTATGAAAATTATTTATGAATGCTAAGATGAGGAAAGGTTAATCAGTAAGTGACTTGAATATGTTTCAACATGATCAACTATTTCACTGAAGCTGAGATCCATGGTGTGACAATTGATGATCGCACACAAATATTGTTGAAAGAAGAAATTGTACTTTGTTATTGATGTGGTTAAATCAATGATGAGCTTCGCAACACTACCTGATTCGTTATGGAGATATGCATTGCAGACGATGATTTATATTTTGAATGTACTTTTGTCTAAGTCAATAAAAGACACCTCAGAGTTGTGGAACTGTAATATACACCACTTTTGCATATATAGGTGTCCAACACATGTGTTAAAAGGAATGACTGGAAAGTCGCACCCACGTTTAGAAGTGTGTTTATTCATAGGATATCTCAAAGGAAAGAGATGAGGTTTGTTTTTTGAATCACAAGAAAATAAAGTGACAGTGTCGACTAATAATATCTTTCTTGAGAATGATTATATGGAAAACTTCTGATCTCGAAGTAAATTTGTACTTGAGACGTTATATTTTGATGGATCAGACTACATGCAACAAGAGTTGTTGGATAAGTTTTTATTAATGCCAACATTCTTGATCAGAATATCATATTGCCTCGAAGTAGGATGGTGATTGGACCACCAATTCACTATCATCAAATCGAAGAGACAAATGGTGTAGTATTTGATGGGGTAGATGACGATCCATTGTTTTTTCAACAAGCGATTGAGGATTCTGATAAAGAGCTAGAGGTGGCTTGAGGCTATGAACCAAGAAATGAAGTCTCTGTACTCTAACACTGTCTAGGTCCTTGTAGATCCGCCTAAAGATGTTAGGCTTATATATTGGTTATAAAAGGATTTACAAGAAAAAAGAAGGGTGTGGATTGGAAAGTACATACCTTCAATACAAGCATAGTAGCTACATGTTATACCCAAAATAAGGGAGTCAACTAACTGTGAGGATACTTCGTCATATGTATCAATCCTCAAATTCATTCACAAACTATTTTCAATTGCAACATGTCTTGACTATGAGATGTCGCAGATGGATGTAAACAAAAACAAACGTCAAGGGGATATCATAATAGGTGATACTCGTGAATTTTCATATTCTTCTTTTGATAATTAAATTCAAAGAATAAATTAATCAAGGCACAATCTACAATGCACAAAATTATCATAATGCATGAAGTATAAGAACTAATTTTGCATTATGACAACGTACAAATATATATCAAATATGTTCAATTGGAATTTTCTAAATTGAGTGGTTCAATATGTTCATTTACTAACATGCAAACACCCAAATAGATATATACATTAACTTCACTAAATTAAAGTCCATTAAGCAAAATATTTCTCTCACGAACATGCGTCTTACGTACAAGTTTTGATGTCTTATCTCAATTAATACTCGATCGATTTTGAATAATTAAAAACCATAATCTATAATAGGCTTTTGCATCTTACGTACATGTGACACATCAATGTCATAAATTATGAAAGTGTAGATGAGGGCTACACAAACCAAATAATTATTTATATATGATACAATTGCAGACGTGCAAGCAAAGCCAATGTACTAAATATAGATATGCCAGCCTTCATTTATTATCGATAATAAGACAGATTAAGCTACTCCAAACTGAAATATGTCTTCGCTTAATTTGGTTATATAAAAAACCAAATATGAATGTAATTAATTAATCTTATCTTCAATTAATTTTGGAAAATTGAATTAGATAATCTAAAGAATTATGGTATATGCGTTACTAAAGGTAAAAAAGAAAAGAAAATCCACTAAACTCATTCAAGTTAAATTTGTTTAATTAATTTATTTAATCAACTTAAATAAATTCAAAAAAAATATAAAATTAAACTTAAACAGTTTTTTTATTCAAGTCAACTTAATTTATTTAAACAAATATTGAGGAGCTTGTATTTGAGTAAGTCAAAATGAAATGATTATTACATACATTGCTTTTATGGATGTTAAACCGATAATAAATTATCTAGAAAAGTATGTGTGCCGCGTCGCTTAGATTACATGACTAACTCGGTCTATTTCCATTAGTCAACATGAAATTAGTGCTTGCTTGTCCACCAAGAGATTTTGAAACCTATATATATGTACCACCACAAGCCCCAAAAATACTTAAAAACTTTTCAAAATAATTCTATCATCTCCATAACATTAATATTCCTCCTACTATCACCTAAGTATAAAACTCCACATTTTCATCGAATGTTCAATCCATCCCAACATAATATGGACTCACCAAATTATGGTAGTTCTTCATCTTCGGGCACGCAAAATTACACGAGAACACACGATATGTTACGATGGAAATCCGGAAAAAGGGTTGATCCGAGGCTTCTAACCCTATTAGAATTATTCGAGGAGATATATACCGAACGACACGAGTTTTTCAATAAAATTTTTCATGGGAAGCACGAAGAGGTGTTCAAGAAAATCGGGGATGCGTTGGAGAAGAAGAAAACGATGAAAAAGGCTCGGTGCATGTCTCGGAGACTTAGCATGAGAGCAATCCAACAAAGAGGAGTTGACGATGAGAGTGATGAGATGAGACTTGAGAGGTTCAAAGTTAAGACACCAAATGTGATTGTGGCTGGGCCAACCGGCGAAGAGGCTCAGCCACAAACTACACAAGGTTCCTCCAAAGATTGAAATTACTATACTACCCTTTCTCGTCCTTGTTTTTATCGAGTCATTTTCAATTTTTGTTTAAAAAATTATCTTGTAAAAATTTATAATGATTTGTTAAGTGTATAAAATTGTAGATAATGTAATGAGTTTTCTTGTTTTGTTATATAATTTGGGAGTTTTATTTGATGTCTTCGTTAGTGGGAGCAAAACATATAAAGTTGTATATAGCCTAAATTTTAAAATTGTTATGAGAAAGTGTTAGTTTTTTCACAAATAGTATGGAATATATTGCAGGTTTGTTTTCAAGAGAATTTATGTTATATATTGAATAGTGATTCTTGTTGATTTATTTTGGAATCGGTCAATGTTTATATTATTACTTTCTTCTTTCTTTTTTGTTTGGAAGTTTCAAAAAAAAAAAAAAAAAAAAAAAGAAGAAGAACAATTGATGGAATTTACATATTATGCCTGACCCACTTGTCAAAACTGAATTCTTAATTTATTGAGTCCTTTTTAAGGTGAGACATAGTGAATTGATAGTATTAGGAGACTTGGTACAAGTTCGGTCAAAATATAAAGTTGCGCAATATTATAGGAGATGCTTTTATGATCCGTTTAATTTTTTACGCTCCTCGTATTTTCCGTGGATTCTTTTATATTTATGTATTTTTCTGTAGACTTTTTTACGCTGTTATTTTGAAATTGTTTCGAACATGTTTTAAACATATTTCAACTAATAAAATTTCTTTGAAATACAATTTCAACCATTAAAGTATCCATCTCATACTCAAAACCCTAGAAACAATAAAAAAACGCACACAGAAGCAGGGGCCCTCATGGTGTTGTGGAGCCCCCCCTAATTTTTGAAAAAATCTAATTATGCTATGTATATTTATTTTTTAAATATTACTTTTAGCACTAAAATATGTATTTTTTTAGTAATTTAGCCCCCCCAAAATTAACTAGCTCCGCCCCTGCACAGAAGTAACACGTGTTAAAAATAAAATACACTGAAATAATATAGAAACAACAAATAAACAAAAATAGAAACAACAAAGGTATCCAATTTTTTATTCAATGCATCAAAACAACACATAAATAACCATGAAATAATAGAAACAACACAAAAACAACGTAGAACACACAGAAACAATATATGGACAAAAAATAACGTATAAATAGGTAAAATTATATTAGTGTCCAAAAATTAAACCCTAGGCATAAATAAGTAAAACTATGCGCAAAAAATGTCCAAAAGGGCGTAAAAAAATCTTTTTAGCAAAATATGACATTTTTTGGGAATGTCCTCTAAAATTAAGGACCCCATTAATCACAAAAGTTAGATGTCTTAATTGGGATTGGACCTCTCGAACAATATGAAAAGGCCCAATGGGCCAATTTTGTGGATCAAACGACAACCTCTTATATGAACAGAGATCAATCTACATATATTTTTCTCAAAAATAAGTCCTACTTAAAGAAATACCTGTTTAAAATTTACATTCGGCTTGAATCATAACAGAAATGACTACTATTTGGAGTTTTGTAACAAGGATTCAATTTGTAAAACATAAACAAACGTCAAAGGGATATTTATAATTTTAAAAGATCGATAATTTTTTTTTTTTTAAATTTGGCTAAACCTCCAATGTAGTTTTTGTAATTAACCCTATTAATATATAACATCAAAAAACTCATTCTGCTCCTCTTTGGGAAAATTTACAAATTTACTTGATGAAAATAGAGTATTATTTATTTAATACAACAGATATAACCGTTTGATTTATTAACTTGAAAATATGATTTTATTATTAGTAGTAGTATTATTGTTATTATTATTATTATTATTATTTTGCTAAACTCACAAAGTGTTCGGGAAATAGAATAGTTTTAAGTAAGAGTAGATGTCAAGTACATGCTACACCTATTAATGTGTGCGCGAGTAAATTTTGCACCAAAAAAAAGTTTTAAGTAAGAGTAGATGTCAATTATATGCGACACCAATTAGAGTGTGCGCCGAGTAAGGGTGTGATTTATTGTGAGAAATTATTCAAATTTTTCATTTTTGAGAGAAAAAATTTTAGAGAGTGATTGTTTGTGAAATAAGTGAGTTTTTTTAAAAAAGAAAATCTCATTTTTTTTTAAAATTAACTCATTTTTCTCTTTAATTTTCACACTTCCCAATACTCAACTATTCTATTTATTTTTCTCTCCTCCTCCTATTCATATAAATAATTTCGGTAATTTCTTTAATTTATCATAATTTTGTTATTTTTCTCTTAATCTTGACAACAAAAGGCATAAAATGAGATTCATATTGCTTATTTTTGGTTCAATTTTTTATTTTTTATTCAATTATCTTAAATTATATTTTACATTATTATTTCCACAAAATTTGCAATTCAATCATACACACTGATCATTGAGTGTGTGCACTTTTTTGTATGTGGATGAAAAGCGATCTTAATGCACTTTATCGGACGTAGCATCAAAGACGTTGAAATGAGTATGTTTATCACAAGAGGTTTTAGTAAAATATTCTTTGCTTGTACTAAATCTAAAAGATTGTCTGCTGTTTTCTTTTATGATTGACAAGAGTGTGATTGAATCAATTGTCCTAACGAGGTTAACCAAATATTTTTGTAGATATTTATATATATCTATTATGCCAAAGTGTAGCCTCCCTCATCAGTGTTCACTTGAGAAACATACCAACTTTTGGTCACTTTTTGAGATATTTTTGGAATAAAGCTTTCATATATCATTGTGTTTCAGAAAAAAATAAAGCAATTTGCAAGCCATTATTGTCTTAGAGGCTTATCATTTTTCTTTTCTTTTTCCTTTTTTATTTAAACATGTGTGAGAATTAATGGCAATGTTTTTTTTTTTTTTATGGGTAGAGTGGGCAAAACGTAAGGCACCAGATTTATGTGATGTTCCACTTAATTATATTAAATGAATAACCACAATACATTTTATATTCCAAAGTGTCTGTCATCTCATATTTTATATATCATTCATACACGCCAAATAGATTGATGATGTCATTAATGTATACTTGACGTACGTGAATTTAAGATATTATGAAACACATGGTCATTCATATAAAAATATCGTGTTATCAATTATTTTAACTTTTAATACATCCACAAATGTCAATTATCTGGGTGATAGAATAAAAGAACGTGTAACAGAAAATCTAAATCTTAATGTAAGATCCTATTCTAAAATTTGGAGAATGAACGAAATATGATTTGAAATATAACTCAAGATGATATATTAATGTTCATCCGGATAAAAAGGTTTCCTAGTGGAAGCTCATTTCTTCCAATTTTTACAACTTTACATTCAAATGACGAAACGACAATGGTCAAAGTACTCTAACTCTTTCATCATAATATCATATTTGAGTTAGATACTATGTAACATCATATTAAATTTTACTGTAGCTCATTTTCCAGTGGTATCGATCATCACCACAGGCGTAGCTGGGGGCCAACTGGCCCTGGCCCCCATTTTTTTTTAAAAAAAAAATTATAGGTAAAAAATTTTTTAAAATTTTTTTTTATTAAATATTTACATGGTTTTTTTTGCATTTTTTTATCTGGCACACCCCAATTTCGTGTATCGGCCCACCCCCATTTATTTCCTGGCTACGCCATTGCTGATCACCGTTTATAAGGGTGTTGACCAGAGTCCGAACCATGTATTTTTCAATTTCTCTAAAATTTATCATCTCTCCTCCAACCACTACTCCCAAACTTATTTAAAAAAAACATCATATTTAATTTTGTAAACTGTTAGTATAAAATAAATTAACTATTCACGAGTAAATTGTCATATCAGAATTGAGTTCTTCAAGAACTAAAAATGTACTATTAATTTAATTTCCAAAAATCTAGTTCAGTATTGATTTAAAATGGCTTGTATAATGCCAGACTCCGGACCCATAGGGAACTCATACTTAAGACACTAACGTAATAGGATTTGTTAATAAGTAACTAATCTGCCCTCCTTCTTGCTTTATGAAAATAATTCATTTAAATTGTTGTAGAAGCGAATTGCGACTATTATAAATTGACTGAAATTTTTTCTCAACAACAAATGCCATATTTTTTTTCCTTTTTGAAAGGAGAAACTTGTATTTATTGATAAAAGAAAAAATCTTTAGATACAAGATTCACCAATTAAGATGGAAAATTCCCATTCAGCCATCTAAAGTATGAAAGAATAGTACATTTAGTAGGCGAGTGTGCAACAAAATCCGCTTGTCTACATATATTAAAAAACGTGGGACTAAAGGTTCAACAAGCAATTCCTTACCTCCAAAGCATATACACCAGAGTATTATCCACAATCATTACTTGGCTAAGTAACTATTTGTACCGTCAACAATGAATCTGTTGAAATAATGTTAATGAATGGTTAATTTTGTAAATGCAAAATGCAGACATTGGTTATTAATGTCCATTTTTATTGATTCGACTCAAGATTTTATGTCAAACCACAATAAAAGAGGTGTATGATCACAAGTAAGACATTTTTTTCTACATTGTTATAGTACTTTGTCGGCTTTGATTATGATGCTTGTTTCCATAGCGAATGAAGCAAAATGGAATCTAGGATTTCGTCACTTTCAAATCTCATGCAACTTAATTAGCTACTAGCACTTAATTAATGCTTATGAATCCTAGGGTTAACTAATCCCAATCGGACAGTTTATTTCATATAATGTGTTTATATATTTCCCTCAAATATACGTTACATGTGCATTAATGATGTTATTTATATACTTGACAAGTAATAATAATGATAAAATAAAATAAGTTTTTATTGGTTCGACCCCACAAAAGATAAAATAACTAAATAAGTTTTTGGATAACTAAAATTTTCGACCAATCTAAACCTTGAATTCGAGCTTGCGGAAAATAAATTTCCAATGTAATTAAAATTATCAAATATCAACCAGTCTAAATTTTGATAAATGATAATATGAAAATAGAAAAAAATAAAAGAAAGAAAGACAATTAAATACACTGCAAGAATAGAATTGTAAATTAAAACAGATAATTTGAGGAAAATTATCATCCTTATTATAGTCACGACAAGGTAAACTCCAAGGAACCATTTTTTCAATAAGTAAACACTTTATTCTTTTTCACGAGTAAATTAAGAATGAACGTATTTATTCTACTAGAAGGATCATACACTTGTAATAGTGATAATATAATATCACCCCTGTTAATTTTTACCCGCCCAAAGGCCACTTTCTGCTAACTAAACAAATATTGCATGTTCAATCCGTCATGCATGTGTGGAAAATTTGTTGTTGGACTTAGGTATATAAAAAAATGAATAAAAAATATTGAAGCTGAACCTTGAATCTATGAATTTTGATGAATAAAAAATAGATATATTTTGAATTATTCCTTCTCCCACATCATGGTGACCATATCCATATGCATGATATAAGGAAAAAGTACAAACAAACAAATAAAGAGATTTTTGGGTTCCATTGCAATCTACTAAGCACATTGTCACGCCCGTGACATTGGGGTGTCTTTCGCTATAAATGCTTACCTTGGTGGATTGTCTTTGTGAATGATCAGTATGTGGCTTCATCCCGGTTTGGTTTGTGGTAGTGCGTGTACATGACCGCTGGATGTTCAGCAGCTCTACCCTGTTAAGTTCGGGAGCTTGTCGCTAGTCGTGACTTGACGGTGAAGAAGGGAATTGGCCATCCCTACCCAAACCGGTGGATCTTTGAGCCGCATTCTGATGAGCCAAGGCGGCGAAACCAGTGGTTGTCTTGTGGGATAAGTGGCCCGGGTGGGCCAAGGCGCCACGAACATCGTCGACAAGCTCCCGAACTTAACCGGGTAGCTGCTGAACATCAGAAGGGTCATGTACACGCACCCACAAATCACCGATCGAAGCCACATACGATCATTCACAAAGACAATCCACCGAGTAGTTATAGCGAAAGACACCCCAATGTCACGGGGCGTGACATCCTCCCCCACCCAAGATGGTGTACGCCCTCGTACACGGTCTACTCCACCCGAAGTGCATCAACGGCGCCCCCTTGGCGGCCCACACGTGTCTTGCGCGCGCATCGTGTGGGGGCCGAAATGGCTGTGCCCGTGACAAGTGGTATCGAGCCGTCCCGGCATTTGTATTCCATGGTTGCGCCAAGCGCTCTTACCAAGAGGGTGGTGGAGTAGGCGGGGAGCGGAACATGTTGGGTGGCGATCATCCGGGAGAATCCTCTCGGTCTCCGAGTGCGATTGGTGTGCGAGGGGCACACGTGTGGGGCGGGGGGGCGCCGATGATGCACTTCGGTGGGAGTAGACCGTGTGTCGGGCGTACACCATCTTGGGTGGGGGAGGATGTCACGCCCGTGACATTGGGGTGTCTTTCGCTATAACTCTTTTGGTGGATTGTCTTTGTGAATGATCGTATGTGGCTTCATCGGTTGGTTTGTGGGTACGTGTACATGACCCCGGATGTTCAGCGAGCTACCCGGTTAAGTTCGGGAGCTTGTCGCTAGTCGTGGACTTGACGGTGAAGAAGGAATTGGCCATCCCTACCCAAATCCCAGTCGGATCTTTGGAGCCGCATTCTCGATGAGCCCAAGCGCAGCGGCGAAACCAAAGTGGTTGTTTCGTGGATATAGCCCCCGGGTGGGCCGGGCGCCAGCCAAGCATCGTATGGGGGCGAAATGGCTTGGCCAGACAACAACATGCTAAAGACACTTGACATGTGTCCTTATCTAGTCTATATTCTTTCATTGATTCTATGGCCAAAATCAATGGTTTTGTTTCCTCAAAAAAAATCAATGGTTTTGAGTCCCCTTCAATTGTAGTGGAATTGAAACCCAAAGGGTTGATTGTGACTTTTGAGATATCATTTTCTAGAGCTAGCTAGAAGCTAGCTATAATAATAAAAATAAGGATGAATTATCAAAATTATCACTAAAATTTAATCTAATTCGTTTAAAAATACTTATTTAAAATTTGTTTCTAGTGGACAAAATTCGCCTTTTGAAGAAAATATTTGTAAAATAAACAATATTGTCAATGGGTATTTGTAATAACTCAAAGGGGTACTTATAATTTTTGAAAGATAATATGTCTTTTTATAATTAATTATGTTAAACTTTAGAGTAATTACTATTATTTATGCTAACAACAATGATAATATATAATATCATTTACGTTAATTTATATTCCTCTTAGTTTTTGACTAGATCTGGCGTGTTTTGGGTTTTCATCTAGAGTTTTTTTATCAGGTTGTTGGAAACTTTGCAAATTTTGAATATCGGAATTTTTTTGAAAGATTTGCATATCTGGAAGGAGTCTGGCCGGTGCCGGACGTTCAAATCATGCTTTAAAGTGCAAGCAACCATTCATCCAACCAAGGATCATTTTCTACTGAGTTTGATATGAAATTTATTGATTTATTGTTTATGTTCAGATTTTAGTTGCCTCCCCCTCTTCCCTTGTTTTGAAAATTGAGATTTTTCTGGGTTTTTTTTTTCTTCCAATTGATTATCTTGTATCCATAGTTGTTTCAAGTTGATTAATGATAAATACAAGTTTTTGTTGTAAAAAAAAAAAAGGATAATGACGTTAAGTGGGAGCTAAGTATAGAGTATTTTGATTAACTACGTTATCTCAAAATGATTTGAATAAAATATTCCATCATAATTGTGTCCATAACTTTTGAAAGATGGATTATACACTTTAAAACTTGACAATATTATTCTATAAATGACTGATTCACATACATAGAGCCCCAAAAATTAAAGATTTCGAATAAACTTATCATCACTCTGATGTTTTGTCAAAAAACATTAACATGTCCTCACATGAAGATATGATTCCTAAAGTACTATTTTTAGTAGTCAAACTTTTATGAAACCCTTCTTGCCAATCGACTGTAAACAAGTACTATATATGCCAAATTTTATGGTCCACTCTAGGTGATAACTAAAGTTTATTCTATCTTATATTTGGGATATTTTTTATATTATGATTACTATTTAATTTTAAATAGGCACTACAACTTTTTCGTAGGAATTAATAAAACAATACTAATATGAAAAAGGAACTTTCTTAGGTTTTATAAGTAGCCATGTGAGCATCCTAAATCACACACACACACATATTATTGATCTTACGTAGAATGTGACACGATTATGTACACGTGTCATTCATCCAATATATAGAATAAAAAGTGGAATATAGAAAGTGAAATAAAAAAATCTCCAAGTTTGGGTTACTTTAATGACATGATTTTATTTTATTTATGTCAACATAAATTTGGTTTGATACTTTAACACTTCCAGCTATTCATATTTGAGCACTAAGTTATATTTCCATATGGTTCACCTACCAAGAAAAGAAAATTAACTTGGATTGAGAAACTTCGTTTGCAAAATGAATACATGTGACCAATTGGCCACATCCAATGATGGAATAAACAGATTTAACTATATACTTTCAATATAATTGAGTCCAGCAAAAAATATATATTTTATTGATATGGATAATATTATCAAATCTTTTAACTCTTATTGAAAATTTCCAACGTTATTGGAATTTTCCTGTTGTAGCGTTGGAATTTCATCTCTCATTCCCCGCATGCATGTTTGATTGACACGTGCTTATAATTAAATAAATTAACGTTTGACAAGTGTACTTTCATATTTATATAAGTAGACGTATGTTTACGATATGTATGTCATATAATATTTAGTCAAGCCAAGACTTCAACAATTTGAAATATTTTTGCCCATAAAGATATGATGTGAAGATTTAATAACTTATATAACACGCAGTGGAATATGAGATAAAATATCATTTTGGAACATAAGATCCCATCTTTTTAATATGATACAATTTTTAGTGTCAAGTTGTTACACTTGCGGTAATAATTAGAACTGTCAATTTTGGCCCGACCCGGGAAAATGACCAGGTTGGGATGCGTTTTTTTAGACCCAAAAAACTAGGTCGGCCCAATTTTTCTTTTGTATTTTCGTGGACTGGACCAAACTGGACTCCAAAAATAACGAAACGGTTACTGTTTGACCCGACCTAACCCTTTTTTTTATTTGGCCTGGCAAGGGCACCAACCCATTTGACACTTCCAAATAATACTATTAACTTAAACATCAGAACTTCTACTATAAGGATCCCAAACATCAATGTTATGGATTCACATGTAAGTAGATGTTACCCACTTTACTTAGTTCTAACCTGGTTATATCTTTGTTAGATCAACATATACACATATATCTACATGGGTATGTGTTAATCCAATGGTATAGAACTCACTTGAGTAGCTATCCAAGTGAGTAGCAACGACTAATCCATTGGGATGATAGTCAACTTATTAATGTCATATTTAGAAAAACAGTGGATTTAAGTTTTCCCTCAATTGTATCATCTTTTCAATAAACGGACAATTTCTAGAGTTACTCTTTTGTGCATGTTGACTTCGTTAAAGTATGAAAAATTCATAATTTAGGCTTTATTTATATTTTAAAATTAATATGAGAAATTATACGTGCATAGAATAAGAGATAAAATATTATTTTGCAATAGAACATTTCATCTAATTTAAGACTCTCAAATCCAAATCAAAAGTGAGTAATGGGATTTCCATTGCCAGTGGCCCACTATCCACTCATTATATGTACTTAAGAAAAAGAGATTTTAAAAATAACTTTCTTAAAAAAAATGGAAATAAATTTCTATCACTTTCGGACCCCAAAAAAATATTAAACTTCAATAATAATAAAATCTAAACTTTCAGCAATAATTAAACGAACAGCAGAAATGTCAAAATCAAATTTCAATATTTTATTCTTGAAACAACCAACACATCAATTTGATTCCACAAATTTTATGTTGTATAGGCACACCATCAAATCCACTCTCTTCCCTCTTCTACTTAATTCCGTTTACTTTCTTCTTTGGAAAAAGACCATCAAAATCAATAGACAAAAATTTGCGTCAGATGGTCTAACGGATTTAGATTCGTGAGACGGAGTCCTTACATAAATTTTTAATTTTTTTTTTCTAGATTTTATTTTTCTTAGAGTTTATATTTGTTTTTTTAGGGTTTATTTTATTTCTTGGGTTTATTTTTAATTGATTTGGGTTTTTAGGATTTTTAGTTTTTTTTAGAATTTATTTTTTATTTTTTGGGTTTATTTTTATTTTTCGGGTTTATTCTTCATGATTCATGCTTTTAGGGTTTATTTTTATCTTTTCATGATTCATTATTATTTTTAAATTTATTTTCATGGTTCATGTTCTCAAGACGGATTTAGATCCGTGAGACCGTGTCACAAGAGACTTGATCAAATCAATAATCACAATTGAAGGATGTCTTGAATACAAATTTTCTTTTCATTTTCCTTTTTTTTTTTGTCAGAATCTTTCTTTATCTTTTAATTTTTGATTAAATTTAAGTCATCACCTACTTGAAGTTGAAACACCCCTCTCTCTCTCTGTCTCTCTCTCTCTCTCTCTCTCTCTCTCTCTCTCTCTCTCTCTTTATTCTGACCTTTTTTGCTTGTGTTTCCAAACATGGTCTCCTTAGACTTTGGCCTGGCCCAATCCCACCATGGATTCTCTCCCACCACCACCGCCATTTTTCTTTTCTTTAAATGTAAGGTCTAAACAACCCATGTTTCTTTCTTTACACACAAACGCATAAATATGCACTTATACAGAGAGAGAGAGAAAAGGGGGAAGACGAGCTATATGAATAAAAGCTAGATAAATATTTTAAAGATTGAATTTTTTTCTGTGGCGGAAAATGAGAGGGAGTTTGCAGTGATGGAAAATTCAGTCTTTTAATGTATTGATGCATAGATTGTTAGAGGGTTTCTTTTTTCTTTTTCTTTTTTTACTTTTTTGTAGCTGTTATGAACAGTGCAAGATTTCAAATTCTCTGGGATTTTGCCGTTGTGAGTAGGTAATTCATAGAAAGTAGGGACAGCAGAAGTACACTGTAAAAGAAGAAACAAAACAAAAAAAGTAATATTGGGGTTTTGATATATAGTGGGCACTCGGGTCAAAAAAATGAAATCTTCAAGGATAAATTTGGTGATGACAGTGATTGGATTTGGTCTGAGTATTATGTTCATAGTATTTGTGTGCACAAGGCTCATTTGTGCTCGAATACTTTTGATTGCATCTAGGCGGTCCGCCAGGGCATCTAGATCTGATCTTACTACTGTAAGCATTCTTTATTATTCTCATAAATCTTTTTTGTTTTTAAGAAAATTTATATGGTTGCAGAATCTGAGGTTAGTATCTGAGGTTACTTATGTTTTTCTCATGCCAAGTTTGTTTGTATTTGTTGACTTTTGCATTTTTCGGTTATGTGTCAAAATCTTGGATATGATAATATATTGTTTCATGTTTTTATTACACAATTTGAGTTAGGTGGTTAATAAGTGTGTTAAGTTTTAGCACTCTTGGTAAAGTGCTGCTTTTGTTTGCTCAGTTAGTTCCTAAAAGTCTACTCTTTTGTTTGAGAAAATCTTTGAAAGGAATGTCAATTTCTTCATCTTCTAATATAACATTTCTTTTTGTCCCTTTAATGATTCATGCTCTCAGGTGTTATTCCATCACTTCCTTTTGACAGTCCAGTAAAACCAACTTGCTCTGGAATTACTATTTTTGTTAAAAGAAATGTGTTTGTATGGTTTTTTCTGTTGTTTCATCCTACTTTTAAAGGGGTTGTTTTGCTTTTAATTGTCTCTTTCGAAATAAATGTTAATTGGAAATCTTGATTTATCTGTCCAGCAAATGGCTATTTTGCTGTGGATTACTTACTCTTTTCATTTTATGGAGTTTAAGTTTGCTTTCTTTTTGAACAGATGGAGAGGGGTTTTCGTGGTCTTGAGCCTCTTACACTGGCCAACTTCCCTACAAAGAAGTATAGAGAAGTATGCTTGTCAGCAAACGAAAGTGCTCGGTAGGTTAATCTCTTGGACATGAGTTTCTTGCTTGATACTATCTCAGCCAAATTGCCCTGTTTATATTCTCTTGTTGATTATTATTTTCTTAAAAAAATTATGTGGGAGTAGACATGACTACTTGAAAGATTCTTTCTGGTAGGAGCAACTTACTTTACTCTGAATCTGATCTAACTCACTTGAAATTCTGCATGATTGAAATGTTTGGCTGTTTGCACATCAGTTAGTAATCAGTCTGTGCAGTAGATTATCATATGGAGTTATAGCATGTATTAGTTCGCTCGATTTTTATGGAAATACCGATAATTGCAGTAGGTCAAAATAGGATCATGCAATAGATACTCTTCCATTCAGATTCACAATTTTAGATAGTTCGTAGGGAAGAAAAAAGCACAAATTATGGTATGTAATAATGCATTTTTAGAGTTTTACTATGAAAAGTATCCGGGGGATGGAGTAGGGTAGATAATATGTATTTTGCCGACGATAAGATCTACTTACACTTAAGTGCAAGTGCAAGGTGAAGGGCAGGTGTACACATTCTAAAAGTCAAGTGCCAACTCCTGTTTCTTCAAGATATAGTCAAATATCTGACACCTTTAAGAATAATTAGAACTTAAATAAACTTATTCAAGATAATTAAAGCTGATAGTTGAATTTAATCTTTTCTTTGGGCCTTACATTCATTCTTTAACAAAGAAAAGCCTTGTCAGGTTTGGCCTTGAGAAAATTGTGGTATGTATGGAGGCTAGTCTATACTATTATAGAGAGGCTCTACCACGTGTTTTTGGATCTGTTAGACATAATAATCCATCACTTGTGTGCTCGATGAGTAACTTGTTTGAATGTAGGAATTTATACCATTTTGAAACAAAGAACAAGACAATCATCAGATGTAGTTCTGTACTTCTGTGACTGAAATCCTTTTTTCTAGTCTGGATTCTGGAATCATTCAACACCCGTTACGTAGAAAAGTTTGGTTTCCTCGTGCTAAAATCATATTGATCGATGAATTCAAGGTTGAAATGATGGTAAATGGGAAAATTAAGGAAACTTGAATTATCAATGATTACATATAATTATTCATGATGGGGTACGATAGATTCTTATCCTATTTTATGCACCACAACTTCTCTTGCTAAAATTCCCCTTTGTGGGCATTGTCTAATTACTTATTACCGCAGGTTGGTGGTTGAAAGAATGCTATTTCCCTTTCCATTTCTTATCTTGTCCTCCTACCTCTTGAACTACTGAAGGGTGGGGCCTCCTTATGTGTGGGGTCAATTGACCCTACTTACCCTTTGATATAGAAATGATTCCGTCTCTTATTTTTGTTGAATTTTTTTTCCTTCTCCATGGATTCAGCCTTGCTACAGATTAAAGTTCTAGGATGGGCAATCAATTTTGTGTTCTGCGCCATTAATGAGAATAAATCGTCATAATTTTTTTAGTAGATTGAGTGTTAATAGAGATTCCACATTTTATATTAGTCGTTGTGGTAAAAGTAACTTGCATGTGTCTTACAAGAAAAAGAGATATATTTCCTATCCTCAAATCCCCTCCTCTAATCCAAAACCTTCAATCCAAATGCAACCTTATAGTATCTGGAAAGCAATCGAATCTTAAGTCATGACCTTGGTCGATCCAAATTTGTTGCTTGTATCGATCATTCCACCATTCTAACAAAGAAAACATAGTCAGTTCAATTCAGCGTAAATCTACATAATGGCTTTCAATTCTCTTTGAGAGTATGTTTCGTCTTCATATTTATGCGTTTGCTGCTTCAACATTTGGTGTGCTGCTTCAACATTTGGTTTTGAAGCATACGACTGAAAGTGGATATGGTTAGAAAGCTGGAACCTAAATAGGGTGGAATGTGAACAAGGTGGGATAGATGGTTGATAATTTGCTAGTGTTAAGAGTGGTGGGTAATATCTTGGTTGCCAATTGTTTTTTCCAACCTGAACGCAACGCTCAGTTTAAACCTTTTAAAGCACAAAAGCGACTTCAACCGCTGTATTTCTATGTGTACCGATATCAATATGCATACAGTGTCTATTATTTAAACTGATTTTTCATCCTTTTCTTTCTTGAACAAGAAATATTTTTCCGTCCGGTAATGGACAATTAATTGAAGTGAAGCGAATACTGTTTTACTTTCTGAATATTTTTATCAAACTTCATTTGAAAGCTAGAGGAGCTAACGACCCAGGAGAGTGTGAGAAAACTATGACAACTTATCAATGTAAATCGCTACGCGTAAATTTTCTCTCAGAGATCTATAAACTATGTCCTAGGATAATTGAGAGTAGAAAACAGATATGCTAATGTCCTAGTGCTGAACCTTTTGTGGCTTCTATAGTTTTATTTCATATGCAGCTTTATATGCTAGATTCATATTTTAAACATCTTGGCCTCGTTCTAATTTCTTAATTAGTTTTCCAAAATTGTTCGAATATTACTTGCAGGGAGGTGGTCAAAAAAAAAAATTTCACGTGGAAAAAGAAATGAAAAACACCCCCACCCCCTGCTCCCCCTTCCACCATGTCCCAGTCCATCCCAAAGAAAAAACCAGTTATAAATATAATACCGAAAAGGAAAAAGAAAATTGGGATCGTTGATCCAAATTGTTGGAAATTGAGTCGGGATTTGGATTCAAGACACGATTGGCATTCATATTTTGGGGGGACTCTATTTCCACATTTGGTTGGGAGTGAATTCTTATTGGGTTTGACACATTCTTGTGCAAAAAGACTCGAGTTTTATTGGAGTATCACTAGGAACTCCGTGATTTGAGGTGTGTAAACATGTGATCATTATGGTAGCAACCCATTGAGGCGAGCAGGGTGTGTTTGTGATTCGCGCCAATCGTTTCGCCTAAGAGTATATTCGTGATACTGTTCAAAGTGGACTTGTAGGCGAGGTTCATTCTAAATATGTGTATGGACATAGCTTTGCTGCTTATTGATACCCATCTCTTATGGGCTTATGCATGATATTTTTCCAGCACGAGAAAGTTCTTTTGGCTTATGTGCGGAAAGTTTAATTTATCAAATATATATGTTGGTGAGTAAAAAGGATCTTTGCTGAAGTAGAATAATGCCTCTATAGTCTATACTGTAAATTTAATTCAATCATTTCATTTGAACTTGTATGGATATTTCAAGAGGGAATATGAGGAACAGTTTAGTATTTACGACATTGGAAGTTGTATACAATGAGTCCAGTACTCAAGGTGGCCAAATTTCTTGCTGATATATTTTTGATCTCTATAACCCTCACTGTTACAATCTGCACATTTTTTTTTTTCAAATCCTGATTACCCTCATTTTGCCAGATTACGACATGTAGCCATTGTTGATACATTTCTAACTCATCATTTGAAAAATCGAAACACAGATGCACTGTTTGCTTGGCCGACTACCATGAGGAAGATACACTATCTATCCTGCCAGTATGTGGACATTCGTTTCACTCAACTTGTATCGGCATATGGCTGCAACAACGTTCCACATGTCCAGTTTGCCGAATTTCTCTCCGCGAGCTTCCCCGGAGAAACTGGTTTATGCAACCGATGTTTTGTTCAGCTCTTCGATCTCAGTACAATATGCAGTCTGTGAATTCACATTACTGTCATTGCATGGCAAATAGGAGTAGGCATTCATCAAGATCAGACGACGTTGAGATAACGGGCACCATCCAGGAGGTTCGATGCCACTCAGAAGGGGATGGAGGTAATGTTGGAGATAGCAACTCTATTCCCGTTAATCATGAAGAGATTATCAGAAAGTCGGCTACTACGAAAGTAGAGAGTCGATTGGATTAGCTGAAGTTTGGGATAATTACAAAAGTTACCCCTAAGGTTTAGCCTATTTACAGATACCCCATTGACATTTGTTTCTACTTTGCAAACTGCAGCCTCAAGAGGGGGAGTTATTTGTTAGGTAAATACAAACCTCGAGGGACTGTAACATCTGAAGGGGGTATTTGTAATTCTGGAAGATTATTGGAGTTTTTCTGTGATTAGGCTAAACTTCAAGGTAGTATTTGTAATTATCCCTTAAAAGTTTCTCAGCTTGATTCTGCTGTCCAGATCGTCGGAGAAAAAGGTACTCGTCTTCCTCGACTTTGTCCCACTTTTGGGTTTCTGTAAATATGTCGTTAGTGATATTTCTTTATTTTCCTATGTTTTGCATGGTTGGTTGTAGATGGAAGTTTTGTTAGTTCACTTAGAAAGCAATGATGTATAGTCCCTGTATGTATTGAGCGATAACTCTGCTGTAAGTTCAAAGATCCTTTTCTCTCATGCATGCACATATGAGTGCAGATGAATTCTACATGATCTATCACATGGATATGGTTGTGATTATCTTGAAATTTGGAGTAGTGGACATCTTAAAATCTGGTTGAATGGAGAGAAAGGTCTTTCCCGTTCTCTCCATTCCACCAGATTTTCCTCTGCAAATTTTTGAGTTTTTAAGGTTTCATCCAGCAAGAATAAGGGATGGCCGGATGGCAACATGGTAGGTCTAGGATGGGTTTAGCTAAACCCCGGACATGCCCCACCGACCTGGGACCCACCATGTTCCGCTGCAAAACCCGCCCTGCCCCATCTTTATAGACTAATGTTTACTGTCCAAATTATGTTAGATTCACTGCTCAAGATTGTAATATAGTTATAAACATTCCAGTTTGTAATTCACAGGTTGGAAATATGACTCAATCCCCCACCCATTGAGGGGTGTTTCATAATATAAAAATAACCATCCTGTATCAACAACCATCTACTAGCTTTCGGAAATAGTGCAAAATTAGCCCACAAGCAATTCATCTGTCCATTGTCCAAATTAGAACAAAAAACCTGACTATAAGCAGCCATCTACTAGTTGAACCACAAGTGCAAAACTAGTCCAGAATACAACCAATAATTACGAAGTACACATTACAATACAAGCATAACAAAATTAATGAAGAGAGACTCTGATGTGCACGTGAAAAAAGAGTTTTATACTATGATAAAAATGTGATTAAAAAATTAAAATAAATAAAAAAATGCAGCGGAGTGGGTCCGGGGCAGGTTTCATGCGACCCATTATCCAACCAGACTCGGACAAGTTTTAAAATCTTACCTGTTACCCATCATGTGACCCGCTTGATTCGGTCTGAACTCGGCCCACACGGGGTGGGTTATTTAAGTTTGTACATGGATCTTACAAAGCGGATTGATATAAGTTTAGGATCAATTGTCATGGACTTTGTTCTAACGACTTTACAGATCCTTTGTTTTTTTTTTTCAGCACGACCCAACCCGGCTCATTATTTGAAGTTTAATAAGATTACCAGAAAAAAAGGTTATACAATGATCTATGTTTTCAAGTTTTTCATGAATTACTAACAAAATATATAAAATTAAGCAACATAGAATGATAAATTAAAATATTAAGTATCATTTTAAATTCAAAAGTGAATCAATAACAATGTTACAATAATATTTATCAAAACATGAAGTCATTTTAAATGACAACTTTTCAGTTATCAAGATTTAGAAAAAAAATGATTTGGGATAGATAACACTTAGGATTTTCTCTTTTAAGAAAAGAAGTAATAGTAGATTGTTAGACCATCTCCAATAGTATACACTATTTTGACGCAGAATTTGCACTACTTTAGTGTAAAATCTGCATTTTATCTCCAGCAGTTTGCACTACATTCTTCACGAAAAAAGAATATTCTATAAGATTCCTTCTTTTATTCATTTAGTATTAATTTTTATTACATTATAATTCATAAAAAATATTAAATAAACAATTTTATTGAATATAATGTTTATTAAACATTTTATTTTTTAAATTAAACAAATTTAAAAAATTTAAATTTAATGAAATTAACTCAAAAATAAAATAAAAATTGATAAAATTACATATTACATTATTTCAAAAAATTAATTTATGTTATTCCAATACAATATTTTTTTTTGAGTACAATACAATATTTTTATTTCTGCAAAATATATATTCTAAACTAAATTTAGTACTATATATAATTAATATTAGCAGTAACAATGTTAATATAAATAAAAACTGAATAAAAAATAATCCTTGTTACTCTTTTAAGCATAAAATCTGGTGACATATTTCAATGTAGAAAAAAATTATAATGAACAAACAAAATAAAATAAAGCAAAAAAAAAAAGGAGTGAGAAGATAACGCATTAACAGTGTTGCGCCAATAACGGCGCAAAGGTGTATCAAATCTAAAATGATGCATTAGATAGCATCGGTGCTGGAGTGAAATTCTTCACCAAAACGGCGTTTTGTGTGAATTTGACGTAGTTGTTGGAGGTGGTCTTAATAATACAAAACACAAATATGACCCTTAATAATCTCTATACACAAACAACAAACATTTAAAAAGGACACACACACACATAAAAAAGGACGTATTTGAGGCAAATAAATCCAGAGATTTGTGCACAACGTATAACGTGACAATTTCTTAACAATCCACAAGTCCACGAGTAAATTATTCTTAGGCGTACTCGTGACTTATTTACAAAACAATAAATTGTCAAAAATAAATAAAATGGGACACGTGTCGATCGATGAAGCACACTCCATCAAGCCTCCAACATTTTTTTCTAAATCCACCAATCAAATTGTATACGATGGGTCCCACCATCCGGAAGAATGCGATTATTCCGAAAATGACCCTCTAAATTCCACTTAATTATGCTCTTGGCTTGATCTTAGCTCTTAGGCTATTCTTCATCACAACAGTAAAAACAAGTTTCTCACTAAGATCCACTTTCCCATTATCCGGATAACCCGACCACTCGAATTCCTGCACCATCCGGGCCAACATCAAACTGATATGAACCGTACCCATGCTCAAACCGGGGCAAATCCTCCGACCCGCTCCGAACGGCATCATTTTCACTCCAGTGGTACCCGTTATATCCGCCTCCTCACGCCCAACGAAGAATCGATCCGGGTCGAACTTATCCGGTTCGGACCACACTTTCGGGTCATCCGAAATACCCTGCGAGAAAAACTCCACGTTCGTACCCTGCGGAATATCGTACCCGCCCAATTTGGCAGGCTCAGTTACCGCGTGGGTCAGCAAAAAATAAGTCGGTGGATGTTTACGGAGAAGCTCCTTTACGACGGCGTTTAAGTACGGCATGTTTTCCACGTCCTTCTCGTCGACTTTCCTTTCCCCGACGGTCGTTCGGATCTCGTCGTAGAGCCTGGATTGGATTTCCGGATTCTCGATCATTCTCGCCGCCGCCCACTCGACGGCGGTGGCGGTGGTGTCGGTGCCGCCGTTGAGGAACTCGGAACAGAGCGTGACGAGCTCGGCGTTCGTCGGGGATGATTTCCGGCCTTCGATTTTCAGATCGAAAAGCGTGTCGAGGTAGGAGAATGAGGCGGCGGTTTTGTCCGATTCTGGATTTCGAATCGCGTTTCGCCTTTTTTCGATTAGGGGAACTAGGGTTTCGATCTGCTGTTTTCTCACCTCGTGCACCCGTGTCCTCTGTTTGGAAAAAAAGGGGCTTAAGAGAGGGAGAAAATCGTCCAATCTCGGATCGAGAACGATTAACACATTTTTCATCGTCTGATCCACTTTTTCGATTGTTTCGTCGTCCATTTCGATGCCGAAGCACATGGCTAATAGTATGCAGAACACCGCAAATCTAGAGTTTTTCAGCACCCAAACGACGTCGTTATTGGCAGCAGCCTCAGCTTTGAGCCTGCAAATAAGCGTATCCATCGCCGCCTCCCTGGCGCGGCGGAACTCCTTCACCCTGGCGGCGCTGAGCATGTTCTGCACCATATTTCGCCTTAACGACCGCCAAACAGGGCCGTAGAAGGCGGCGTTGACGGTGAACTTGTTGCTGCTGAAAATGGTCCTCGTCGGGTTTTCCCTGGGCCGGGTCGCGAAAACCTGTCCCTTTTCGATTAACGCCTCGTGGGCTAAATCAGCGCTGCTGACAATGATCATTGTCCTGGTGCCCATTTTGAGTGTCAAAATGGGGCCGTATTTGGGGATAAGGTCGCGGACGTATTGGAAAAACGGTTTTCCTGAACGCGCCACCTGGAAGAGGTTTCCGACCACCGGGTACCCCGGCGGACCCGGCGGAAGGTTGAGTTTCTTGGCGTTTGATGATGATTTGCGGGATATGAGGAAGATGAAGGCTGATAGGAGGAATGGTAGTGCTGTGAAAATTAGGTGGTAGTAAGGGGAAGTTGGGGAGGAAGAAAGGGAATCCATGATTATGGTAATGATGAAGATAAGAGTTGCAGAAAAAGGGAGGGTATATCTACAGATTTGAGCTTGAAATTACAGTTAGGAACAATAATGGCAACTGAAATGTGTCAAATTGGAAAAGAAATAATTGTACTTAGGTGTGTACGTTTAATGCTGCTTACAATAGTCCATGCAATAGAGGGAGGATGAAAAGGGACATGATATGCATGTATATATACACACATGTATATTAAAGTACATCGGATTCTTGGTCTTTTCTCCCTAGCAAAAATATTTTTTCACCCTTGTTTGTAAAAAACATGTTTTTCAGTCATTTTCGAGTTTAAATGTCCACTTTACCTTTTTTGCATTTCTTGGGACCAGTACATAACTCATACCGAGTTATGCACCACATCAAAATTTTGAAAAATAGTCTAAGTATCTCGCCAGAGAATACATGAAGGGCATGATCATCAGCTTTTAGTCAAAATGACTAAAAAACATATTTTTAAAAACGCATGAATATTTTTTATTTTCAAATCATAAATAGCCAACTTGGCCTATTACCACTATATATTTAACTAATACAATGACCCTTCATTTTTTGGATCATATCTTCTATTCTAAAATAGTGTTTTATTTTCTATTTAGATAATTGTGAAGTGTATAAAAATTATCAAATTAGTTTTCAAGGATTAATTATGGGTTTCGATAAGATATAGTAATATTCATTGGAAAATACGTGACAATTATTTGTGCAGTGAATAGAAGTTGAAAGTTGAAATTTGAAAAACCATTGTAGAATAGAAGATTCTTTTCATTTTTTTTTCGGGCAAAAAAAAATGAAATGAGTTAAAGTGTAGTGAGGGGCAATTTTTCATTTTATTTTAATTCAATTTATTTTTTAAACGGGAGAAAACCTAGGGGTTTTAGCAACTTAAATCCGACACTGAACAAATAATTGGAAGACGAAATAATACTCGAAAGAAAGAAAATTATTATTGATACTATGAAATTATGATTGAACAACTCAAAAATAAAAGGCCTAAAAATCCAAAATAAAACAGGAAACAAAAACCTAAAAATCAAAAATACTTAAATAGACCAAAAACAAGTTCAGACGAAGGAATTTTGGGCTTAGACACCTTATCTCAGCGGTCGTAGCTATTTAGTTCTTTGTGTCTCATCGTTTTCTTCGAGAAAATAAGCTATAATAAGGAATCGGACATCATTTCCAAAAGTTACAATTTACTGTTTTATCTCTTTTACTTCGATCTATTGTAGCCCAAAACGCGTCTTCGACTCATTTGACGTCAAAATCTTATACTGTAATTTTGTTTTATATTTTATCTTGGATTGAATATCATGCATGCATGGTACATCTATATGATAATTTTAATATATCCAAGAAAACATTTTATACGGTAACATATATGTATTTGATATATAATATACAAGATGTAATACAAAATTAAATAAAAGAACAAAACTGTTTTTTTTTTTCGGAAACAAAGGAGTACCGCCAATATATTTAATGAGAAGCCAGTATGATTAACCAAAAAGGAAAAATAAAAAATCTAATTCGAAACGGACAATCATAGAATTTTTATTTTCTATGTGATTGGATACCAATTCAAGTTACAAATCTCAATATTACAAACACACCTACCCTCATACAATTAATTAAGGCTTCATTTGGATGGAAGGATTTGAGCTGTAGATTTTAAATCCATAATAAGAAATCCATTGAGGTTGTTTGGATGGAGTCATTCTATAATGAATTTCAAATCCTTGGAAGCTATTTTTGGAGTCATTTTGGAGGATTTCAAATCCTTCCTATTTGGAGTCATTTGAAATCCTTCCCTAAATCCCCTCCCCAAATCCAAATCCTCCCATCCAAATGCAACATAAGGTCCTCCAAATTAGGTGTCAACTAACTAGATTTTATTCAATCAAAATCAAGTGCAAATTTGAATTATGAAGGAGATTGAGAAAGGGGTTTGCAGGTGGAAAACGGTGGATTAAAAGAGACAGTTAAGGTGGTCTTAATCATCTCAACAACCTCTCCTCCTCTATTAAATTTGCAGACCAAAAGTAGGAGACAATTGCAATACTTTGGACCTCTCCTTACAACACAAACACAAACAGCTGTATTACTTTATGTGTGCTCTTGGTTTTGTGGTATGCATTATATTGTTTGTTATTTGAAGCCTCCAATCAATTTAGTTAAGTACGTACTGTTAGTTCAGTACTATGTTCATTACCAAACCAACTTATGTTTATGTAATAATAGTACTTATCGTCTCATGGCTTAATTGCATATGGGGGTGGCATATTTAGTAGTCCTATAAGTATTATGTGTACGTAGCAATTTTGGTCCCGTAATAAAAAGACTTGCACACTTGGTCCTGTAAGTGTTTTATATAGCAACTTTGGTTCCCTAATAAGTTTTCATTTTTGCATAATATGGTCTGATAAATTTTAGCTTTGTGCAATTATGGTACCGAAAAGGGTGAAATATTGAAGTACTCATTCGGGACCAAGATGACACAAAATTGTAATTTATGAGACCAAAATTGCACAAAAATAAAACTTTACTAGACTGAAATTGCTTTATAGAATATACGGAGTATTAAATATGTCACTCCTTTAGATTTACAGGACCAAAATTACACAAAAAATCAAATTTATGGGACCAAAATTGCTATGCACGAAGTATATACAAGACCAAATATGTCACACCCTTATACTAGCATACCAAAATTGCTACTAAGCCATATATTCATATACATTTTTTTCCGGTATATATAAAAGGGATTGTATGGGAGTTATGAGGTTTGAATTAATGACAACAAAGTTTTATTGCATTTTATCGAGTATCTCCGACGTGTATAGTTTTACGTAAAGTTTGCGCATAAACTTCAATATAATAGAAGTTCCAAAAGATATGAAATAGAAGATTATGTCTCAAATATTTTTCTATTTTCTATTAAATATATAAATTGTACCATAATATTCATACTGAACTATACATGTCCAATTAAATTATGCAATCAACTTGTTGAGTATTTGTAATCAGATATCAAATTCTACCAATCCCACCCTCCGAGGACAGCATGACCTTGTACTGAAAAAAGAAAAAAAAAATTCCACCATTGAAAGGCCTCAAGTTGGTATTTTTTTGGGAATAGAAGTCACACCAAGTGTTCTTGTAACCTTGTTAAACCATTTTCTACTCAACTTTTGTTTATTTTTCTTTTTGTTACGTCGCAAGTTTGCTTTACAGGTTCCATTTAAATAGAGAGAGAATGTGGTTAATAATTATTAATAGTCCCTACCCAAAATATTACCTCCAAATAGTACTGTATATCTTTTCAATAATGGGTCAGGCCTGTTAACCCAATTGGGTTTACATATGATTTCAAATGTGAACGCATATTATTTGACCGCATAGCGCAGTGGATTAGCGCGTTTGACTTCGGATCAAAAGGTCGTGGGTTCGACTCCCACTGTGGTCGATTTTGAGATTTTTGTCCTTTTTTTTTTTTTTTTTTGTGACCCCTGTCCTAAAAAGAAAGTGCACCCACTTTAAAAAATTATTTTGCCTTATCTTCTTTGGGGATGGAAGAAAAACCAGAATGATTTGTTTTTTATTAGTAAGATTTGCTTGAAATGTTTGAATTGAGTTCCGTGCAGCTGCATGATTCATTTAATTTTGTGTTTCATTTTTCTTTAACAATAGATTCTATATACATTAATCACTGGAAACCTACTCAAAGATTTTGTTTGCAATCTCTAAAAAAGTGATATTCAATTTCTAATTGAAAAAAAAATACTCATTTTTTTCCGGATACAAGCTGAGAATCACGTTTGTTCAGAATTTGCAAACAATCGATTAGGATATAGTTATGTTGAACTAGCTAGCCATAAGTGGGTATTTGGCTAAACATAATTAAAAAGTCTTATAAGCTCAATATACACTCTTATCGGATGTTATTTTGAAAATAAGTTGTTAGAATGTTTGGATAATATAAGCGAATAGGATTTTCTATTCCAAGATGGTGTTTCATCTCTTATTCCACCACACGGATGATTGTCACGTGTATAGAAATTATCATATTAAAACCCCATAATTTAGGCGTGATTTGTGCTCCAAAATTAATATGGTAACTACTATACACATGTCAATTATCCGTACGGTGAAATAATAGATGAAACACCATCTTGGAATAGAAGATCCCATCCGTAATATAAGATGATAGATGGGGTCAACCCCTAAAAATTTCAACATATATAAGGCTAATTTAATTATTCTTTATGTTTAGCATAGTTATAAAAAATAACCAATTGTTTTCGCAAAATTACGAGTACGGCCTTTTGGTAATTAATGTTTCAAGGGATTTTTAAATCGCACCTATTTAGGGAATATTATAAAATCAATACAAACTATAAGGAAATATTTGTGTCCTCGCAAGTCGCAGGTGTTTATGATATTAAGAAACAAATGGCTATTTTTTTTAATAGTTAGTCTAATCTTAGAAGTAATTTTATAATGTATCGTTTCAGCAAGCATCAAGTCTAGTGTTCTCTGGATAGCCCTGAATGCAGCCCACCTCCAGAAGCAAAAATTATAATTTGAATCAACATCAAGTTTCCTTCCTTGTGAAGTCTAAATCCACATGATTTCACATAATACCAAGTCGAGAAAAGTTCAGGAACCAACGTATCCTTGGATAGCATCCGTCGCTATTCAGCGGATTTCTTGTTGTGGACAACATGATGGGTAAATGCGAGTACCCACCCGCCAAAACACTAATGGGATGAATATGTATAGTTGTTTTTGGATTTGGGACGAATATATTTATATACGTTGAGTATGATTTTACCCCTCGAATACTCAAGCTACCCGAACTCATTTACTGATTTACGTGCCCCTTAGTTTTCACTTTATTTTTCACCTCACATGATACATTTCTTCTTAAAATCCCAACATAAATTTCCATTTTTTGTACAGAGAATATATATTGTTTTCTTTGAATGATTGAATTATGATCATATCAACCATGTTTTATCTTTGTTAAATTTGATAGATCTACATGTTTGATGATGTCGTGCATTTTATAAATTTAATGATGTACTAGTGTTGTTTTATTGGCTGCATTGGTGTTTAGGTGTTTAGGTGTTGCTTTTGATTTTGTTGATGAATGATAATAACCTTTAAAATGAATTTGGGATAGCTACTATTCTTCTTACCTTTTCTCTTTTTGCTACTTTTCAATTTCCTTTCCAATTGATTTATTTTTGAACATTTATAGTGTTGCATTAATTTTTTTCTTCTCACCTGTTACATTAATAATTAAATAATCAATCATTCATCGAAAAATTAACTTGTGATCTCTTTTATGTGGAAATTTGTCAATCTTTTCAAGTATATATATAGTTAAACCTCTATAAATTAATAATCTTGGGACTGCCAATATCAATTTATTAATTTAGCGAGATATTAAATTAGAGAATTATTAACCCAAGTCGGGACCGACCAAAAGTATTATTTAAACGATGTTATTATTTAATCGAGTATTAATTTACCGATGTTATACTGTATATTATCATGAAATGACAATTGTATAATAAAATTGATAACACGGGTCACAATAAAGTAATATTGTATGACAAACTCAAAAAGAAAAACATTACAACATCAACCAACCATACAACAATACAAATATATTCATCAACTTATGACGAGATAATATAAATTCCTCATCGTCAAACAACAAAACACACACCACGCATGTCTTCAATTAAACTCAAATTAAATCACACAACTCACAAACTGTATTTTTTATGTGACTAATGTACAATTTAGACAAATTGCCAGTCACATAACAAATGTAAAAAACACTAATCCCATAGTTAAATACTTAACTGGGATTTTATTATTCCAATGAAATCAATGGTTATTCAAATGACTTGGAAGGTGGGAGATATATTATGGGTTTAAGGAGAGAAAATAGATACGAGGTTGATCTGAGGTGTAAAACTCCTCAAGGTGGGAGATATTATAGGTTCCCAAACACGGCGTCCAGCACTGTCTTAATCGGCTCTTTTCGGGCTCTTTCCGGGATGTCGCCGACCGTCAGGCTTGCCTCCACCGCCGCCGCCGCAGCATTTTGCAATAGATGGCGTGCAGCTTCACATTTTTTGCTGCTTGCGATGATGGCTATCACAACAAGAATCAAAATACATGCGTACATAGTGCCTTTGGTGGCCATGATTTCTTAAGGCAAATGAAATTTTGTTTGAAGAATACTAAAAAATAAATTTAACAAAAACGAATTAATATTGCTTTCCTTTTTTCTTTCTGAGAGAAAATAGGACTTTTAGTTTGGTGATGTAGAAATATTGGTGCATTTTGTGTGGTATTTATAGTCACTAGAAGTTGAATATGCCCAATTAAGAAGGTTCTTTCTATCCACAGCTAATTATATTAATGGGTTTGTTAATTGGCAAATTCTGATGCAGCTGTTTTCTGAAACCATTTTTAAACTTCAGATAATGATGCCTGATCAATACGGCCAGTTAATTAAACTCCAAAATATACATACTATATTGTAACAATCTTGCACGTCTACATGACGAGTGCTCCATTAATTAAGCTCCAAAGATATGAGAATATATAAAGTTGCACATCCCCTAATCAGACTAGTCTTCTTCCCTTGATTGTTCTCCATCAATTTCCATTATTAATTTTTATGGTCACAAATCAATTTATTATTTTTTTAATTTTATTTTCTTAGGAAGATTACAATTTTGAATTTGGTATTTTATTACGTGTACTCTGTGTGTGTGTTTATTATAATTATACATAATATAATTAAAAATAATGACTAATTTTCATTCAATTTGTTGGACCAGCAGATGAACCAGTCCAATCGATTGAATCACAATCGAAAAAACCGATTTGAACATCCATCGACTTATGGCAAGAATCGCGTTATACTTTGAGGTATGTTTTGTATGTTTTTGTTAGTATTTTGTGTGGTTATTTTGATATCATTTCTATATTTTTCATAATATATTTTGAGGTATAGAATGTTTTTAATTGATTATTATTTTGTGTGTGATTTGTTGAATATTCCCGATAAATCAAATCTTGGATCACGACACGCCTCCATTGTTACCAACATCTTCTTCCCTTGAGTGTTCCTTGATCATCAACTTCCCTTAATTTCCTAACAAGAAGGAAACCTCAGGTGATACCCAAATTTTGTTTTACTTAGGATAACACAACTTTGAGGTATAACTTGTTTTTCTCTTCACTTATTTGATTTTATTGGCATTTGTAATTGTACGTAGTACTGTTTTGGAGGATTTAGATAACTAAAGGACTTATTAATTATGTTTTACTTGAATTAAACAATAATTTCGAGAAGTTTGTTGTTATTGTATAGAATTTGTCCTTGTAAAACATCAAGCTCGAGGATTTAGAGGATTTACCCGATGCGCACTCGGAAGGTAATGTTTGCATGTTCCCCGTCATTAATGTGAAGCCTCGAATTTTTATTCGAACATGTACTTGTATCACGTATCGTCTTTGTACTATTTGACAATTCTACCGCGTCGCTTTGACGGGTAAATATTAATGATAAATATATTTTGCATTTAATTCTTTTAATTTCTATTTGTGATCATAATCATTTATTAATTTTAATTCGCATTTATGATCACTTGGTTGATCATCATTATTATTATTGGTGTATTATTAGTCACCTTAGAATTTTAAGAGACTATTTATTTTAGGGATTATAATTTATAGAATTAAGAATTCGATTTAGATTAAGTGATCATGAGACTTATAAGTGATCAAGGACATCACTAATTATTTTGGAGATTGATATTTATTCATCTATTATCATCAATTTTGGAAAGAAAAAAATATATGGAATTACCAAAATACCCTTAGGGGACGGCATTGGTGTAATTTTTGGTGTAGAAATATCTCTCAACTCTTGTACATGTACACCTTGTGTATTCCTCTTGTGTATTTATACACCATTAATTCAAACCTACATCTTAAATTAATCCCACCATTTCAATCATCCAATTGGTCAAACAAGACCAAATTAAAAATTTCCCCTAAGCTTAGCATTTTGGCCCATTGTCCCTAATAAAGATACCTAAATATTACTTTCTTCCCCAATTCCCTCAATTATTACTCTAACTTATCATTTAATCAAAACAAAACAAAATTTTTATTCTTCCCATTTCATTTCACCAACACCAAATTTCTTCTAAGTCTTGAAATTCCTCTTACCTCTCTCTAAAAATCCTCCTACATCTCTCTACCTATTCTTCATCTTCTTCACTAACACTTAACCAAAACTTCAAGAATTCATCTCCCATTTTCTTCAAAAATTCGAACCATATACACTACACAAGGTAAGAAATTTTCTTCTTCAATCTATTTTTATACCTTCTAGCTCACCTCTTTCACCTTCTAATTTAAGTTTGATTTTTGAATTTGAGGTATACCTAGAAGACCTTTGAAGAAGTTAAGAGACTAGTCATCTTGAAGAAAAATTGTGAAGAAGTTGGACTATAAGGTAAGAAATGGAATTTTTAGTACACTTTCTTCTTCTCTTTCTATTTTCCAAATTTTTACACTCCATTTTCATTTTTGGAGTTTTAGGGGCTGACCTTGGTGGTTGACATTAAGGGTGACCAAAACCTTATACTTGGAAGCCATTACTAGTCACATTTTACTCACTACACAAGGTAAGTGTAGTATTTCCAATTTTCTCACTATCTTCTTCTTTTCCCTAAATTTTTAACCACATTCTTATAACTCCTATATTTTTTGATATTCCTTGACTTAGGGGCTGACCTAAGTCATTCCTTCACCGAGAGAGATTTATCCCATTTTCACCAACAAACCGATCTTTAAGGTGGGTGGAAAAATCCTTTCAACTTCTAGGTGTTTTAATTCATAAAAATGCATGTAGTATTTTGTTATTGAGCATTTGAGATATATATTATGTATTGCATGCTATTTTCTTGTATCAAGTTGAAAAATTTCTCAAGTGTTGCTCAAAATGCGATTTACCGAAAATTAGGACATACATGTACACTTTATTGTCATATTTGATAAATTCTTGTATGAGATGGATATGTATGTTTATGACTCTTGAAATATATGTTTGAATGACCTATAACCTGGACAAGTCGAGCATAATTGGTTAAATTTCGATTTTTGGACTTAAAATGCAAAAATGGAAAGTTGGTGGACTTAAGTGCAAGAAAATAAAACTTAAGGGACCTCTCTGCAAATTTCGATTTTTGGGACTGTACTCAGGTCCAAAAATGATGTTTTGACATTTTAATAAAGTTTTAAGAGTTTTTAGATAAATAAAATCAACCCTTAAAAGCCCAAGGACTAGATTGTAAAATTTGAGAAGTTTAAGGGCTATTTTGCAAATTTCGAAACTGTACCAGACCCTAAATTTAAAATTTGAAATTTTAACTCTTAAGGGACTGGAAATAACATATTTTATGTGTATTCCAAAAATCCAAGTGTTTAGAGCTTGGAAAGTAATTTTATAAAACTTGAGGGACCAAATTGTAAAAGATTAAACTTGAGGACCCAAATGAAATTTCCAGGACTTATACAGCCCATGTACCTGGAAATGCTAATTTACCTATAACATAATTATATTTTGGACCCAAGGTTCAAATTTCATAACAATTGGACCCCTAAAAGCCTTAAAGGCAATTATTTCAAAATGGGACAAAAATGAGATTTTCAAAAGTTAAGGGACCTATACTTATGACGTTTTAAAACTGTTTTTGTTCCAATATCCCACTAACCTTAGTGACATTTTCCAACTGGAATCACATTAAAAGCCCTCCCGGTTTGTGAGTTCCGATTATTTTAAACTTAAGGCCCGAAATGACAATTTTAACAAATTTGGGGCCAATGTGAGAATTTTATAAAAACTCGACCTCAAAACTTTAAAAACCTGAATCTCTGAACAATTTAGAGATTTTAGGAACTGACCTCATAATTTTTCAAGGTCGGGATATTTATTTATTCAATTTTTAACCCCAAAAGTATTGGTTTGACAAAACGGGGCTAATTGTAAATTTTAATTTTTTTTAAGGACCTAACTTAAATTATTTTTCATTTACTAAAACAGCCCTGGACCCTCTGACTTAAATATTTAATTAAAATATTTTATTTTCTTAAAAATCCCTTGACTTATCGAATCGTCTTGACCGATTAATACCCGATCGCGGGGCGATTTCCTTGTCTCGCGATTTCGAATTTATAACGGGACTTATGTTCCTCCTAATCCTTAAGATATCGAAGACTACTTATCCTCCCGATAATTATCTTCATCCCAATAACTCCACCAACGCCATAACTATCTTGTGCAAAATTTTGAGAACTTTTCATGAACTGCTTCCCGAATCAATAATACTCATCGCCTGGTTGACTACATGAACTTGTGTTTACTTTCCTCGCTGAGTCAACTTTGTGTCGAGCTCACAATCGGAATGGATACGTCGGGGATGGAACCGGCAGCTCGGGCCGCTATTCCACTCTCCGGCCCCATCGCCCTAATCCCGCAAATCGAGGGACGGAGTTTGTCCAAGGGGAAGCGGGTCGTAGTACTTGAGGTATAATCATGATTATGACAAATCCGAGCCTTGCTAGCTCCACTGTGGATTTTGTCTTTGCCTACGGAGCGATAAGGTGACAGTCTTGGACCATCTTGCTCGGGAGTTACAAGGAAGAACGAAGGAATCGGTCGATCCACACGATTCCGAGTTAATCGGACCCGCTTTGGTTGGCGCTACAAATCCGTGCAACCGCTACTTGTATTGCATAGGTTGGCGCTACAAACCGTCGCAAATCCGCTTACTTGTCTTGCATAGGATTGGCGTTACAAATCCGCACGCAATCCTCCCGCTTGCTTGGACCATAGTGCCCTTGACCATGAATCGCGAATTTTTTCTTAATCGTATAAGTATATTAATAATTAAATATATTTATCACGACGCTTGTGGATCGTGTGTGAAATCATGCATCATCTCTCATGCGTTTTCATACAACTAAATTTCTCGCATTAACTATTTATATCGCCACACTTACACACGATCACCCCATCCACCGAGATTTCTCGTCTCATTCCCTCCTGTTTTCTAACCTTTAGATGAAGAGTTCGGAAAGACATCGAACCTACCGCAGATTGAATCTCTATCGGCGATGTGGAGCGATATTTCCTTTTACTTTTTTTTTTTTTTTTTTGTTGTTGTTGGACTCCTTCATTTTATTTCTTTTGACTGTAAGTTAATTAAGATAATCTTTTGGGTTGTATTCGGATACTACCGCACCTTAAGATATAATTTGTACTTGTGGTTGTTATAATTCCATTTGCATTAGACTCTATTTCACTTGGTGTTTTGTATCTTTGGTTTCGATTTGTTGATTTACCTCTGTTTAAGTGATTGATCGTTGTCGCATCACGTTTGGGGCGTGATGATTTATGGTATCGAGCTCGGCTGGTAAGATGGAAACTTACACCGAGCCGACCCGAGATAGGACCCTGGATTGTGTTGGGTAGTACCGCAACTTGACTAATTAAGTGTGAAATTGATTTCAATAATGGCATAGAACCGTATTATCGATGTTTATGTTACGTCGAAATTTATACTTGGAGAACCATAGTCGTATTGATTTGACTTAGTTGACTCTTGACTAACTTTCCTTAGTCATTCTTTTCTTGTTCTTCCTTATCTTTTCCTTACATTCGTCTAATCCGCCTTAGTTTTGTTTGACCAGGATAGGTTCCTCTGCCTTGGATTGGGTACCACTACTAGGTGACCTAAGTTGAATCTTGGATGAATATTTGAACTCTTTTGGGCTGTTATAGTGTTAAGATATCCTGGATATTCCTCTATTTGGACGTTAGGTGATTTAGAAAATCAGATTTAGAGATTATAATGCCTCGATATGGTGAGACTCGAAGAAAATGAGGATATCTCTTGAGAAGTATATGATTTGGATGTGATATATTATGGGATCTAGACACCTAATGATATTACTTTGGGAAAATGATAGTAGGGGAATCACTAAGTATATTGATCAATGATAATACCCTTGTGTTATTTATTCTCAAGTACCTGCACAAGCTTAAGTAAGGGAATTTGACTTGTGGTTTAGGTATCACGGATAAGATACATTAAGGATGTGACTATTATATGATCTCGACTAGATGTTACCACTAAATATCCCCTCCCGAGGATAGATGAATTGTTTGATCAACTTCAAGGAGCGACGGTGTACTCGAAGTTTGATTTCCAACAAGGATATTATCAATTGAAGATTCGTGAAGAAGACGTTTCCAAAATGGCATTTTAAACAAGATATGGACACTACGAGTTTGTTGTGATGCCTTTCGGTCCTGATTTAACGCACCAACATCGTTTATGGATCGATGCATCGAGTTTTTCAACCTTATTTGGATCAATTCGTAATGATATTCATTGATGACATACTCGTATACTCTAAGTCTAGAGAAGAGCATGAACGCATCCTAAAATTGTTTTGGAGACACTACAGAGCACAAGTTGTATGCCAAATTCAAGTGCGAATTTTGGCTTAGTGAAGTCGTATTCTTGGGACACATAGTATCCGACACTTTGGGATCGCCAGTATATCCTTTGAAGATACGATAGGTGGTTGAATGGAAACAACCCGAGTCTCAGAATTCGAGATCGAAGTTTCTTAGGACTAGCTGGATATTATCGAAGATTTATCCAGGATTTCTCCAAGAGAGCCGGACCACTCACTCGGCTAACCTGCAAAAGTCAAGTTTGAGTGGAATGACAAGTGTGAGACTAGTTTCCAAGAACTAAAGAAACGACTTACTACTCTCCATTCTTAGCCCTTCCAAAGGGAACAGAAAACTTTGTCGTCTCAAGCGATGCATCAAAGGAAGGACTAGGAGCGAGTGCTCATGCGAGGAAGGAAAGGTCATTGCTTATGCATCACGGAAACTCAAGCCTTATGAAGCCAATTACCCAACACATGACTTGGAATTGGCGGCAATAGTGTTGGCGTTAAAGAAATGGAGGCACTATCTCTACGGAGCAACATTCACGGTTTACACAGATCATAAGAGCCAAAGTATCTATTCTCTCGATGGAACTCAATTTGAGGCAACGAAGATGGATGGAGTTAATAGAAGATTATCACTTTGATATTCAATACCATCTCGGGAAAGCTAACGTAGTAGCCGACGCCTTGAGGAAGAAGGCGAGTTTAGCTAGACTAATGATTTGAGAGTGGAGATCATTAGAAGAATTGAGCACTTGGAATCCGATGAGAACCATTATCGAATTTCATGTGCTAATATTTCAGATTAAACCCGATCTCTTTTGACTGAACGAGATCAAAGTAACACAGGGGGATTGACGTGCAACTTCAAAAACTAAAAGAGAAGATACTAAAAGGAGAAAGATCGGAATTCTCGATGCAGGAAGATGGGATCATCGGTTTGAATAGAATTTGTGTACCGAGTGATGAGCAACTTAGGAACAGAATCCTTTCGAAGACACACGTTCAAATACACTATACATCCTGGAGGAAACAAGATGTATAAGGACTTGAAACATCATTACTTGGTGGGTAAACATGAAGAACCAAGTAGCGAGTTCGTTGCGAGATACCCGACTTGTCAACAAGTAAAAGTGAACACCAACGACCATCCGGTTTGTTACAACCGTTGAGAATTCCCGAGTGGAAATGGGAACACATAACGATGGACTTCGTGACGGATCTACCAAGGACCGGACGAGGCGATGATGCTATATGGGTAGTCGTGAGACCGACTCACAAAATCGCACACTTCCTACCCATGAAGAAAACCGACAGCTTGCGAAACTTGCGCAAATTTACATCCGAGATCATCCGATTGCATGGAGTGCCAATCGACATTGTGTCGACAGAGACCCGAGGTTTGTCTCCCGATTCTGAAATGCTTACATGAGGAATTGGGTACCTCGCTAAGTTTCAGACAAAGACACATCCGCAAACCGATGGCCATCGGAGCGAACAATTCGAGACCCTGGAAGACATGTTGCGAGCTGCACATTGGATTTCAAGGAAGTTGGGATTCGCACTTACCATTGGCCGAGTTCGCCTATAATAACAGCTTATCGTGCCACGATTGGGATGGCACCCTACGAAGCCTTGTATGGACGAAAGTGTAGATCCCCACTACACTGGGAGATTGATGACCAATGGACTCCAAAAGAGAAACGAAAGTCACCATCGATTCCAAAGGTCGACTTAGTTCAGGAGGCCATGGAGAATGTCAAGTTGATCAAGGAACGAATCCGCACAGCTCAGAGCCGCCAAAAGAGTTACGCGGACAAGAGGAGAAAGGACTTGGAATTTGAAGCCGGAGATGAAGTATTTCTCAGGCTCTTGCCACGGAAAGGATTGATCAATCCAAAGAAGGGAGGCAAACTAAGTCCGAGATATATTGGACCTTACAAGATTTTGCGGAGGATCGGGAAGTTGGCCTACCGACTCGAGTTACTGCAAGAGACAAAGATGCGCGGGAATGCACGATGTATTCCATGTATCGAGATTGAAAAAGTACCAACCGGATCCCGAGCATATTATCACTCGTGATGCTCCTCCTCTAATGGAGAATTTATCTTACACCGAGGAACCAATCGTAATCATTGACCACCCGTGAGATACGTCGGTTGCGTAATGAGAGATTCCAATGGTTAAAGTTGTATGGCGGAACCACAACCGAGACGAAGACGCAACATGGGAGAAGGAAGAAGACATGAGGAATCAATACCTTAACTATTAAGAAGAGAATTTGGGGACCAAATTCTTTTAAGGAAGGGGAGAATGTGAAGCCTCGAATTTTTATTCGAACATGTACTTGTATCACGTATCGTCTTTGTACTATTTGACAATTCTACCGCGTTGCTTTGACGGGTAAATATTAATGATAAATATATTTTGCATTTAATTCTTTTAATTTCTATTTGTGATCATAATCATTTATTAATTTTAATTCGCATTTATGATCACTTGGTTGATCATCATTATTATTATTGGTGTATTATTAGTCACCTTAGAATTTTAAGAGACTATTTATTTTAGGGATTATAATTTATAGAATTAAGAATTCGATTTAGATTAAGTGATCATGAGACTTATAAGTGATCAAGGACATCACTAATTATTTTGGAGATTGATATTTATTCATCTATTATCATCAATTTTGGAAAGAAAAAAAATATATGGAATTACCAAAATACCCTTAGGGGACGGCATTGGTGTAATTTTTGGTGTAGAAATATCTCTCAACTCTTGTACATGTACACCTTGTGTATTCCTCTTGTGTATTTATACACCATTAATTCAAACCTACATCTTAAATTAATCCCACCATTTCAATCATCCAATTGGTCAAACAAGACCAAATTAAAAATTTCCCTAAGCTTAGCATTTTGGCCCATTGTCCCTAATAAAGATACCTAAATATTACTTTCTTCCCCAATTCCCTCAATTATTACTCTAACTTATCATTTAATCAAAACAAAACAAAATTTTTATTCTTCCCATTTCATTTCACCAACACCAAATTTCTTCTAAGTCTTGAAATTCCTCTTACCTCTCTCTAAAAATCCTCCTACATCTCTCTACCTATTCTTCTTCATCTTCTTCACTAACACTTAACCAAAACTTCAAGAATTCATCTCCCATTTTCTTCAAAAATTCGAACCATATACACTACACAAGGTAAGAAATTTTCTTCTTCAATCTATTTTTATACCTTCTAGCTCACCTCTTTCACCTTCTAATTTAAGTTTGATTTTTGAATTTGAGGTATACCTAGAAGACCTTTGAAGAAGTTAAGAGACTAGTCATCTTGAAGAAAAATTGTGAAGAAAGTTGGACTATAAGGTAAGAAATGGAATTTTTAGTACACTTTCTTCTTCTCTTTTCTATTTTCCAAATTTTTACACTCCATTTTCATTTTTGGAGTTTTAGGGGCTGACCTTGGTGGTTGACATTAAGGGTGACCAAAACCTTATACTTGGAAGCCATTACTAGTCACATTTTACTCACTACACAAGGTAAGTGTAGTATTTCCAATTTTCTCACTATCTTCTTCTTTTCCCTAAATTTTTAACCACATTCTTATAACTCCTATATTTTTTGATATTCCTTGACTTAGGGGCTGACCTAAGTCATTCCTTCACCGAGAGAGATTTATCCCATTTTCACCAACAAACCGATCTTTAAGGTGGGTGGAAAAATCCTTTCAACTTCTAGGTGTTTTAATTCATAAAAATGCATGTAGTATTTTGTTATTGAGCATTTGAGATATATATTATGTATTGCATGCTATTTTCTTGTATCAAGTTGAAAAATTTCTCAAGTGTTGCTCAAAATGCGATTTACCGAAAATTAGGACATACATGTACACTTTATTGTCATATTTGATAAATTCTTGTATGAGATGGATATGTATGTTTATGACTCTTGAAATATATGTTTGAATGACCTATAACCTGGACAAGTCGAGCATAATTGGTTAAATTTCGATTTTTGGACTTAAAATGCAAAAATGGAAAGTTGGTGGACTTAAGTGCAAGAAAATAAAACTTAAGGGACCTCTCTGCAAATTTCGATTTTTGGGACTGTACTCAGGTCCAAAAATGATGTTTTGACATTTTAATAAAGTTTTAAGAGTTTTTAGATAAATAAAATCAACCCTTAAAAGCCCAAGGACTAGATTGTAAAATTTGAGAAGTTTAAGGGCTATTTTGCAAATTTCGAAACTGTACCAGACCCTAAATTTAAAATTTGAAATTTTAACTCTTAAGGGACTGGAAATAACATATTTTATGTGTATTCCAAAAATCCAAGTGTTTAGAGCTTGGAAAGTAATTTTATAAAACTTGAGGGACCAAATTGTAAAAGATTAAACTTGAGGACCCAAATGAAATTTCCAGGACTTATACAGCCCATGTACCTGGAAATGCTAATTTACCTATAACATAATTATATTTTGGACCCAAGGTTCAAATTTCATAACAATTGGACCCCTAAAAGCCTTAAAGGCAATTATTTCAAAATGGGACAAAAATGAGATTTTCAAAAGTTAAGGGACCTATACTTATGACGTTTTAAAACTGTTTTTGTTCCAATATCCCACTAACCTTAGTGACATTTTCCAACTGGAATCACATTAAAAGCCCTCCCGGTTTGTGAGTTCCGATTATTTTAAACTTAAGGCCCGAAATGACAATTTTAACAAATTTGGGGCCAATGTGAGAATTTTATAAAAACTCGACCTCAAAACTTTAAAAACCTGAATCTCTGAACAATTTAGAGATTTTAGGAACTGACCTCATAATTTTTCAAGGTCGGGATATTTATTTATTCAATTTTTAACCCCAAAAGTATTGGTTTGACAAAACGGGGCTAATTGTAAATTTTAATTTTTTTTAAGGACCTAACTTAAATTATTTTTCATTTACTAAAACAGCCCTGGACCCTCTGACTTAAATATTTAATTAAAATATTTTATTTTCTTAAAAATCCCTTGACTTATCGAATCGTCTTGACCGATTAATACCCGATCGCGGGGCGATTTCCTTGTCTCGCGATTTCGAATTTATAACGGGACTTATGTTCCTCCTAATCCTTAAGATATCGAAGACTACTTATCCTCCCGATAATTATCTTCATCCCAATAACTCCACCAACGCCATAACTATCTTGTGCAAAATTTTGAGAACTTTTCATGAACTCGCTTCTTCCCGAATCAATAATACTTTCATTGCTGGTTGACTACATGAACTTGTGTTTACTTTCCTGCTGAGTCAACTTGGTGTGTCGAGCTCACAATCGGAATGGATACGTCGGGGATGGAACCGGCAGCTCGGCTGCTATTCCACTCTCCGCCCCATCGTCCTAATCCCGCAAATCGAGGGACGGAGTTTGTCGAAGGGAAGCGGGTCGTAGTACTTGAGGTATAATCATGATTATGACAAATCCGAGCCTTGCTAGCTCCACTGTGGATTTTGTCTTTGCCTACGGAGCGATAAGGTGACAGTCTTGGACCATCTTGCTCGGGAGTTACAAGGAAGAACGAAGGAATCGCTGTCCCATCCACACGATTCCGGAGTTAATCGGACCCGCTTGGTTGGCGCTACAAATCCGTGACGCAACCGCTTACTTGTATTGCATAGGTTGGCGCTACAAATCCGTGACGCAATCGCTACTTGTCTTGCATAGGATTGGCGTTACAAATCCGTCGCAATCCTCCCGTTTGCTTGGACCATAGTGCCCGCTTGACCATGAATCTGCTTTTCTTAATCGTATAAGTATATTAATTAAATATATTTATCACGACGCTTGTGGACGTGTGTGAAATCATGCATCATCTCTCATGCGTTTTCATACAACTAAATTTCTCGCATTAACTATTTATATCGCCACACTTACACACGATCACCCCATCCACCGAGATTTCCTCATTCCCTCCTCGTTTTCTAACCTTTAGATGAAGAGTTCGGCACAAGACATCGAACCTACCGCAGATTGAATCTCTATCGGCGATGTGGAGCGATATTTCCTTTTACTTTTTTTTTTTTTGTTGTTGGACTCCTTCATTTTATTTCTGTTTGGACTGTAAGTTAATTAAGATAATCTTTTGGGTTGTATTCGGATACTACCAGACCTTAAGATATAATTTGTACTTGTGGTTGTTATAATTCCGCTGCATTAGACTCTATTTCACTTGGTGTTTTGTATCTTTGGTTTCGACTGTTGATTTACCTCTGTTTAAGTGATTGATCGTTGTCGCATCACGTTTGGGGCGTGACAATTAATATATATATATATATATATATATATAGGGAGAGGGTTATATGAGACCACCTCATAGGGTAAGTCCATAGGGACCAATCCTAGCCACATATCTAGATTTTTCAATGGTTGTGATTTTAGAGCTAAAAATTCAGATTAAATGTTGGTAATTAGAGAAAGGGGTAAATTAGTCATCCTAAAAAATTATCCTATATTCATGGAATTCTGTTCACATTATGATCACACAATCTATCCAAATCTCACATCAAATTCAACGTGAACAAATCTCATCTTCCTTCTTCTTCGAACGTTGTTCATGAGAGAACAAGAACCAACCACCCTCAGCTTGTATAGAACACAAACAATCTTCCAAATCTCGTAGCAATTCAATGTGAACAATCATCCTCCTTATTCTTCAACTCACTACTTGAGAAATCATTCATCCTTCTTCTTCAACGCACTATTGTGTGAAAATAGTTGCAGACAATTTGCCATAGTTGCTAGAGCTTGACTTCAGTTCGAAGTTTGCTTATGAAGATATGTAATTTGTTTCTTGTGTAGATATGTCATAGTGTTTTTATATACCATTAACTACATAAGCAAGTCATAAGCAACAAATCCATACTACATAAGCAACAATCCTATACTACATAAGCTATACACTATGTATGCACCACGAATACATTAACTACATAAGCAAGTCATAGCAACAAACCCATACTACATAAGCAATAAGCCTATACTACATAAGCAACGAATATACACTATGTATGCACCACGGATACATTAACTACATAAGCAAGTCATAAGCAACAAACTCATACTACATAAGCAACAAGTCTATATTACATAAGCAACGAATATACACTACGTATGCACCACAAATATATTAACTACATAAGCAAGTCATAAGGAACAAACCCATACTACATAAGCGATAAGCATATACTACATAAGCAACGAATATATACTACACATGCATCACATATACATTAACTACATAAGCAAGTCATAAGCAACAACCCTATACTACATAAGCAACAGATAAATTTTTTTGAAACTGAAACGCTGGAGAGAGAGTATGCGTGAAGAGTGGGTGAAATCGCGAGAAAGAGGGAATAAAATCTTAGTAACTGATTCTAAAGTGTCAAATTACCACCCTACCCTTTTTAATTGTTGAAACAAAAAAATAAACATAAAAAAGCCCTAAAAATCTGGACCACTCAAAATTATTGATATATGGTTAGGATGTGTTCCCATGGACTCACCCCAAGTAAGAGGACCTATTTGATCTATATCCTATATATATATATCACAATAAATAAACTAGGGATTTTCATGATGTTCAAGAAAATACATACAATATGCACAAGAGTTCGAAAATAAATGTTGCCTTTATTAATAATCAAAAACAATTCACAATTGTTTTAAGGGCACTATCCCTAACAATATATGTATAATTTTAAGGGCACTATCCCTAACAATATATATGTGTATATATATATGTGTATATATATATATATATGTGTATATATATATATATATATATATATGTTACGCCGAAATAAGTCAAGTTGATTTGTATGTTATAAAAGCAAAATCGTGGGTACTACGTTATTGTGATAAGGTCATTGCGCTTTTAATGTATACTTCTTTCTTTTTGCCTTTTGAAATTAATAATTAAAATCCATCTACTCTATTTAGATTGATATATTTTTTCGTCTAAGACATGGGCTTGGAGTGTGCTTTGGCAGCCCTCTCCGGTGTATTAATTGGAGTTGTATAACATTATTGTTGGACACTAATAACCATGGCATAAGCATAACAAGAAGCAACCGGGTGGGCTTGGCTCAGTGACCCAAAGACATCGTCCGGAGCCTTGTTTTATTGAACGGGGTTAAATATAAATTAAAAGAGAAAGTAGTCGACGAGTAATAGAGAATTTCATTTTTGTATACAAACTATACTTACTTTTTACTTTTGTTACCCATTGTTCCAAAATAATTGAATTGGTACCTAACATTTTCAGTTTTATCACTTTCAGTATCTTTCGTTATATATCTGTTAAAAAGTAACGATTGACATATTGCAGTAGGCAGAGAGGGTAAAATGACGTACTTTTGGTACTATTGTTTCATTCTTAATCATTTTATGTTTTTTTTCTAATAGTATATGTATGCTTCAATTAATTTTTTTACATTTTTATATGTGAGTTTTGTATTCAATTTTATTCATCAATATATATTAAATTATTCTTTATGTTTTACCCTACCAAAAAATATAAAGTTTTTTGCATACTTATTTCTACTTTACAAATTGCACCTAATGGGAGTAAAATAAATACAAACTATAAAGAAAAAATTGTAATACTTCGAGGGGTAATTATAAATTTAAAATAATTGGATATTTCTTTTTTTTCTTTTTCTAATTAGTCTAAATCTTAGGGTGCATTTGGATGGGGGGATTTGGGAGGAAGGATTTGAAATCTTAGCTAAATCCACACCCATGTTTGACATATAAATCTAAATCAATGGATTTCAAATCTCTCGTTAATTAAGTTTTAGTTCATTTTCAAAAAATTTCAAATCCCTCCCAAAACCTAGTCATTTGAAATCCATTCTTTTTTTTTCTCCTTTATGCTCACTTGCATATTCACACACATTGCACACATTTACAAACATTTACACACACTACACACATTACACACACTGCATACATTTACACACACACACATACACATTTACACACACTGCACACATTTACACACACACATACACATTTATACACACTGCACACATTTACACACACTGCACACACATTTACACACACACTCCACACACGCTGCACATATTTACACACATTACACACATTTACACACACACACGTACACATTTACACACACATTATAATTATTTACAAAATAATAAGATTATATCTTTTATTTTTATTTATTAAATATCACTTAAGAAAATAAATAGATCTTCTAATTTTATTTTTTTTTATCAAAACTTACGATGGATTTGAAATCCTTACATAATTTCACATCATCCAAACAAGAGGTGGATTTCAAATCCAATGACTTTGAAATTCATTCATTTGAAATCCCTTGGAATTTCAAATTCCTCCATCCAAATGGGCCCTTAGAGGTAATGTTTTGTAATTTAGAATATTTCAGCATGCATCAAGCCTAATATTCTTTGGATCGATAGCCCTTGAATGCAGCCCACCTCCAGAAGGCACGAAATATGAATCATTTATTAAAACAGAAAATCAAATTTTTTATTGAAGTTTATATCCACATGATTCCACAAAATATCAAGTAGACAAAAGATTCAGGAACATCCTTGTAGGGCCGATCCTATTAATTTTGTATCCTGAGTCGAAGGCCCCCTTTAGTCAAAAACTATATATCTGTCAGCGGTGACCGCGACATCGGCAATCCATCGATATTCCGTCGTTACTGGGCGGCTTAAATTGCCGATGGATATCATTTACCGACATATATAGAATCCGTCGGCCTCCTTTGTTGTGGATCCATCAGAAATCCGTCGATAAAATCTCAATTTCTTATAGTGTACAGTTAGCCTTCGGGCTTGTTCGATCAGACCATGATGTTATCCATATGTATGTATACAATGATAATTATACTTGTGTACATAATTTAGACAATGAGTGCCCACTGAGTTGTTATGTTCTCACCAAGTTGAGGAGTCGGACATGGCACACAGCGATATATATATATATACATATATATAATTATATGGATGTGATCAGTGTACTTATAATCATGTCTATATATGTCAGTCAAATTTTTTTAAAGATCCGTACAATGTTAATATTTTAAATTATTGAATTTCAAGCAATTTTTAATTTATTGAAATTATTAGATGAGGTAATTTTCTTAATTTTTTGTACAGATGATATTTCGTTACTATTATCAAAATTTGCATTTTTACCTTGAAGCTGTATTTGATAGAGCAATCTGCAATTTCTTTTAAATTAAGGGCTATTTATTTCTAAACATTCTTATTTATCCAGAAATATTGTTAGTAAAATTTGATTTATTTCTTTCATGGAAATTTAGAGTCTTCATTTGTAACGATCCGATTTTCAAAAATACGAGTAATTAAATAAAGGAGCTATAAAAGACATATTTTATAAAACAAAGCTTATAGTTAAAATTTTCATCAAAATAAATAGAAGCACTTTTACCCATATAAAATACTTATCCTTCCAAAAATAAAACACTAATTATCAACAATATTTCAATACCATTGACAATAAAAAAAATTCCTTAAAAATTAAAATAAACTAAAATCTATTGTTTTCGCATCCACCGCCTCCAATCTTCGCTCGGGCTCCTCAACCTGAAAATTTATGAAAATGATATGGTGAAGTTTGTAAAGGAAAATTTTCAATTTATAGAGTTGAATTCTGGAATTTATGATTGAGAATTAAGTTCTTACATTAAAAATTATAATCCTTCACCTTTCATCTTCTTTTCATTAAGTTAGGAACTCTTCAAATTCATAACTGAAATTTCATTAAAATGACTAATTAATTATAATATATTTTGGTTTTTAAAATAAAAATATGGATTGTAAAAGAATAATGATTGAATTATAAATATTAATATCTGATAAATAAAATTATAATTTATATAATAATAATTGAAAAATACGGGATATTACATCACTTGTCCCTCTTTCTTTATTTCCAATCAGGTGGCTGCCCCTTATAATATTGGTAATGGAACATTGAGCGTCACAACTAATTAATGGGGGTCATGGCCATATATAGGGTGTCAATTTGGGTTGGGTCCGGTTCGTGGGTCCGGGTTCGCGGTTCGCGTGTCGAAACAAAATGCCACCCGTCCCGACCACTGTTTAATTATTCGTGTCGAAATCTTGAACCCGACCGATCCGCTTATTTCACAGTAACCCGGACCCGACCCACTTGACCCGTCTAATAAAAATATTTTAATATATATTTAATATTTTTAATCAATAGATTTTTTTTTTTTTTCGAGAATCATGCACTATTCGATCAATAAAAAATATTACAATTCACAACATACAAAAAGAAATGACATAATTGCATAAATAACATAACATACTAATCATCTTTTGAGGACAATATTCAAAAAGATATGCATAATAATAACAAATACATAATTAATGAGGTTTTATCATTTGAGTTTTAAAGATATTTCTTGTTTGTTGTTTTTTTCTTACAATTAATTATTTACTTATTTTTTTTTTTAAATTCACAAACAAAGTTAGGCGGGTTAAACGGGTCATAGTAGGTTGACCCGGACTAACTGTTTAATTGGCGGAGTTAGTCGTCCGACCCAATTTCGACCCGGACCCACGAAGCCTGGACCCATACCCATTAATTTCGTGTTAGGTTCGTGTCGGGTTTGCGTGTCGGGTCCTAAATTGATACCCCTAGCCATATATGGAAAATGAATTTGGAGGTGGTCATTAATATATTTATATTTTTGGCAACGTGTTACATGCATATATAATTAAATAATCAATCATACCATCGAAGAATTCCCTTGTGGTCTCTTTTATATGGAAATTTGCCAATCTTTTCAAGTATATATTATCATGAAATGACAATTCTATAATAAAATTGATAAGACCGCATAAGATCACAATAAAATAATATTGTATCACAAACTCAAAAAGAAAAACATTACAACATCAACCAACCACACAACAATACAACACAAATACATTCATCAACTTATGACGAGAGAATATAAATTTCTCGTCAAACAACAAACACGCACCATGCATGCATGTCTTGAATTAAACTCAAATCACTGGACGACTTACAAACTATATTTTTTATGTGACTAATGTACAATTCAGACGAATTGCCCATCACATAACAAATGTGAAAAACACTAATCCCATATATATTGTTAAATACTTAACATGGAACTTCATTATTTCAATGAAATCAACGTTTATTCAAATGACTTGGAAGGTGGGAGATATAAGATATTATGGGTTTATGTGTCAAACTCCTCAAGTACGTACTATCCCATCAATGAGGGCAACAACTCCCCAAGCAGCCCAGATTTTCGCAAATTAGGATTCAACTCCACGTGGACTGCTTTCGGCACATCCATTAATTCGGCCGTTGGATTGACCTCGGCCGCGGCGATGATCCCCACCCCTCCATTATTTTGCAACAGGTGGCGTGCAGCTTCACATTTTTGGCTACCTGCGATGTTGGCTATCACAACAACAATCAAAATAAACGCATACTTAGTGCCTTTGGTGGCCATGATTTCTTAAGACAAATGAAATTTTGTTTGAAGAATATATGCTAAAAAAGAAATTTAACAAATAAAACGAATTAAAATTGCTTTCCTTTTTCTTTCGAGAGAAAATAGGACTTTTAGTTTGGTGATGTAGAAATATTGGTGCATTTTGTGTGGTATTTATAATAGTCACTAGAAGTTGAATATGCCCAACAAGTTCTTTCTATACACATCTAATTATGTTAATGGGTTTGTTAATTGGATCTGATTTTCGAAAGCATTTTTAAACTTCAAATAATGATGCCTGATCAATGCGGCCAGTTAATTGAACTCCAAAATATATACATAGTATATTGTAACAAACTTGCACGTTCATATGATGAGTGGTACCTCCCATTAATTTATAAGTTCCAAAGATATATGAGAATCAAGCCGCTTGTCTTCTTAATCGTTATCGGACTACCTAGTCTTCTTCCCTTGAGTGCTCCTCTTGATCGTTTCCCGTTATGTTTAGATTATATATATGGAACAATGTTCTAAAAAAACTAAACTATATATAATTGACTGGTTCAAAACTTCAAATTATAAGATTGCGAATCTTCAATCCGAAAATACTTAAATAATTATTTTATGGTCTAAATCAATCAAATCAATTTTTTTTTAATTTCATTTTATTAGGAAGAGAACAACTTTGAGTAATTAATTGATTATATATATATATATATAGGGAGATGATTATATAAGCCGCCAAGTAATGACGGAATGTCGATGGATTGCCGATGTTGCGGTCACCGATGGAAATTCCCAATGGAATTTTTTCGACGGAATGCCGACAGATAGTTTTCGACTAAAGGGGGCCTTCGACTCAGGATACAAAATTAATAGGATCGGCCCTACAAGGATGTTGGTTCCTGAATCTTTTGTCTACTTGATATTTTATGGAATCATGTGGATATAAACTTCAATAGAAAATTTGATTTTCTGTTTTAATAAATGATTCATATTTCGTGCCTTCTGAAGGTGGGCTGCATTCAAGGGCTATCGATCCAAAGAACATTAGATTTATTGATGCATGCTGAAATCTAAATTACAAAAATTACCTCTAAGATTTAGACTAATTAGAAAAAAATAAGAAATATCCAGTTATTTTAAAATTATAATTACCCCTCGAAGTATTGCAAATTTTTCTTTTTAGTTTGTGCTTATTTTACTCCCATTAGGTGCAATTTGTAAAGTAGGAATAAGTACGCAATTTTTTTTATGTTTTTCGGTAGGGCAAAACTTAAAGAATAATTTAATATATATTGATAAATAAAAATTGAATACAAAATAGTAAAACTCACATATAAAAATGTCAAAAAATTAATTGAAGCATACATATACTATTAGAAAAAAAACATAAAATGATTAAGAATGAAACAATAGTATCAAAAAGTACGTCATTTTACCCTCTTTGCCCACTGTAATATGTCAATCGTTACTTTTTAACAGATATATAACGAAAGATACTGAAAGTGATAAAAATGAAAACGTTAGGTACCAATTCAATTATTTTGGAATAATGGGTAACAAAAGTAAAAAATAAGTATAGTTTGTATACAAAAATGAAATTCTCTATTACTCGTCGATAGGGAAGTTGACTAGTCTAACTACTCAGACAACGTGCGACTTTATTCTAAAATCTGTGGAGATTAATAATTAATTATAATTATATTAATGGATCGAGCACTCATCATGTAGACGTGCAAGTTTGTTAATTACCAGATGTTATGTATATACTTATATAGGATCTTAATTATTTGACAGCAATGAGCAGATATTATTGGAAGAATAAAAATAAATAAAAATAAAAATAAAAAGAAGTTTCTACAAAAAATTTAATGATTTTTTAGAACAAATAATATTAATTACGTTGAATTAGTTTGGGGGTACAATTCTACGTAGATCTGTCGTTGTGTCCTATAAGGTAGACATCTTGGACAATTGTCTAGATCCATTTTCTCGGACAAAATTCTCCTCACCAATTGTTAATTACATAAATATAATAAATATAACTAAAAGTTCTTAATAAACCTAGGCTCTGATACCATTTTGAGCAAAACACTTAGTCAAATAAGCCATTGATGTGTATAAGGGTATTCTTAGTATTTTGAAAATATTATATCAACCTAGGGGACCAATTTTGCAACAACTTGAAACTTACAGGACCGAAATTGCTTAGGTATAAAACATATAGGACCAATTTTGCAAAAACAATCAAACTTACAGGACCAATTTTGCAAACTCAATAAATATAGGACCGAAATTGCAAATTGTCTATTGTTATAGGATCAATTTTGCAATTTTCCGAGATAATTTTATAATTTATCGTTTCAGCATGTGTCAAGTCTAATGTTCTCTGGATAGCCCTGAATGCAGTCCACCTCCAGGAGCAAAAATTATAACTTGAATCATTTAGTAAAACAGGAAAATCAAGTTTCCTTCTTTGTTGAAGTCTAAATCCACATGATTTCACATTAGGGGTGACAAATCGTTCGTGTCGGGCCGTTATCGGGCTGGCACGATAACGACACGACACGATAAGCCCAAACACAAAACGGCACGATAAGTTTAACGGGCCTGAAATTTGATTATACTATACATGCAATACGCTGGAGAAAGAAAAACGTGAATATGAGGGATATAGATTACTCAAAAACTAAAAGCACGTGTCGCGTGAAAGGTGGAAAGAAAATTGAACATGATTACACTACTACAAAACATAGCTTTTACATCAGGGTTTTACATCGGTTCACCAACGAACCGATGTAAATAAACACCTAGTGGCATAATTGTAAATTAAATAAGAAATTTACATCGGTTATTATATATAACCGATGTAAAACTCTACAAAAAATAAATTTTACGTCAGGAGTTACATCGGTTATTAACGAAATGATGTAAAAAAAAATCCGGTGGCAATTTTGTAAATTTTGAGAGAATCTTACATCGGGCGTTTTATGAACGACGTAGCTTTTCCCAAAACTTTTCTTAACCCTCTTCTTTTCTCTCTCGTATCCTTCAGCCGTACGTTCACTATCTCTCCTCAATTTTGGACTCACCCTAAACCCTCACTTCCGCGTCTCCTCTAAAATCTCCCATGGCAGTCACCGACATCAAGGACTCACTCGGAATTCAGTCGTCAACTCATTATCACATGCGTCCACACCTCGGAATCAGACTTCGTAACCCTAATTAGCTCCACAGTTTCAAATCACGGGAAGCTCAACATCCTCTTCAGCAACTCCAAGGTCCTCGGCGACCAATCGATTATAAGAACGTCCTCGATTTCTACGTTGACGACTTTAACTATATCACGAGGGTCAATGTCAGGGGGCCGTGCTATTTTTTTCTACGCTGAAATAGAATGTAGATCCCCTTTCCTCAGTGGCCGATTTCACCAGGTTTTTCAGTATTCCGTTTCCATTTTTTTCCGAGTTTGAGTATGATACAATTTGTTGGTTTTAGTTCTTAATGAAATTATTTGTTAGTTTTGCTGCCTTTTATTGTGGTTTTTCTTGTTGCTTTTTATTTGTTCACCAGGTGATTGTTATAATTTTCCAATGACCTTTCTATATGAATTTCGAAATCTGCTCCTTGTACATTTCAAGATATCATCGTATAGAAGAAATCTCATTTGTATACTCTGTATGTTTTTCTATTTTTGTTATCCTGGTGTTGTGTCTTTAAGTTATTCTTTTTTTTTCTGTGAAGTAATTTAAGTTATTCTTCAAATCATGTTGGTTTGTCATTGTGGATTAATTCTTTTGCAGGTTCTGTATTTGCTTCAAAAATATTTGGGTGAGTCAGTCCATGGGCTGTCGGCAGATGGCTTGAGAATCAGTGTATGGAAAGGTGTGTTTTGGAATTCTCATATGTTGTCTTTTATGTTTCGTGTATTTTTGTTCTTTGTAGCTATATGGTTGTGCTATCTTATTTCAGTAATTGAAATTTGATAATTAAATTTGAAGAGTTGGTATTGAGTTGGACACAAATAATTTTTTTCGATTTACTGTACTTCAAATAAATTTGATAATTCTGCTTATTGCACAACTATTCTCTCTAATCCCAGTTTGGGATTCAGATGCCCTTTTTTCATATATTGGTGCTGCTCTGTGCATATTCCATTGCATCTCTAGAAGAGAGTTTTTTCTTCCCTTGCAACCTGATTACTTTAGATCCATATGCTATGCATTGTACTGCTGTTCTGTGGTCCATTCTCTCCGCATCTGATTCAGTTCGAAGCAGTTTAATCGTACCATATAGCCAATAGGCTCTGTTGGACTTTAATCAAAGTGCTGACAATTAATCTGAATAGCATTTGGATGAGACCAAAATACTGAATGTCATAAGCCTGGAGAAAGATGTTGATGGTTTCCATCCTCTGAACATTGGGAATTTGGCCATGCAAGGAATGGAGCCATTATTCATTCCTTGTACCCCAAAAGGTTGTATTGAGTTGCTTCTGCAGTCTGGTGTTGAAATCATGGGGAAGAACGCTGTGGTGATTGGTAGGAGCAACATCCTTGCTGCTGCAGGTAATATCAAATTTCTTCCGCCTCTCTATTCCTCCTCTCTACCATCAGATTTACTTCCTTACTAGAAGGCTTTTGCTGAAACTTCGATTCTTGGGCAGAGGCATCATGCTACAGTGACTATTCTTCATGAATTTACAAAGAACCCGGAAAATATTGCCCGTGAAGCTGATATTTTAGTTGCAGCTGCCGGAGTGCCAAATTTGGTTCGTGGAAGTTGGTTAAAGCCTGGTGCTGATATTGTTGATGTTGGAACTAACCCTGTCGAGGTGACTTTTTATTTCTTTATTATTATTATTATAATATTATTATTTAACTTTATTTTGTACGATATTGTCATTTGAGATTGTTAGATGCTACCATTTATCTTTGTACATGTGATAGATCATTGACAAAATAAATAAATTAATAATCTATCTGAAATTTCTTGAAGGAGACTGTACTCAGCTTGAAGAGTAGCTATCAGGGTTGAGGATCTTTGGTGCATACTTCATTATTGAAGCTGTGTTTTTCAGTATTCTTAGGACTCAAGCTTTTTTGGCATAGTTCTTTTCATTTCTGTATTTCTTTTACATGTAATAATTGAAACACCTGTAGAAAAGTAAGATGAGAATGCAAGTGTTTTATGTGGGAGAGTTTTAACTCCCACAGTTGCATAGTAAATTAATCCAAAAGGGTAGAAGGGAATTGAAGCACATAAAACAAAAGATGAAATTAAGCTTTATTTTTTTTTTTTTGATGCATTATGTTTTTATTGTTACTTCTCTTTGTTTTGTTTGGGGGAGAGGGGATATAGTTGGCTCAGGTTTTATCTGTTTTATTGCGAAGCTGTCTATTATAAAACAAACAACATTTAAGCAGCGAATTTGCAGGATGTGAATGTATGGTTGCATCCTACTTTCATAGATAGAAAAATGAGAAAAAAGAAATAAAAGTTGAATGTGGTTCTTATCTGCGTTGCTGCATTTTGTACAGCTTTGATACAGTGGGTTTTTATTTCGTCAATATTTCTCTGAGATTAGTTTGTATATGTTTTTAAGGCAGTAGAAGGTTTTATTCATTTAATCTGTTGTCGACAGTTTGTCAGAGAAAAAAAGAAAGACACATGAATTGTCTATGCTATGAAGATCATGGATAAAAAAATCATCACAAAGGAAAATAAAACGGCTTACGTAAAATTGGAGAGCATAGTATCAGACCAGTTAGATCATCCTGGCGTAGTGCAATTGTTCTGTACATTTCAAGATACTTTCTCACTCTATGAGTATTGCTTGTCAAGTTACTATAGTTTTTTTTGGTTATATTGGTATGTCTGGAGGGAAATTTGATGGTCCTGTATTTATATATATTCTGAAGACATGGCGCTTGAGTCTTGTGAAGGCAGAGAACTCTTTGATCAAATAACCAGGGTAAGTTTGAAATTTGGCATACATGTATTCTTTTCTGTCCACCATATACACTGATATTTTACATAAAAATTGTAGCATAAATATTATTTTGTAAGTAGCTTTTACTAATGGCTTATGTTGATAAGAATTTTCATGATTAAAACTATTTTCCAAACTGGATTTATGTTAAAGATGATCAAAGTTTTTAGTGTCATCATGTGGGTTTATACATTCTTAGTGTAAGTTTAATTTGTTTATCTATTCTATGTACTTGGTTAAGCTGGATTGGTTGTGTACTACTTGATTGAGTGAATACTCGAATATGCTTTATCTTGATAAGAATTATCAAGTGGATAATAATTTTGGGTTCTGATTTTAGTGTTTGATAGTTTTAAAGGTGTATCCCCAGCTTAGTGTGTTTTGAGTAGAGAACTCAACTTGATGAACGGCCCAAATTATAGTTTTAGTGTTAGATTCAACCAAATTTTATGCAGCATGGTGCAGCCCCTCAGGAGACCTCTCTCTTTGTTGTTCATATTTAATACATTAACATACATGGTTAGCCACCTGTAAAATCATCTATTAAGAATTATGTTTGAAATGTTTTCTTCAATTGGCTACAAGGAGATGAGTTCTTTAAATACTGGATGATTGCTTATATTGATGGTATATGCTCTAGGTATTGGCGAATTCCGGTATGAAATTGAAAAATTGAGAGGGGAAGCACAAGCTAGCAAAGCTCACATGCTTCAGGTATGGAAGTTCTACTTTGTGTAGTTAAATTCTACCTTTCATGTTCTAAATTTCAATTCTCTTTCAGCAAATAAATTCATATTCTTTCTCCTCACTTACATTAGTGGATAATTATAAATTATACCCCTGAGCTGTAGCCTAATTACAAAAATTACTAATTATCTTCCAAATTACAAATACTCTTCTCTTGAGGGTGCAATTTGTAATATAGAAATAAATATGGAGGAGGTATTTCTAATTTTGAAAGGTTTTTGTAATTAGCCCAAACCTCAAAGGTAGTTTTTGTAATTATCCTTAATATTAATATTATGATTCCTCAAAAAAAAGTAATGGAACAATAATCTTCTTGTTAGTGTAAAAGCCGAATCAACATTACATTATAATAGGGATAAAAAGAATTACTTTGAATGTTGGCAAAATCATTAGTCTACACTAACTGGATTGTTTTCTCATTTGAGATTTAGTGGAATGATTTATGCATTTCGATGTATATAAAACTGCATGAAGTGTTTTAGTGGTAATGAGAGTTAGTATGGAAGTTCAGCGAGTAGCCCAATATTATTTCATATTTTACACACAAAACATTTCCAAGAATGTGTTAAGTTCAACTCTGATTATAATGAATTTATTCATGTTTGGTTCATTTTATAACTATGATCAGATTGGTCTTTATTAAATTTTTTCAAATTCTTTCAGATTGTGGAGAACATATGAGACTTGAGAGACTGTTGGTTTAGGCAAAAGAACTCTGAAATGGGTGATAATTAAATGATTTGCCAATGTATTGTCAAAGTTTAAAAAATACTGATTAAAACACCAAAAATTTTGCTATGTTACTATGACTCATCTCTTAAGTTAATTTTTAACTTAATGGTTTGAATAATGTAAAATAATAGGATGATGGGGTGTGGACTAGTCAAAATCTTGTATTATATTAGGTTGAGTATTTTTAAATTATGGTTCTTACATTAGTTGATTGTTCTTATAATGTTGACATTTTTTGGATTTTCTTGTAGGTTGATTTATAAAGAAGAATCCAAACTACCAAGTTGGCATATGGTATTAGGAAGCAACCAAGTAATCTTATATAGATCACCTTGTGTATTGTGATGAAATAATTTTATATACTGTATTGTAAACATGATAATCTGTTTTGTTGTTAAATGATTGGCTAAATATTGCAATTTGTTGTATTGTTAGTATATGGTGTTTTTTTAATTGTTGTCAAATTGTTGGTATATAGTATTTTGGTTTATTATTGTCGTATTGTTGTTGTTGGGTTGGGATGGCGTATTATTTTAATAATTATATATATGTGCAGGTAGGGTGTATTGTTTCGTAAAAATCTGGAAAAAAAAAAAAGAAAACAAATTCTACATCGGTTGCTATAACAACCGATGTAGAATCGCAGCTTTCTACATCGGTTTTTCCAAACAACCGAGGTAGATAGTCCATTCGTTACATCGGTTCGTTGGAACAACTGATGTAGATAGTTCGTTTCTTACATCGGTTGTATTGTAACCGATGTAGATATTATTTTCTACATCGGTTGTAAGACCGATGTAAAAAAGCCTTCTATTCCACTACGCTGGATTCTACATCGGTTTGAAAACCGATGTAAAATGTGCCCCAGAACCGTTGTTAAATAGGTTTTTTGCAGTAGTGTTAAGATCGAACTCGAAGACTGAAAGTCGAAATTTGAGAGAAATTATTTTGAAAATGAAAACGCTGGAGAGAGAGAGAGAGAGAGAGAGAGAGAGAGAGAGAGAGAGAGAGAGAGAGAGAAGAACAGAGACGTGTGCGTGACGAGTGGGTGGATAGACGTGAGAGAGGGAACGAAATCTTAGTAACTGATTTTAAAATGCAAAATAACCACTTACCTTTTTTAATTGCTGAAAAAACACATAAAAAAGCCCTAAAAATCTGGACCATTCAAAATTATCGATCAATGGTTAGAATGTGCCTCATGGACTCACCTCAAGTAGGAGGACCCATTTAATCCATATTATATATATAGTGTGTGTGTGCGCGCGTGTGTGATTATTTGGTAGTTGAGTTATAAATAATCTTCTTAATTGATTATTTTTTTCTTACTTTTAAAACTAATCATTGACAATTAATTTATTATACTATTAATATTATACATGGTTTAGTTAAAAAGTATAATTAATTTTCATTCGACTGGTTCATACAAATCTTGCATATTTAGGCTTTCTATGTTGCTTAAATATTAACATTACTACTAATTAAGTTATAGAATTGAATATTGCATGCAAGGAAAGAATTTATTGTTCCATTAACATTAATGCATTTATACAATGGACGAGAACAAAAACAATTACTTCAATTAAATATTGTTGTGCTTATGAGATTATTTTATATTGCATGTTAATAAGCCATGTAATGCTAAATTAATGGAAATTTAATTTTATGCCAGGAACCAGTAGCACTGCGCCTCAACAACGACTTGAAATAAATCTAGATTCAACAAAGTAATAGATACCAAAATGTGATCACCAAATGACACCACAACAATATATGGATCAAATTTAATGCTTTAATTTGGAGGATGGGGTATAATTTTACTGAAACTACGTGTGCGTCACTAGTTTTTGATGTACGAATAAGCCGAATTAAAAGTCAAAAGGAAAAGGCTATCAAAGCAAGCAATAAACTAAAGAGGCGTTGTGGAAAATGTGGGGACATCGAGAACCACAATAACAATACATGCAACAAATAAACTTAAATATGTTGTCGTATTACATTTTAGACTTGTATAATTTTCAACTTGATCAATTTATGTGAGGTCATTTTCATTATTTCATGCTGCACAATATGTATTTAGGAAACAATGATATATCTCTACACAAGCATGGTACCATATAAAAAATGCATAAAATATATTATGTATATGCAATGCCAATCCAATAAAATTAAAAAAATGATTAAAAAGGATAACCACCTCTAGCTATAAGCAATATATTATGTCTCACAATGCATCGAATCTATTTGATAATTTATTTTGATAAACAATTTTTTGATTTTGGTCGCTTCAATAAAATTGGGGTGTATGAGATTACTGTATTTTATGTGTTTCGTATTCAATCCATGAGGAATACAAATCGCTACTATCTGCTAGATACACCATATACTTGCGGTATAATGAAAGATTTTCACGATCATAAGGCCGAATGAGATGCATTTAGTTATTACGATTAACAAATGATAAAGATGTAATCTTACAAACATAAATGCATGAAAAATCGGATTCGTAAAATCAGTGTATTCGAAATGCATATATATATATATATATATATATATATATACTACAAGAAAATTCCAGTTTACCGACAGAATTTACCGACAAAAATGATTTTGTCACTAAATTTTACAATTATCTACAGAATACCTATAGAATAAAAAATATCATTTTTCCCCAAATTATACCTACAAATTTTCAATTACCGACAGATTTTCCGTAGGTATTTACCAACAGTTTTAGATTCTGTAGGTAAATATTTTACATACAATGATTTTACCTACACTTTACAATTTTCTTAATATTTACCTACAGAAAATCTGTAGGTAAACTGGTTTTTTCTTGTAGTGATATATACTTCTAATTTGTTGGACATCGAGTCCAATCTTTATCGGCAATTGAAAATCAACCAGAGAATTGTATATACATGTTACCTACAATCTTATGTCAATATCTCATAGTTAGTAGTGCATATGCTTTTTTTGTACCAACATTCTTCAACCTAATTTCATGGCCTTTTATATGTATTTATGGAGTGCTGGCACGTTACTTCTCACTCCATTGTCTTCACGAAATATATTAAACCTTTACACCGTTATATTATAAATATATAAATAAATATTCATAGTAGATTTCAATTGTCTTCTCTTTTATATGGAAATTTGCCAATCTTTCAAGTATATTATTATGAAATGACAGTTGGATATAATTGATGATAACACTGCACAAGATCACCAATAAATAATATTATATCACAGACTCAAAAAGAAAAATATTACAATATCAACCAATCACACAAAAATACAAATACATTCACAAACTTATCACGATAATATAAACTCATTGGCAATCCAACAAACACACACCATTTCTTCAATTAAAAACACAAAAAACATGACTCGCAAATTATATTTTTATATGTTCACATAAAATTTATCCCAATTAACAAACTCAACGTTTAATTTATTCGAATGATTTGGAAGGTTGGGAGATGAAACGCGAATGAAGGGAGAGTTTATCATGGATTTTTAAAGCTTAGACGGCTCCTTAAACGGCCTCGTAAACCAATTAATAAACCGCTCTTGATCAGTAATTTGCAACATGTGGCGTGTAGCTTCACATTTTTTGGCTGCTTGCAATGATTGCTATCACAATAAGAATCAAAATGCATGTGTAGGACTTAATGCCTCTAGAGACCATGATTTCTTCTTGGCAAATGAATTATTGTATGATGAATACTAAAAAAAGAAAACAAAAACGACAATTGCTTTACTTTTTCTTTTTGATAGGACTTTTATTTTGCTGATGGGGAAATAGTGGTGCATTTTGTGTGGTATTTATAGTGAGGAGAAGTTCAATATGCATTAATAAGACAAGTTGGTTTGTTAATTAATTAGAAAATTCTGATGCGCAGCTGTTTAATTTTTTGAACCCATTTTTTAACTTCAAATAATGATTTATATGCCTGATCAATGTGGCCACTTAATTAATCTCCAAAATATACATACTACATTGTAACAAACTTGCACGTCTAGCTACATGATGAGTGCTCCATTAATACAATTATAATTAATTAAGCTCCAAAGATTTGAGAATAAAGTCGCACGTACGTCTCCCTAGTTAGGCTAGTCTAAAGTTTTTTATGGTCATAATCAAGCAAATTATATATTATTATTTTTTAAATTTTTTTACTTAATTCTCAGTATTGATTTTGGAACACAAAATACATGCAGGAATATAGAGAAAAATTCACTTTTGGTCCCATTAGATTTACCCCATGATGATTTTAGTCCCGTGTCTTGAAAATAGTCCCGTAAGATTTTTCTTGTCTCACTAATAGTCCCACCGTTAAAAAATTAACGGTCAAACCTGTCAAATTTAAAGTCAAACATTCGATTTGGGACTAAAAGTGAGAACAATGGGACTAAAATCATCATGTGCTCAGTCTAATGGGACCAAAAGTGAATTTTTCTCTAAAACCAAAATATAACTAATATCTATTTTAAAAAATATATTATCATTAAAGTTACTAATTTTTATTTAATATTATAATTAAAAAAATGACAAGTAAATTAAATGATAAAACTTATAATTCAACTTATATAAAATAAATTTTCTGGAAAATAATTTTTAAAAATAGATGTTAATTATTATTTTTTGTGAATGTGTAATACAAAAAAAAAAGATTCAATACATGTATCATTTATTTTAATTAGAAAATTAACAAAGTAAGTTAAATGATAAAATTTATAACTCAAGTCATAAAATTTAAATTTTCTGAAAAATAACTTTTAATAGTAGATGTTAAATAATTTTTTTTTTTTGTGAATGTGAAATACAAAAAAAAAAATCAAACACATGCATATAAAACCCGGTGCATGTATGTGTATATATGTAAAGTTTGATTTTTTTCTTTGGTCCCTATGTTCTTGCCCTATGATACTAATCTCATATAACCTTTGTATTTAGACTAAATCTCAAGGGTAGCTTTTGCAATTATCCCTAAGATTTATGTCATAAAATTGACCCCATATAACCAAGTGCATGTATGTGTATATATGTAAAGTTTGATTATTTATTTTTTTGAGGAAATGTAAAGTTTGATTTGAAAAAATAAAAAAAATAAAAATAAAAATAAAAAAATGTGATCTAGGTTAACATTACTAAAATATTTTTAATAGTATTTATAATTTAACTATACTAAAATATTTTAATAGTATTTTTCTATTTTTTTTAAAAATAAGTCCTATATTTAAAAATTATGAAATTATTTAATATCGTAAACATTTTTATTTTATTGATAGTTGAACTACATATATTTTTTAAAATCAAGAAGTGATTTAAACTTAAAAAAAATATAGGAAAATTATTTGTTTTTCTAAAAATTTTAAGTAAAAGAATTTGTTTTAGGAAATAAATAAAACGCACTGGAAAAAGATGTTTTTAGAAAAATATTTGAAGGACAGAGATTTTTTTTTTAGTTTTCAAGTGTGACATTCATAATATTAATTTAAATAAATAACACAAAATATAAAATTTAAAATAATTTTTATCATCAATAATATTAAATTTAACCAAAAAAAAAGAATAATGAGACCATTTTTGGTGAAAAATTTAACTTTGGTGTCCTATGGGACCATTTTATCGTTAAAAATTTAACTTTAATGTCCTATGGGACCATTTTTGTCATCATAACGGTTTCCGTTAATTATTTAACAAAAATTTCAGTTTTCCAGTCATATGGGACTATTTTTGGTGAAAAATATCGATTTGGGACTAAAAGTGAGTCTAATGGGACTAAAATCATCATTGGGTAAATCTAATGGGACCAAAAGTGAATTTTTCTCCAGGAATATATGTACAGAAATATAAAGCAAAATATGGCAATTTGCAATTACATGATGGAAATCAAGATTGTTTAATTTCCTAACAAGAAGGAAATCTCAGGTGATACCCAAATTTCTTCCAATAATGTCTGCTCATTGCTGTCAAATAATTAAGATCCTATATAAGTATATACATAACATCTGGTAACAAACTTGCACGTCTACATGATGAGTGCTCGATCCGTTAATATAATTATAATTAATTAAGCTCCAAAGATTTGGGAATAAAGTCGTCGCACGTCTCCCTAGTTAGACTAGTCAACTTCCCTTGAGTTCTTTATGGTCATAATCAAGCAAATTATTATTATTTTTTATTTCTTTTTTTTACTTAATTCTCAATATTGATTTTGGAACACAGAAATTCAGTGTTCTAAAAATCGCTAGGCGCTAATCGGGCGGTAGACTGGGGCCTAGCGCCTAGGCGGAGCCTGGGCGGGGTTAGGCGGACCTGAGCGGGATTAGGCGGGATCTAATTGAAAAAATAACGTAGGCGGACAATGAGGGTCTAGCGCCTAGGCGGGGTCTAATCGGAGCTAGGAGGGGTCTTTTAGAACAGAGCACAAAATATATACATGAATATATGTACAGAAATATAAAGCAATTACATGGAGGAAAATAGGAAATCAAGATTGTTTCCTAACAAGAACGAAATCTCAATATTACTTCCCCCAAATGGAGATTTTTAATTTTATGGTCATTCAATCAAGTTATTTTTGGTTTTCTTAGGTTATCACAACTTTGAGGTATAACTTGTTTTTCTCTTCACTTATTTTGATTTTATTTGCATTTGTACGTAGTACTGTTTTGGAGGGTTTAGATAACTAAAAAACTTATTAATTATGTTTTATTTGAAACAATTTTGAGAAGTTTGTTGCTATAGTATAGAACTTGTCCTTGTAAAACATCGAGCTCGAGGGTTTACCCGATGCGCACCCGAAAGGTAACGTTCTCCGCCATTAATATATATATATATATATAGGGATATTGATCAAATGAGACCAAAACCTTTAGGTAAGAACATAAGACCACATCTAGACTACTTGATCATTTAATAATCAATGATCCATATTTTACTCTCCATTTAAGGCATGGCGGTTGAGGGTAAGAGTAGAAAAATAATTTTGTGCTTTAAGTTAAGGGATATATTTGTAAATCCCTATTTTTCGAATTTTGGGAAGTCAAAATTGATATCCATCATCCCGCGATTTTCTCTTCTTACTCTTTTCAAAAAATCTGAAACTGCTTCTCCTTCTGATCTCCTCCATCCCCATCTCCCTCTGTGAAAAAAATCGAAAAATTGCTCCATTTCATCCTACTGAAAATTGCTTCCTCTATCCCTCTCTTTCAAAAAATCGATCACCTGAAGCTTCTAGGGTTCAAACATCTCTGTTTTTTGGCGCCTACTCGTTGATAGTGTTCAACATAAGCTTCTAGGGTTCAATTTCAGTGTAAGTTTTTTTGATCGATTTTAGTGTTTCTTGCTGATATGGTTCTATTTTGTGTTTTTATGGTCGATTTTATTGTTTTCATTCTGTTCAATTTTAGGGTATAAACATTTTCTTGCCGATAGGTTTGATGAATGGTTTTTTCTTGTGATTTTTGTTGTTCTTATGTTGTGTGCTTGTAGTTTAGATTTGTTTCGACTTCTCAGTTCCAATTTTTCTTGGTCGATTTTGCACCTTCGTGCACTGTGTTGTTGGTTGTGTAATAATGTATATATAGTTACGTAATTATATATATTTAGTTATGTAATTTTTATATGCAGCTTTTGTGATAATGTACTTTTATGTTTTTAATAATGTATGCTCAGTTGCACGGTAATGTATTTTTAGGTGTATAATAATGTGTGTTTAGTTATGTAATAATGTGTATTTAGTTATAGAACACTTTATTTTGTTACTTGTGCGAGCATGTATATATGTTATGGAATTATGTATATTTAGCTATAGAATAATGTATATTTAGTTATGTAATAATGTATATTTAGACTAACGACCGCCTCCAACGCCCCTCCATTTTGCAATAGGTGGCGTGCGGCTTCACATTTAGCTTCATATTTAGTTATGTAATAATGTATATTTAGTTATGTAATAATGTGTTTTTGGGAAATGTTTTAGGGTATTCTTTCTTGCTTTTTGATTGTTTTTTTTTTGGTGTACACTTTAACATGAACGACATAGTTTTAGTTGTCGTTTGGTGCAAATTATTTTTTTGGGAGTCTTGTACTGATATTTGTGCAATAAGTTTTTTGTACAATTATTGTTTTTTGAAATGTGTGTTTGGGAAATGTTTCAGGTTACTCTGTTTTGCTTGTTTTTTTTTTTTTGGATATTTTGGTGTATAACGATGCAGTTTTATTTTAGTTTGGTGCACTTTTTTCGAGTATATGGATGTATTGTTGTTTTTCCCCTAGATTATGAAGAATGAACATTATGTAATGTTATTTTAGTTGAGTATTGATGTGTAGTTTTGAGTAATATTATGCATTTTTAATGGTCATTTGGTGCAAACACGAGCTTGTATAATTAGTTGGTAGTTCATGCAAATTTGACATATTTATTGCATATGCAGTTGTGTCCCAGTACATTAATAATATGCACATGGGACATTTTTTTTTTGTTTGCAACGTGTTACATTAATTAATAATCAAATTATCAATATTCATCAATAATTTCACTTTTGGTCTCTTTTAATTTATATGGAAATTTGTCAATCTTTTCAAGTATATTATCATAAAATGACAATTGTAAAAAATTGATAACATAACACAAGATCACTACTATAAAATAATATTGTATCGCCAAATAATAATAATAATAATAATAATAATAATAATAATAATAATAATAATAATAATAATAATAACATCAACCAACCACACAACAATACAAATACAACATTTATTCAAATTACTTGGAAGGCGGGAGATATATTTTATGGATTTAAGGTGAGAAAATGGCTACCACTTTGAACACTACTCCCTATGGACCCTATCCTGTCATTAATATGCTGTAATTCTTCCGGGAACAAATCATTCCCAATCAGCCCTTCATTTATTCGCGAATAATTCAGAATGTAGTCCTGGAGTTTTTTCAGCACCGACTCCTTGATCCCCCTATAATTGATCCATCCCTTTTTAAGCCTATCATTCAGAAGCTCCTCGGCTTCTTTCAGCAGCGGCGCATTGGCCGCCCAATTGATCGTCGGCTTCACCGAATTGAGCTGCCCCGACACGGGCCCAATCAGCCCTCTATTAATTTCTCCCAAAGCATTCACCAAATTCTGGAGTGCTTTCGGCGGCTGCCCCTCGGCCGTCCCATCGACCGGCCTCAGGCCCTCATTCAACATATTGAGCTGCGCCGCATCAGTAATATTCAACAAATTGAGCAGCTCATCTTGCGTAACAACATTTTGCAATAGGTGGCGTGCGGCTTCACACTTTTGGCTGCTTGTGATGATGGCTATCACAACAAGAATCAAAATGCATGTGTACTTAATAATGCCTCTGGTGGCCATGATTTCTTAAGACAAATGAATTTTTGTTTGAAGAATACGAAAAAAAGTAAATTTTAACAGAAACGAATTAAAATTGCTTCCTTTTTTTTTCTGGGACAAAATAGGACTTTTGGTTTGGTGATGGAGATATATTGGTGCATTTTGTGTGGTATTTATAGTCACGAGAAGTTGAATATGCCCAACAAGTTCTATATACAGCTAATTAATGGGTTTGTTAATTGGCAAATTCTGATGCAGCTGTTTTTCGAAACCATTTTTTAACTTCAAATAATGATATGCCTGATCAATGTGGCCGCTTAATTAATTACGCTCAAAAATATACATACTATATTGTAACAAATTTGCACGTCTACATGAACATGATGAGTGCTGTGCTCCATTAATATAATTAATTAAGCTCCAAAGATATATATGAGAATAAAATCGCACGTCTCCCTAGTCAGAATAGTCTTCTTCCCTGAGTTAACATTCCTTGATCATCAATTTATATCATGTTTGGATCGATTATTATATTAGATATGGATCGATTTTTGTTTTTTCTGAAAAAAAGAAAAAAAAAATTAAACTATACTGGCTGGTTCAACTTATATGGATTTAAAATTCCAATCCGCTTATACTTAAGTAATTATTTTATGGTCTTAATCAATCAATATGTTTTTTTAATCTTGTAAAACCGATTTAAACATCGGTTGAATTTTTGTAAAACCAATGTAACATCGGTCGATACTTCACAACACGTAAAAAAGGGAGAATATTTCTCTGTCACCATGAATGAAGAAATATATCAACAACGCACTGTGGAACTATGCAATTCTTTGATTTACATGTTATTGATTCCTAAAAATACGAAATCTAGTTCTCTCGAAGATCTTAAGAAGCATGAAAAGGTTTGAAGAGTTAACACTAGTTGGCGTCTCATACCTCTTGGAAAAGGGTATTATAATATACAATTCTCTAATTTAGCTGGTCGTAATATAGTTTTTCTTAAATCTTCTTGGAATTTAAAATCGGGTTCCAATCGTCTTATGAATTGGATTCCAGATTTCAACCCTTATATGATTAATTCTTCCAATGCTCAAGTTTGGATTAGGATATATGATTTAAGCATTGACATCCGACTTTGATTACGAAGCTGTCCAGTGCACTTGGAACACCAATTCAGATAGACAGGCGTTCTATAGTGGGGGAGATTGGTCATTTTGTCAGAGTTCTTGTTGAAATGGATTTGAATTCTCCTTTGCAAGACTTTATTATGGTGGAAAGGGTTGGACATCGCTCCTTCGTATCCCTTAGCTACGAAAATTGTCGGAATTTTGTGCGCATTGTCGAATTGTGGGGCATTCTATTACTAATTGTAGGCAAACTTCTACTTATCATGAGGTGAAGAAAACAATTGACAGTGATCGGGTTCCGACGGGTCCGACTAGAGAAAGATCGGAGGTTCGGAAGGAGAATATTGAAAGGATTCCTGTTAGTAACGGGAATGAAGTTATTCCAATAACTTGGGTTAAAGTCCCGACTAGGCATGCTCGTGTTGCAGCCAGGAATACTGATACAGGGGAATTTGAACAAATTTGGGGATCTTAATCAGAAATTCTTTTGATGTCTTAGAAACTAATGTGGAGGCCATGCACGATCAGGTTGACGTACCAAAGGAACCACATGTCGTAGGTGACAAAATGGGGAAGTGATAGGATCAAATCCATGAGGATTCGAAGGGTCATGGGCAAGTAATCATTAATAAGGACCGTCCTATAGTTCTTTACAAGTCAAGTTCGCATGGGGCCGAAACGGACGCTCAGAATATAGTGGTTTCTATTGAAGCAAGAGTGTTGCAAACAAGTGAACCTTTATAGATTTTTAAGGCGATGACAACAATAACAAGAAAAAAATAGTTGTATATTTATGTTTTACTTTGAAACAATTTCGAGAAGTTTGTTGCGATGCATGTAAAATATGTCCTTGTTAAACATCAAGCCCCACGTTTTACTGATCGCACACCCAAAAGGTAGCAGTTGCATGTTCTCTCGTCATAAGAAAATATTACTTGTATTTAAAAGATGCTTGATAAGCCTTATGATCAAGATAAAATAATGCGATTAATAAATTAAATCAAATCAAGTTGATTTGATCTTATAATATTATAAATCGTGAGTACTATGTTCTTGCGATAAAGTCCTCGCACTTTTAATATTTAGTTCTTTATTTTTGCCTTTTTAATCTAATAATTAAAATCCATCCACTTTATTTAGTCTTGATATTTATTTCTTCCAAGACATGGGCTTGGTGATGCTTTGGCAACCGTCTCCTGTGTACTGGACTTTTATTAAATTATTGTTGGACACCAACGAACGGATCTGTGACCAATTTTGGTTAACAACTCTCTTCCGTTTAACGGATTGTGCATTGGTAAATAGCAATGTGTGTAGGGCTGTTGGTCAAACCGAATTCCGAATTCTTCAACTTACTCGAATTAAATAAACTGAGTGAAATTTTTAAAATTTCAATTCAAATTTCGACCCTAATCCGATTAATTTCGAATCGAATTTATTTGAATTAGATTTGTCGAATTTCGAATCAAAATCGAATCAATTCAAAAATCCAAATTTGTCGATAAACTGTGGACGGTTGCTTGTATTTCAGATCCAAAACCCATATTTTTTAAGTAAAATTTCAATTTTATATTTAACAAAAAATTCTATATTGAAATAAAAGCATAAGCAAACTATATGAATTATATATCAAAACTATATTATTACTTTAAAGATATTACAAAAGCTAATTAAAGACAAAATATTTTTAAAGCTGAAATCTATTAAAATCAAAAGCATGTTATTCTTTTTTGAAATAAAAACATATTGCTCTTTTAAGTTAAAACACATTATAAGACAATTCAAAAACTACACAAAAAATATTGAGACTTAGACATGAGATTGAACTGTGAAACTAACTATGACCAATTAATATATGTATAATGTTTAAATATATAATATATAAATTAAATCTGGATTGTAATTAAGTTCGAATCAATACACGAATTCGAATTGAAATACGAATATGAACGATATTGATTCGAATCGAATTTACACGAATTAGGATTTTCGAATAGAATTCGGAAAAAAATTCTCCAATCCGTTATTCGGTCTGGATATTCATATTTGAAATTCGAGTTGATTCAAAATTCAAAAATCCTAATTCAAAATTGAGATTCGAATTCGAGTCGAATTGAATTTTGAATTGATTCTAAAAATGGAAACCCCTAAGTCAAAAAATAAAAAATAAAAAATGTTAGTTTCAGAGTATAATTATAATTCACGAAAATACCTCTAAATTAACAATTTAGCATGATATTTCAAAAATTAAGCCAAGTTTGCCGTAATAAGCTTGTTTTCCTTTTTCTTAACAACATGGATTTTTTTTTTTTTTGTTGAAAAAGAACTTTTCAATTTTGTGTTATACACTAATTTTATATTTTAAGTTTCAATGCTAAATATACACATATATACAATATATATAGGCCTAATGGCTCCCACTCTGGCGGATGCATAACAAACAGCAACCGAGTGGGTTGACTCGATGACCCAAAGACATCGTCCGGAGCCTTGTTTTATTGGGGCAGAGGTTAAAAATGAAATGAAAGATAAAAGTAGGCCTGTGGAGTAGTTCAAGATAATGAAGGAAATTTTTTTATGGCTTTTGGTAAGATCATCACAAAACCAGCGTAGATTGTGTTTCGGGGAACTTAGAAGCAATTCGGGCCATGTTTACATATCGCTCGTGAGAGAAATCTATTTGAAAAGTGAAAGAAATTGCATATTTGGGATACGATTTTCTTGGAGTAAAAGTGGATTATATTTTACTCCATGAGAACATTAAATTCGAATATTTGTTTATCGAAAATAGTGTTTGGATGAATGAGAAATTAAAGCTTAAAATTGAGTATTGAAATTAATTTCAAAGGAGAAACCAGGTGGGTTTGTCTTCTTTAAAATGTGAGTTTGTTCAATATAGGAAAACAAAAGCTTTGTTGACTAGTTTATATAATGTTACCTTTTAGTAAGGTGTAAGATTATATTGCATAGATGCTCTCTCTACACGCGCGCCTACAGGAGATACAAATCACGGTCGGGTTCGAGCTACGAACCATTGACTTGTGTGTGAGCGCAACCAGTGGACACGAAAATCGCACCGAAATTGAGCCACATAGTCTAAGCCATAGTAACAAATCTTGGATTCGGGAATAATTCGTTAGCTAGTGCGTGCATATTTCTTTAAGGGCTATATAAATAGTTGGATTTCCAGTGCGTGCAATTTAATGTTCGAACATAATTGTTCTCTTTACCTGGGAGGATCTGGTTGTACGTCAGCAGACCCTGTCAGAACACTAGCCAGTGCGTGCACATCCCGCGGTTTACCTTGGCGGCAGCAATGAGGAGCCGGGAGCTGTTGTCATCAGGCATAGTCAGGCGTAAGCCTGGAAGCTGAGTTATTAAAAAAAAAAAACATCTCTTCTTTTTTTTTTTTTTAGGGTAAACATCTCTTCTTTTTATAAAAACATGTTAATGCTATTTATCTCTTTTCCTGTTTTTGCTCCACTAGTAAAAGTGTTGGCTAATGCTTTATATATAGATTAGGTGCTATATATGTATTTGTATTCACCATTCAGGGAAACAACAGTGGACTTTAATGGCTTGTTTTCAGATTATTCCGAGAGTGTTCTTTATTTTATTTTCATTGCTTTGTTCTGTTTTCCAACAATTAGAAGATGTGAGACCCCGAATTTTAACGTGAGATTCGGTGTTATGTAGTGATTATTTATTTGGCTATGTATCACAAACCTATTATTAATGAAACTCGACTCTATTTTTATTTATTCCTTCCAACGTCAATTACGCATTTCGCATTTTTAGAGCTTAGCAATTTTTTATTCTTCCTCTAGTATTAATACTTGATCGAATGACTACTACTTTAGGAATATTAGACCTCCAACAATTTAGGAGTACATTCCAATCCTTATCCTAATATTTCATCTTATTCTATAATTCATCCCAACCAATTTCCCAATCAATTTTTTTTTAAAAAAAAATATTTTTTTTTATATTTTTAAAAATTTCGAAAATTACCATAAATGGGGAGGTTGTTTCATATTCTTTTCAAGACCTACAATTATATATGTATATATATATATATATATATATTTACATATATATATTAATTTTTTTTTCTCAACTTTTGGTCACATGCTTAAAGGATGGACAAACTTTTCTTTCCACCAAATTCTAATAAATAAAAATACCAACACCATGATTATTATTCCCTCCAACTTTTGGCTCCTTGTCTTAGGGGAATCAATCATTTTGTTATTTTTTTCTTTATCTATCAATATTATTCATTTCATAATTATCATAAAAACACAAGACTTGCTTCCATTTTCCTCTCTAAAGGATCAAATTCTTCAAGCATAAGGTAAGAATATCTTCATTTCTCCCAACTCTATTTTTCTTCTCCAATCCTCAACCTTATACCTTCCCATCTAATAATGTTGAATCCTTCTTGTTGAGGTACTCCTAGAGAAAATTCTTGAAGAATTAGAGACCTAGATTTGACTACAAACTTGAAGAGGAAATTCAAGATTTCATATTATTAAGGTGAGAAAATTATGGTTTTAGTATTTTTCTCTTGACAACATGAAGAATTAATTTTTGACTCAAGAATATAAATTTTTGGAGTTTAGGGGCTGACCTACATCATCTCAAGTGGAGGTTAGAGGCTTGAAGGAAAATTTCCATTTTTGAGACTACTTGAAGATATTAAGGTGAGTAGTAACCATTTGGTACTAGTATATTTTCTTTTGACTTGAGACTTTAATTTTAACACCAAAATATGGTTTGGATACCATTTAGGGGCTGATCTTCAAGAGTTTGAGTCAAGAAGTTGATTCAAGGAAGAAGACCACATTTTAGATCAACCCGAGAAACTACTACGAGGTGGGTGGAAAAATTCTTTCAACTTCTAGGTGTTTTAAATTGAAAATATGCATGTAGTATTTTGTTATTGAGCACTTGAGATATATATTATGTATTGCATGCTATTTTCTTGTATCAAGTTGGAAAAATTCTCAAGTGTTGCTCAAAAATGTGATTTATCGAAAAATAGGGCATACATGCACATTTTATTGTTATACTTGATGAAATTTTGTATGAGAAGGATATGTATGTGTATGACTCTTGAAATCTATGTTTTGAATGATTTATAACCTGGACAAGTCGAGCATAATTGATTAAATTTCAACTTTTGGACTTAAAATGCAAAAATGGAAAGTTGGTGGACTTAATTGCAAGAAAAATAAAATTTAAGGGACCCCTCTGTAATTTTCCATTTTTGGGACTGAACTCAGGTTCAAAAATTATGTTTTGATATTTTAATAAAGTTTTAAGAGTTTTTAGATAAATAAAATCAACCCTTGAAAGCCCAAGGACTAGATTGTAAAATTTGAGAAGTTTAGGGGCTATTTTGCAAATTTCGAAACTGTACCAGACCCTAATTTTGAAATTTGAAATTTTAACTCTTAAGGGACTGGAAATAACATATTTTAAGTGTATTCCAAAATCCAAGTGTTTAGAGTTTGGAAAGTAATTTTATAAAAGTTGAAGGACTAAAGTGTAAAAGATTAAACTTGAGGACCCAAATGAAATTTCCAGGACTTATGCAGCCCATGCACCTGGAAATACTAATTTAACTATAACATAATTATATTTTGGACCCAAGGTTCAAATTTCATAACAATTGGACCCCTAAAAGCCTTAAAGGCAATTATTTCAAAATGGGACAAAAATGAGATTTTCAAAAGTTAAGGGACCTATACTTATGGCGTTTTAAAACTGTTTTTGTTCCAATATCCCACTAACCTTAGTGACATTTTCCAACTGGAATCACATTAAAAGCCCTCCCGGTTTGTGAGTTCCGATTATTTTAAACTTAAGGCCCGAAATGACAATTTTAACAAATTTGGGGCCAATGTGAGAATTTTATAAAAACTCGACCTCAAAACTTTAAAAACCTGAATCTCTGAACAATTTAGAGATTTTAGGAACTGACCTCATAATTTTTCAAGGTCGGGATATTTATTTATTCAATTTTTAACCCCAAAAGTATTGGTTTTTACAAAACGGGGCTAATTGTAAATTTTTCTTTTTATCAAGGACCTAACTTAAATTATTTTTCATTTACTAAAACAGCCCTGGACCCTCTGACTTTAATTATTAATTAAAATATTTTATTTTCTCAAAAACTACTTGACTTATCGGATCGTCTTGACCGATTAAAACCCAATCGCGGGGCGACTTCCTCGTGTTGCGATTTCGAATCTATAACGGACTTATGTTCCACCTAATCTTTCAAGATATCGAAGATTGCTTATCCTCCCGATAATCATCTTCATCCAAATAACTCCACCAACGCCATAATTACTTTACGCAAATTTTCGAAAACTTTTTATGAACTGCTTCCCGAATCAATATACTCGACTGCCTGGTTGACTACCTGAACGTGTACTTAATTTACTGCCTGAGTCAACTTGGTGTGTCGAGCTCACAGTCGGAATGGATACGTCGGGGATGGAACCGGGCGGCTCATTTGCTATTCCACTCTTCCCCATCGTCCCTAATCCCGCAACCGAGGGACGGAGTTTGTCCAAGCGGGTGGTCGTAGTACTTGAGGTATAATCATGATTATGACAAATCCGAGCCTTGCTAGCTCCACTGTGGATTTTGTCTTTGCTTATGGAGCGATAAGGTGACAGTCTTGGACCATCTTGCTCGGGGAGTTACAAGGAAGAACGAAGGAATCGTTGTCGATCCACACGATTCCGGAGTTAATCGGACCCGTTTGGTTGGCGCTACAAATCCGTGCAAACCGCTACTTGTATTGCATAGGTTGGCGCTACAAATCCGTATGCAACAACTACTTGTATTGCATAGGATTGGCGTTACAAATCCGTCGCAATCCTCATGTTTACTTGGACCATAGTGCTACTTGACCATGAACTCTTTTTTCTCAAATTGTATAAGTATATTACTTAATATGTTTATCACGACGCTTGTGGATGTGTGTGAAATCATGCATCATCTCTCACACGTTTTCATACAACTAAATTTCTCGCATTAACTATTTATATCGCCACACTTGCACACGATCACCCCATCCACCGAGATTTTTGTCTCATTCCCTCCTCGTTTTCTAACCTTTAGATGAAGAGTCTGCCAAGGCACCGAACCTCTGATTGAATCCCTATCGTGTTGTGGAGCGACATTTCCTTTTTCTTTTATTGTTGTTAGACTTTTCATTTTGTTCTGTTTGACCGTAAGTTAAATTCGGATAATCTATTGGGTTGTATTCGGATTCCGTCGGACCTTAAGATGTAATTTGTACTTGTGTGTATTTTATTCCGCCGCATTAGACTCTATTTCACTTGGAGTTTGTATCATTGGTTTAGACTATTGAATTATTTCTTTAAGTGATTGATCGTTGTCGCGTTGCGTTTGGGGCGTGACATAAATGGTATCGAGCTCGGCTAGTAAGATGGAAACTTACACCGAGTGACCCGGATAGGACCCTGACCGTGTTGGGTAATCTGACTTGACTAATTAAGTTGTGAAATCGATTTCAAAAATGGCATAGAACCATATTATTGATGTTTAGGTTAAGCTAAAATTTATACTTGGAGAATCCATAGTAATACTTGATTTGACTTAGTGACTTTTGACCGACTTTCCTTAGTTATTCTTTCCTTGTTCTTCCCTATCTTTTCTTACTTGACCGATCCTTCTTAGTTTGGCTTGTTCGGGATGGAGCCGACGCCACCTATCTGGTGGGAATTATTGGAGGCCCGCGCCGAACGTGATTACTTCCGGCATACACGAACCACCGGCACCAGGAATACCTTCGAGCTATCTCGGACTGGCGGAAAACGCCGCCGCAACCAAGAATCGACACACCTCTCGCAAAGAGCCAAGAGAGAAAGAACAATCTTACCCTCCTTGCTAAGGATCGCGAGGATACAATCCGTGCTCGCGAGGATCAAATCCGATCAATCCAGGAACACTTGGAAGTTACTCGCACGAAGATGGAACGCGCCAAGGAAGGCCGGAAAGTGGGAAAGGGAGGCATACATGTCGAGGCACCATCGATCGTCTCGAAGATACTATCATCAAACAAATGCAGGTGATAGAGGACCTCACACATGCCTTAACTCAGGATGTCGGATCTTTGGAGGCCGCGCTTAGCGGCTAATGCACCACCGTTGCCACCACCCGAGGCGGAACCCATGCCCGACTTCGAGGCCGATAATGAAGAGGATCCCGAGGAGGATCTGAAGAAGATCCCGAAGAGGATCCCGATGAGGATCCAATGGAAGATGAAGAGCCCGAGCGCTTGAAGCCGCCCACTCGATGATGCTCCGGATCGGAGCGATGGCGAGTTAGCCGATCGGCTTTATCTTTGGTGGTACCTCGGCCGATCGAGATCCGATTATGGACGAGGCCGCTAGTGATGATGACGGCGACCTCACCGAGTAGATAACTTATGTGCTAGATTTTAGTCGATGCTTAATTCCATCCTGTTGTATTTTGTTTTCAGTTGTACCTTAATCAAGTTGTATCCTGACTCTAGTTTATCTTCGATTTTATATTCTTGTTGTATGAACTCATTCGGGTGTATTCAAATTTCACATCAATGAATATACTTTTTCTACTTATTCTATGTCTTGTGTATTGTTGTTGTGATATAACTTGTTATATGCAAGTACTTATTGAAATCATTCCTTTCTGAATTGTAGCTAAACTACAAGTACATGGTGGAAACCGTGGACGAGGGAGACCCCGCCGTATTCCCCGTAGGTATGTGGATGTACCCAGGGAACGGGTACCCTCCCCCGAACTACCACCACCTCCTCCGCCAATCACAGGAGATAACCTAACTGCAATAGCCTTGCAACAGATATTGGTTTTTATGAGGCAACAAGCAGAGCCTCGTCAGCCTAACCATGAACCTACTCGAGAGACGAATGACCGCACCTTGGAACGGTTTTTACGATTCGACCCCCCGACTTTCTTAGGGGAACCAGATGACGTGAAAGCAGAAGAATGGATCGGGAAACTGGAGAATATCTTCAATGCTCTCCAATACTCAGGGGAACAAAAGGTTACGCTCGCCGTGTTCCGACTAGAATCAGCTGCTCGAGATTGGTGGAGAACAGTTGAGAGAAAGTGGGAACAGGACCAAATAGATAGGACATGGGAAAATTTCCTGGCTGAATTCAATGAGCAATACATACCTCAAGTCGTGAAGGAGGCACGCCGGGATGAATTCCATAGGTTGAGACAGGGGAACATGTCTGTGCCCGATGAGTCCGAATTCCATCGGTTATCCAAATATGCCCCAGAACAATCGGCCGGAGCGGACAAATTGTATAAGTTCACACGGGATCAAGTCGAACTCGAAACAACTTTTGATCGTTGAAATAACAACATACTCGGCCCAGATAAAAGACCCTCCGCGTTAGTCGGGACTTAACCGCATTGGTCGATTAATTTGAATAGGCCATCGAACGATCTCAAAAGGACAAAGATGGGACAACCATCAAGGCCGCTGTTAAAATTGAGAAGGGCCATTGTTAAGACAGAAAAAAGGAAAGGACCGTCTGAGGAAAAACCGGGCCAAGTATGTACACATTGCCAAAAACCGGGTCATCGCTAATGATCATTTGGCGTAAACATGGAAGGTGTTTACTGTTGTGGTAATGAATCAACACCACCAAGGATTGCCCAAATACGAAGACCGGACCAAACAGTGCAACCACGGAAAGGCGGCTAACGGCCAGGGTAATCGAACAAGGATGCCTGCCGAGCATTTGCACTAGACGGACATGAGGCTCCGGAGGCAACGGGACGTGGTGGAAGGTGCGCTTCTAATATCTAGCCACTACGCTAAAGTACTATTTGACCCTGGATCAACGCATTCATTTGTCGCACCACATTTTGTACACAAGTTGCATGCATGCATGGAACATATGCGTATAGGTTTAGAAGTGTCCACTCCTATGGGCGCAAGCCGATAATGAATATTATCTATAATGCATGCGAAGTTAAGATTGATGAGATAAACTTTCCTGCTGATTTGATCTTGCTACCTATATCCGAATACGACATTATATTGGGAATGAACTGGTTGTCTGCACACCATGCACAAATGGACTGCCATCGCAAGTCCATTAAACTATGTGAACCCTGTAAGCCCGAAGTGGAAATTTCGGGAAGGGCACGGTTAAGATTGCCCCAATCATTTCAAAGAATGAAAGCGGGGAAAGCGATCACTAGAGGGGCACAAGGGTACTTGGCGTTTGTAATTAACAAACCTAAGGTTGAGACACAAATTAATCAAGTACCTATAGTATCGGAATATACGGATGTATTTCCACAAGAACTCACCACCACCCCCTCCGGATAGGAAGTTGAGTTCACCATCGGTATTACCGGAACCGCCCGATCGCGGAACGCCGTATAGAATGGCTCTGTTGAGTTGCAAGAGTTGAAGACTCAATTACAAAAGCGATGGGTGTGGGATTTATCCGACCGAGCACGTCTCCGTGGGGAGCACCGTCTTGTTTGTCAAAAAGAAAGATGGCACATTAAGACTGTATATAGACTATCGCGGACTTAACAAATGTGACCATCAAGAACAAATATCCCCTCCCGAGGATAGACGAATCGTTTGATCAACTTCAAGGAGCGACGATGTACTCGAAGTTTGATTTACAACAAGGATATTATCGATTAAAGATCCGTAAAGAGGGCGTTTCCAAAACAAAGATTTCGACGGATATGGACACTACGAGTTTGTAGTGATGCCTTTCGGTCTAACAAACGCACCAGCAGCGTTTTATGGATCTAATGCATCGAGTCTTTCAACCTTATTTGGATCAATTCGTAGTGATATTCATTGATGACATACTCGTATACTCCAAGTCTAAAGAGAACATACGAGCGTCATCGAAAATTGTTTTAGAGACACTACGAGAGCACAAGGCGTATGCCAAATTCGGCAAGTGCGAATTTTGGCTTAGTGAAGTCGCATTCTTGGGACACATAGTATCCTCCGACCTTTGGGATCGCCGTAGATCCTTGAAAGTCTGAGGCAGTGGTTGAATGGAAACAACCCGTGCAGAATCGGAGATTAGAAGTTTCTTAGGACTAGTGGATATTATCGAAGATTTATCCAAGATTTCTCCAAGATAGCCGGACCACTCACTCGACTAACCCGAGAAGCAAGTCAAGTTTGAGTGGAATGACAAGTGTGAGGCTAGTTTCAAGAGAGTCAAGAAACGACTTACTACGACTCCGATCTTAGCCCTTCCAAAGGGAAATGAAAACTTTGTCGTCTACAGTGACGCATCAAAGGAAGGACTAGGAGCGTGCTCATGCAAGAAGGAAAGGTCATTGCTTACGCATCACGAAAACTCAAGCCGTATGAAGCCAATTACCCAACGCATGACTTGGAATTGGCGGCAATAGTGTTCGCGTTAAAGAAATGGAGGCACTACCTCTATGGAGCAACATTCACGGTTTACGGATCATAAGAGCCAAAGTATCTATTCTCTCGAAGGAACTCAATTTGAGGCAACGGAGATGGATGGAGTTAATAGAAGATTATCACTTTGATATTCAATACCATCCCTGGAAAGCTAACGTAGTAGGCGACGCCTTAAGCAGAAAGACGAGTTTAGCTAGACTAATGATTCGAGAGTGGAGATCATTAGAAGAATTGAGCACTTGGAATCCGAGAGAACCAGATGCTCGAATTTCATGTGCTAATATCTCGATTAAACCCGATCTACTCAACGAGATCAAAGTAACACGAGGGGATTGACGTGCAACTTCAAAAACTAAAAGAGAAGATACTCAAAGGAGAGAGATCGGAATTCTCGTGCGGGAAGATGGGACCATCAGATTTCGAATAGAATTTGTGTACCGAGTGATGAGCAACTTAGGAACAGAATCCTCTCGAGAAGCACACCGTTCGAAATACACTATACATCCTGGAGGAAACAAGATGTATAAGGACTTGAAACAAGACATTCTTGGTGGGCAAACATGAAGAACCAGGTAGCGAGTTCGTTGCGAGATGCTTGACTTGTCAACGAGTAAAAGCTGAACACCAACGACCATCCGGTTTATTACAACCGTTGAGAATTCCCAGTGGAAATGGGAACACATAACGATGGACTTCGTGACGGATCTACCGAGGACTAGACGAGGCGATGATGCTTATATGGGTAGTCGTGACCGACTCACGAAATCGCACACTTCCTACCCATGAAGAAAACCGACAGCTTGCGAAAACTTGCGCAAATTTATATCCGAGATCATTCGACCGCATGGAGTGCCACGATATAGTGTCGACAGAGACCCGAGATTTGTCTCCGTTAAAAATGCTTACATAAGGAATTGGGTACCTCACTAAGTTTCAAAGACAAACATCCACAAACCGATGGGCGGTCGAGGCGAACAATTCAAACCCTGGAAGACATCTCGCGAGCATGTACGTTGGACTTCAAGGAAGTTGGGATTCGTACTTACCATTGGTCGAGTTCGCCTTTATAATAACAATGTATCGTGCCACAATTGGGATGGCACCCTACGAAGCCTTGCGGGCGAAAGTGTAGATCTCCACTACATCGGGAGATTGATGACCAATGGACTCCAAAAGAGAAACGAAAGTCGCCCCGATTCCAAAGGTCGACTTAGTTCGAGAGGCCATGGAGAAGGTCAAGTTGATTAAGGAACGGATCCGCACACTCGGGAGCGCCAAAAGAGTTACGCAGACAAGAGGAGAAAGGACTTGGAATTTGAAGCCGGAGATGAAGTATTCCTCGGTGTCTCCACGGAAAGGATTGATCAATCCAAAGAAAGGAGGCAAGTTGAGTCCGAGATATATGTTGGACCTTACAAGATTTTGCGGAGGATCGGGAAGTTAGCCTACCGACTTGAGTTCTGCAGACAAAGATGCGAGAATGCACGATGTATTCCATGTATCGAGATTGAAAAGGTATCAACCGGATCCTGAGCACATCATCACTCGTGATGCTCCTCCTCTAATGGAAAATTTATCTTACACCGAAAACCAATCGAAATCATTGACCAAAGAGCCAGTGCGTCGGTTCGCGTAACAGAGATTCCAATGGTTAAAGTTGTATGGCGGAATCACAACCGAGACGAAGACGCAACGTGGGAGATGGAAGAAGACATGAGGAATCAATATCCGTAATTGTTCAAGAGAATTTGGGGACCAAATTCTTTTAAGGAAGGGTGAATGTGAGACCCCGAATTTTAACGTGAGATTCGGTGTTATGTAGTGATTATTTATTTGGCTATGTATCACAAACCTATTATTAATGAAACTCGACTCTATTTTTATTTATTCCTTCCAACGTCAATTACGCATTTCGCATTTTTAGAGCTTAGCAATTTTTTATTCTTCCTCTAGTATTAATACTTGATCGAATGACTACTACTTTAGGAATATTAGACCTCCAACAATTTAGGAGTACATTCCAATCCTTATCCTAATATTTCATCTTATTCTATAATTCATCCCAACCAATTTCCCAATCAATTTTTTTAAAAAAAAAAAAATATTTTTTTATATTTTTAAAAATTTCAAAATTACCATAAATGGGGAGGTTGTTTCATATTCTTTTCAAGACCTACAATTATATATGTATATATATATATATATATATTTTACATATATATATTAATTTTTTTTTCTCAACTTTTGGTCACATGCTTAAAGGATGGACAAACTTTTCTTTCCACCAAATTCTAATAAATAAAAATACCAACACCATGATTATTATTCCCTCCAACTTTTGGCTCCTTGTCTTAGGGGAATCAATCATTTTGTTATTTTTTTCTTTATCTATCAATATTATTCATTTCATAATTATCATAAAAACACAAGACTTGCTTCCATTTTCCTCTCTAAAGGATCAAATTCTTCAAGCATAAGGTAAGAATATCTTCATTTCTCCCAACTCTATTTTTCTTCTCCAATCCTCAACCTTATACCTTCACCATCTAATAATGTTGAATCCTTCTTGTTGAGGTACTCCTAGAGAAAATTCTTGAAGAATTAGAGACCTAGATTTGACTACAAACTTGAAGAGGAAATTCAAGATTTCATATTATTAAGGTGAGAAAATTATGGTTTTAGTATTTTTCTCTTGACAACATGAAGAATTAATTTTTGACTCAAGAATATAAATTTTTGGAGTTTAGGGGCTGACCTACATCATCTCAAGTGGAGGTTAGAGGCTTGAAGGAAAATTTCCATTTTGAGACTACTTGAAGATATTAAGGTGAGTAGTAACCATTTGGTACTAGTATATTTTCTTTTGACTTGAGACTTTAATTTTAACACCAAAATATGGTTTGGATACCATTTAGGGGCTGATCTTCAAGAGTTTGAGTCAAGAAGTTGATTCAAGGAAGAAGACCACATTTTAGATCAACCCGAGAAACTACTACGAGGTGGGTGGAAAAATTCTTTCAACTTCTAGGTGTTTTAAATTGAAAATATGCATGTAGTATTTTGTTATTGAGCACTTGAGATATATATTATGTATTGCATGCTATTTTCTTGTATCAAGTTGGAAAAATTCTCAAGTGTTGCTCAAAAATGTGATTTATCGAAAAATAGGGCATACATGCACATTTTATTGTTATACTTGATGAAATTTTGTATGAGAAGGATATGTATGTGTATGACTCTTGAAATCTATGTTTTGAATGATTTATAACCTGGACAAGTCGAGCATAATTGATTAAATTTCAACTTTTGGACTTAAAATGCAAAAATGGAAAGTTGGTGGACTTAATTGCAAGAAAAATAAAATTTAAGGGACCCCTCTGTAATTTTCCATTTTTGGGACTGAACTCAGGTTCAAAAATTATGTTTTGATATTTTAATAAAGTTTTAAGAGTTTTTAGATAAATAAAATCAACCCTTGAAAGCCCAAGGACTAGATTGTAAAATTTGAGAAGTTTAGGGGCTATTTTGCAAATTTCGAAACTGTACCAGACCCTAATTTTGAAATTTGAAATTTTAACTCTTAAGGGACTGGAAATAACATATTTTAAGTGTATTCCAAAAATCCAAGTGTTTAGAGTTTGGAAAGTAATTTTATAAAAGTTGAAGGACTAAAGTGTAAAAGATTAAACTTGAGGACCCAAATGAAATTTCAGGACTTATGCAGCCCATGCACCTGGAAATACTAATTTAACTATAACATAATTATATTTTGGACCCAAGGTTCAAATTTCATAACAATTGGACCCCTAAAAGCCTTAAAGGCAATTATTTCAAAATGGGACAAAAATGAGATTTTCAAAAGTTAAGGGACCTATACTTATGGCGTTTTAAAACTGTTTTTGTTCCAATATCCCACTAACCTTAGTGACATTTTCCAACTGGAATCACATTAAAAGCCCTCCCGGTTTGTGAGTTCCGATTATTTTAAACTTAAGGCCCGAAATGACAATTTTAACAAATTTGGGGCCAATGTGAGAATTTTATAAAAACTCGACCTCAAAACTTTAAAAACCTGAATCTCTGAACAATTTAGAGATTTTAGGAACTGACCTCATAATTTTTCAAGGTCGGGATATTTATTTATTCAATTTTTAACCCCAAAAGTATTGGTTTTTACAAAACGGGGCTAATTGTAAATTTTTCTTTTTATCAAGGACCTAACTTAAATTATTTTTCATTTACTAAAACAGCCCTGGACCCTCTGACTTTAATTATTAATTAAAATATTTTATTTTCTCAAAAACTACTTGACTTATCGGATCGTCTTGACCGATTAAAACCCAATCGCGGGGCGACTTCCCGTGTTGCGATTTGAATCTATAACGGACTTATGTTCCACCTAATCTTTCAAGATATCGAAGATTGCTTATCCTCCCGATAATCATCTTCATCCAAATAACTCCACCAACGCCATAATTACTTTACGCAAATTTTCGAAAACTTTTTATGAACTGCTTCCCGAATCAATATACTCGACTGCCTGGTTGACTACCTGAACGTGTACTTAATTTACTGCCTGAGTCAACTTGGTGTGTCGAGCTCACAGTCGGAATGGATACGTCGGGGATGGAACCGGCAGCTCGGCCGCTATTCCACTCTTCCGCCCCATCGTCCCTAATCCCGCAACCGAGGGACGGAGTTTGTCCAAGGGAAGCGGGTCGTAGTACTTGAGGTATAATCATGATTATGACAAATCCGAGCCTTGCTAGCTCCACTGTGGATTTTGTCTTTGCCTATGGAGCGATAAGGTGACAGTCTTGGACCATCTTGCTCGGGAGTTACAAGGAAGAACGAAGGAATCGTTGTCCGATCCACACGATTCCGGAGTTAATCGGACCCGTTTGGTTGGCGCTACAAACCGTGCACGCAAATCCGCTACTTGTATTGCATAGGTTGGCGCTACAAATCCGTGCGCAACCGCTACTTGTATTGCATAGGATTGGCGTTACAAATCCGTACACGCAATCCTCATGTTTACTTGGACCATAGTGCCTCCTTGACCATGAATGTTTTCTCAAATTGTATAAGTATATTACTTAATATGTTTATCACGACGCTTGTGGATCGTGTGTGAAATCATGCATCATCTCTCACACGTTTTCATACAACTAAATTTCTCGCATTAACTATTTATATCGCCACACTTGCACACGATCACCCCATCCACCGAGATTTTTGTCTCATTCCCTCCTTTTTCTAACCTTTAGATGAAGAGTACGCTGAAGGCACCGAACCTCTGATTGAATCCCTATCGGTGTTGTGGAGCGACATTTCCTTTTTCTTTTATTGTTGTTAGACTTTTCATTTTGTTCTGTTTGGGTACTGTAAGTTAAATTCGGATAATAATCTATTGGGTTGTATTCGGATTCCGTCGGACCTTAAGATGTAATTTGTACTTGTGTGTATTTTATTCCGCATTAGACTCTATTTCACTTGGAGTTTGTATCATTGGTTTAGACTATTGAATTATTTCTCGTTTAAGTGATTGATCGTTGTCGCGTTGCGTTTGGGGCGTGACAGAAGATGACAGAATTCAGTTAGCCCACTCTTTAGCTCATTTTTCATGTTTTACCCCATCCAATTTTGTTTGGATAGCGGAGCCTTTTTCTTGTTGTCTTAAGGGACTTGTGATCAAAGATCTTTATACTTAATAAAGTTTACAATTTTCTATTGTCAAAAATAAAATTACTTCTTTAAAGTATTATATTTCACAAAAAAAAAATCAATAAATGGGTTAGTGAGTGATTGCTTAACTTTTCATTCAACTCCTTTCTATTTTTGGATGGAATAGTATGATAAATTAATTTGAAAAATAATGAATTGAACTTTGAGTGCATGATCGCATATAAGAGGAAAATGAGGAGATGATAAATGATGTGATACTTTTAGTAAATAATAATTAGATTGTGATATGATTATATGATAATGATAGTTGATGTGATATGTTTTCTTTAAGTTTTGAACGTCCCAAAAGGTTCGTTATATCAAATATCAGAAAAAAGTATTAAACCAGATGTTATAACACAGGATGACATGCAACGGAATAAAGAACACATAACATGATTAGTTGAATAGAACTGTTACAACTCGACTCTCAAAGTATCAATAAAAACTCATATTGAGATATGAGTGGATCGTAGCTTTATAATTGTAGCTTTATAACTCAGTTCGTTCAAGAATATGATTGAATAACTCACTATCGCTCAATTATAACAAGACGTTAATCTAGACAAGATGTCTCGATATCAGAGACACTTAGAATAATATCAGCTTCAATAAACTCTTTTTTCAGTTTCAAACTTCTTATTTTCTTGACTGAATCTCTCTTGTTTTTTCTCTCTCAATTTATTGTGTATCCATTTTAAGGATTGAGTGGACATGCTCCTCTTATATAGGTGGAGTTCCTTGAGCCATAATAGTTCAACCAAATATGGAAACAAGACATACACAAATATATGACAAGTAAGGGTGCAATTGAATATGCTTTCATTTTGAAAATTTTCTTTTCGTTAGAGAATAGTGAAAAAAAAAATCTGATGAAAGTTTTTGGAAAATTTTGAGAGTGTGAATGGATATGTAATGATGAAAGTTGATTTGATTTAAAAATAGTAAAATAATAATTGGATGTGATTGGTAGTTAGAAATGTGTGAGTGAGTGAATAGTGAAATTTGTAGGAGAATGTGTAATAATGATTAGTTTTTTATGAAAAATGTGTAGATGTAATTGGTGAAAAAAAATGAGAAAAGTGAAAGTGAGATAATAGTATATTTTCTGAAAATTTTCATAAACAATCGCATGTTTGATCAAAAAAAATTCTCCATTGGAACGAAAATAAAGTCTCGTTCATATTCAATCCCAACCTAAATCACTTAAAGTTAGGAAACAAATATAACATCTTTCATGAGTCATACCTTACATTGGCATATCAATAATAAACCTAATGCACCTAGATACAATATCAAATAAGATATATTCTAGTCAAGATATTTACAAACTAAAAGTTTCCATATCTATGCAAATATGTATATTCAATGAATAAATCTTGAAAGACAAAATACAGAATCCAAGACAATTAAAATACCACTAAGTGGCGTGGGCATAGGAGACGCAAAACTTAACATGTTTAAATTATAAATAGATGTAATTGATATTTTGAAAAATGATGATAAGTGAATATTGCATTTTTAAAATTTTTTACAAGCAAATGCACTTTAATCCAAAATTTTGTCGGAAAAATTGAAGGAGGAAAAGAAAATCCACTCAGAGGCAAACGCTGCCTTAGATTTCCATTATTGGTTAAAGAATTTTATTTGTAGTAAATATTAGTACATCCACAAAAGAATTTCATTAAAATAGGCTATTTCTTAATTTTTTTTATACATTTAACAAATAAAAGGGAAATAAACGAAACGAAAAGCCCAAGCCCAAGCATGTAAAATAATAAAGGATCAGGAAACTAAGCGGCAAACTTAAATAAAAGGCGGCAAAACACTCTCTCCCTCTCTCCTTCCCTCTTGCTTTCTCTCTCGGCGGCCTCTTGATTTCTCATCTGAAAATACCAGGTACATTCCTAAATCATACTTGATGCAATTTATTCGAGTGCATACGTATATTACTGTCGTTCTACTGCCTGATTGTTTCAGTTTTATTTATATTCTTTCGTAGTATTAAACGTAAACCTTAGGCCCCTTTGCTTGTTTTCACTCTAGCATATTTGGATTATGTTCTGTTCGATGCTGTGAGAAAGACTGGTTTAAATCTGTATATTTTTCACATGGTATAAGAAATTTCCTGTTTCGTGATTTTTCTAGATCAATTTTTTTGCATATTTTATTTTTTTGGTAATTTCGTTTCGTTTTGCTGTTGCATTCTGTTTATGTAGTAGGACTTGTGTTAACATATTATCACTCGACAAATTATATATTTTGGTAAATTTTTCTTAGTTTTGTTCAGGATTATTGTGCTAAAAGAAACAAAGAATATGTTTACGTTGTAACAGAAAATGTGACTTAGATATGGGAAGGGGACATTACCAAATCTATTGAGCAACTTGGAAGAAGTTTAGAGCAAATTTCCATTGAATTTCCTAATAATTTGGCTTATTTATATACTTGTTGATAATGGGAAATGTGTCCACTTTCCCAATTTTCTCAATGGTAGTGAAAGAGTCGGCAATTAAGTAGGTGCTCTTTCTGAATGAGTTTGCAATTTTAATTTCTTTTCTGAGTTTCTTTTTTACTTGTTTTTCTTCTTTAGCACTTGTTTCTTATCACTTAATGGGAAAAATCTCAATCATGTAGATGTTTTCCAGTTGATTACTACATGGATACATCATAGAATTTGTAAAAGATATGGCGACTGAAATTAGTTTTTATGTGAGAAGCTTTTTGGGTTCCTATTCTACTGCTGGAATGAACTATTTTAAGCTGTCACTTGGATCACTCTTATAATTTCAATGGGTGACGACACTAGTTAATGGAATTAAGTATATTTGTTCTTGTGTATTGTTTGCCTTATACTCAATTAATTTCTTTTTTGCATGTTTTGTTCATTAAGATGTTGTATTGGGGCATCATAAAACCTATAGCAAAAGTAATATATATGGATGATAGTCAAAAAGTTGTGGCTGCTTATTTCAAATCTTCTTGGTTAGTAATGTTTCTTTCTTTTTATTTTTCACAAGGGCATGGTCCTTTTGTGTTGTTTGATTCCTATAAATTTGGAAATCGTTTTAGGAGTTCAGGATGTTTAAGTCTCACTCACACCTTATAAAGAAGCTGAAAGATAAGATATAAGTGAAAGAAATGGGATGTTTAAGTCTCACTCACACCTCAATTACAACTGGCATATCATAAGAACCAAGAAAACTATCAGAAATAGAAGTGCAAGATCTTATTTATATCAATTCAGAAAAGAAGGTCAAAGCAATAACCAAGGTTCTGGGTTCAAGAGAAAAGAAGAGCCTTCATTTGAAATTAGATGTCCATACGTATTCTCTGTGTCTCTATAGTACACCTAGTCACATTTTAGGGAATGCTCCAAAGCCCGTGGCATTGGTTCCCTGAGCCAATTGCGTGCCTCATACCAGAGGTTCATTTATATAGTCACTCTATATTAATATTGCAAAGCATTTTCATTTTGTGTTTAAGCCTCTTCCTGATGCATGGTTGCAGGAAGAAGACTCTTTGAAGGTGACAATCGGAAAAGGAAATTTCAAGTAGAATTCACTTAACGGTTAAAAGTATGATGATGTCGAGTTGTGTCACCCATGTATTAAGGTAGACCATGGTACTCTTTTATTGCTTCCATCTTAATTTAAATTGCCATACTTCGCTAGGAATTTTACCAGATTTATAACTGAATCCTTTTCATACATAGAGTTTTATTGAAGTCAATAGTAAATCTAGGGGGTGTCTGAAGGTTTTCCAGTTTCCCTTGTAATGGGGGTATTACGAGTTTTTTCGATGTCCCTTGTTAGTTTGTGTATGATAGCATCTATAGTTTTTATTCACCTGGCTCACTTACATAGGCTTGAAGAAAAATCCCCAATTTTAGGGGACCACATGTGAGTCAATCGTGTTAAATTCTGGTGGTATTGCAATATTCTGGCGACAATAGGATTCAAATTGAGCAATTTTAAGACTTATATGACCATATAAAAAATTTTAAAACGAACAAAACCAATTCTGACAATCCCTTGATAGAAAATGCATTTTGCTTGATGAGGAATCATACATTTATAAATCACACTTCGGAGTTCTTCCCTATTTTACAATTGACAATCTTGCTTGCTAGCTGATCAAGTAGGTTCTTTTGGAACATGGGAATTCAACTGACGAAATTTTTGCTTTGAATCACCCCATGTAGCGTAGTGATTGGTGGTTCTGTTTGTATATGTCAAGCAGAGTTTTTAAAGTGTTGTTTGCTGTTTGTCTTTAAAAAAAAATCTAAATATAAATATGTAAATATTTATATGGCGTATGGACTATGGATATTTTCGATTGTGACAAATGTGGAAAAAAAATGCCAAAAACAATTTTTTTTTACGTAAAATTTAAAGTACCCTCCACCTACTTCAGCTTGTAGCTGAATTTTAAAAAGTAGAGCAGAAAAAGCATTTTCATACGCTTAAATGTACTGTGTTTCCCGCTCAAAGTTGGGAAACATTTTTTATTTTTATTTTTTCCAAAATCAAGACGACGTAATTCATAAGCATTTAAGAGTTGAGTTCAAATATTTCTTATTTAGCATTCGATTTGAGGGAGTGAAGCTTTAGAATTTATTGATCTCTTCGATTTGTTACTGGTTTTAGTTGGTTTTGATTTTTTTTTCTCTCTTTTCGGTTGGGGTTGCTCGTAGGTTTATTAAAAACTTAAAGTCGGATTCGCTGTTTCAAATGGTATTTCATAAATATTACACGTTTAGTTTGTAGAATACGTCATGAATGACATATGATGTGTATTGATATTATTGAAATATGAAATGTAACATTATATTAAATATAGGCTAATTTGACAGTATGTGGCAAATGCCATGCCACAGACTTTTGCGAGGATTTTGATATATTAGCTGTAGGCGCTCATGGTATTGGCGCCTACGAAATAGGCGAATATTACTGAATGAAAACGCGATTACATAATAAAAAAAATAAAAAAAATTACACATTAAAATTGAGTTTACAATCCAAATATACACCCGGCGTACTTAGCATTTTGGTGAACAAAGTGTGTGTAGAAGCCAATTACTTTATGAATATTCAAAATTATTTTTACAAATTATAAAATATATAGATCATTTTCGGTGTGTTTGCTGAAAATTTGGAGAAAAAAAGTTGAAGAGAATTTTAAAATATTACATATCTTTCTAGACTATTCAAGTGAATGTAATATTACTATTAGATCAAATAAATCCTAGTCATTAGTTAGAGAGTTGTCTTTGTATAAATAAGTGTTAATGATTTTGTAATAAACCAAAATTGAAAAGAATCAAGAAAACATATTATCTTCCAACAATAAAGATGGATTAGAATTTTGAATAAAAATATTAAAATTGATTCATATATATTCAAATATGTATATACGAATAAAAAAAAAGAATAGGTCTGCAAATTTCCTAACTACCCACAACTTGTCGGCTCACCCTCTATGCTACACTACAACCAACCAAATTTCACTAAAATCACGCAAATCTATGTGAAAAAACTCACTCCAAAAGTTATAATTACAAATTTTCACTACAACAACACAAATTTATGCCAGAAACACATTTAAAAAACTATAACCAAATATAAATTCATTTCCAAATATATACCTTAACAGAAATTCAGACAACTAACCAAATATATTTTCATTTTTCACACGAAAACCAATAACTTTGAAAATTCATTTCAAAACACTAGAAATATAATTGAATTTGGAAATACATCCATAGAAACTAAGATATTGAAATTTATGTCTATTGTTTTGCTGGCAAACTCTGCATTTTTTTAAAAAGCATGAATGTAAATGATGGTATGTTTATGACGATATGAAAACGTATTATTTCTAAGATTTGTGAGAAGGTATTATTAAAATTTTCTTGCTTGCTATTTGCATATATGAATCAGATGGTGAAAACATGAATTGGTGTTCTTGTTTGCTATATAGGCTCAGAAATTGATGCAATTAAAAATTTATGTCTAAGAATAAATCAATGGCTTTATTTGGATAGAGAAAATTTTGTGACAGATATATACATTAAATATAAATGTAGATTACACCCTTTTATTACTCTTCCCTGTAAACGTTTCTACCATTGAAAAATGGCTCTTTTTTAGAGCATAAATTGTAAAAATGACCTATGAAAATCTTTAGATTCTAATAAATGCAACCACTTTCTATGAATGACCTGTACTTTGAGCAGCAGAAAGAAACTTATTTGTTATACAATGATGTACACCAATGTGCTCAAAGAACAGGTTAATTTGCTACTCATGGGAAGAGGTCCAATGAATGTAAAAAAAATGTTAGCTTGTCTACGGTTATCCTGCTTCTGCAGTTTCCTCTTTTTTCTTCTGGGACAGGGCAGATTCGGGTTATTATTTCGAACTTGCGACTTTACCTGCAGCATCATTTTCTTTATCTTTACCCATTTTTCTTTGGTATGCAGGGAGATGCAATCTAGCCTTTAGAGGTCGTGGTGCTCGAGTTTTCTGGTCGAATCCTCTGACACATACGAACCCTGTGTTGCAATTTTGAAATCACGATAGTAATTATATAATATACAACAGGCGCACGCTGAAACAAAGCCAATTAGAATATTGAGAGTTGATTACCTTTCCAGAAGCAGTACTGGATATCTTCAGTTGACAGGCCTAGCAAAGCACCGGTAGAATTTCAGTTACTTTCTTTATTTACTTAAGCTATAAACTAATGAAATTTTTTGTTACCTTTGAAAATTGTTGAGACAGATGTTCCGAAGAATACTGTCCTTCTTGGCAGGTTCCACAGTATACTTCTTGGCACATCGATAGGGTTCAAACTGGATTCATGATCCGCAAAGACCTGCATAAGAGTAATATGCATTATCCTTCTTGCTCGAATTGAGTGCATTTAACTAATCATTGGTTATGTACAAAAACCTATACTATACTCTTGCTGGTTTTCAAAACGGTTTTGTACCATTTTGTAGAAATCACCAATTGGCTGTGCTATAAACAAAGCTCCTGAAATTGAGGATCTTATTACCTCATTGACCTGAAAATAGGTACCGTTGAGTGGGAAACTCCTCTCATTGCCGTTCTGCACGGTATCTACATGGAAAAAGATCTTTTAGCAACGACAACACAAAGAAGAGGAAAGGATAAAAGGGTACCGAATTGTCCATATTTTGCTACTATTACTCAAAAATATAGGGATAATTACAAAAAAAAAAAAAAAAATCCAGAGATTTCTGAAAATTGTAAAAATTCCTTGAGGTTTGATTCCATCTTACGTTTCCCGTTCATAAGCGAAAAACATTTCAAAAACACCCCTGTTATTTATATAAATATAAGCGAGGGTTTTTGTTGAAATTTTGAAACACCTCTGGATTTTTTTAAATTAGCTCAAACCTCGGGGATTTTTCTGTAATTATCCCTAAAATATCTCTTTATGTTCTCACTAGAATAGTGCTTCTTTGTTTGAGAATGTGCTTCTCTTGTCTTTGTTGCATGAAAAGCATGTCTCCTTGTTGCCCGACCACCTCCTTCCCGAGAGCTACAATTACTTTCGGAGGTTGAATCAATCTATTTGTTTCGCCGTCAAGATGAAGCCATTTTGGGTATAATCAGCAGAATAGATGAAAATCCATTTCAAAGCAAGATTATTGGATCAGAACTTGCTCTGTCTCTTATACTCTTGTGTTTTTATTTTCTTGAGGCTTTATTAATTTTTATGCGCATATGTTAGGGGGCAATGTTATATGTGTGCAAAATGGGGTTGGGATGGGGTATTTGTCAATAGGTTTCTTTTAGGAGAGACTCGGGATCGGACCAAATCTAGTGGTTTAGATTATTTAACTTACCTGGAGTCCATATAGCCGAAGGTATGGACTTGGATCATCGTTCTCGTCATCCATCTAGACATTTAATTTTATGTTAGTGACAAACAAGAATTGCATATAATCAAAACCATAGTAGTGAAAACTAGAGATGATAGAAAACTAACCCCTTTCAGTAGTGGATGTGCGTCCGGTAGTTCATAACTGCAGCAATATAAGTCATCAGTCCCTAATAATATTTCTATTTAATATTTTAGTTGCATTGCATGCTAAGTAGGATTTCTATCCACGACCAACTTCCCATACAAAGTTATAAACTTACACTTGATGCTCTGTCCGCAGTCGACTGACATGCTTTAGTTTGGGTATTGGTATAGAAGCAAGTTCTGGACTCAGAGCAACTAGGGCTTTTGACATATCAGCTTCTCCCATTTCCATCTGCTCTTGCATAAAGCTCTGTAAGTTTGTAGTGAATTCTTGTACATCGAGCTTTATGACAGGGATTTCATCAGGATCCTCATAAAATGCATCCTCGATATCTCTGTCCGACACCTCTGTTGGTGGCTCTGGAGTTGTTGGTTCTTCAATTAATGGTTCACAATTTCTTGCCAACCCCATTCTCCTCTCTGTGTTTTCCTCGGATGGATGTAGTAGCAAAGGGTTTATCATCACATTAGAACGTTTATTAGCATTAACTGGAGCAGCTGAACCGACGACTATACGTTTCTCTTCTGGCCCTGGAAGAGCAAGTCTTGCACTGCACCATGAACATATTGGTAATAAATTTTGTGTATCTATCAATTCATTTATAGTTTTCAATGTCTAGCTTTTCTTGTTAGACAAAATGATTATTTAGAGAGAACCTTGCGAAAGCACTTGCGAAATGTCGGCATTCTCCTCTCATTGGACAAGCATTACAATTTGGCTCTCTCTTTGTGCAGAACACCTGGATTTTAATACACGGGAACTGATCTTTTAAGAAACTCTTTTCATGCGGTTAGTGTACGTAATGGTTACTAGCCATTCTGTCAATTAACTATGAAAAGCAAGGGCATACCTTTCCGAAAGTAATCATTTGATAGTGTAGCTCATACCTGTAGTGCCATAATATATTAATTAGTCGCCCTCTTGGGCTTGCCAGAGCTAGGCAAATAGCTCTTGTAATTGAGATAGATAATTCTAATTAATGTGTTTACAATGTTTCCGATCCAGAACTTGCGAGTCTTGGCCAAAGATATTTACGAATTGATTCCAAGATCGATAATCGCATCGAACAAAATTAGTATCGTGATATTCACAACTTTGTTGTTGGGTCGCACAACAACATATACTTACAGTTCAAGAAGATGCAGTTGGAGCGACTCGGGAAGGGGTTGTAGAGGAACCCAACCAAGTCGAACAGCAATGCGTCCAACATTTGTGTCAACCTAACAAGCGAAATAGTCAGTTGCAAGATTCCTTTTCTCTTGTATAGGGTATACGCTATCATTACAGGCAAACGTGCTTACCGGAAAAGCGAGATGGTGAAGAGTTAAAAGGCGCACACACTCCACACTTTTTAGCCCTATTCCTCGTATGCTCAATAGATAATCCCTGCAAGACATTTTGTTATTAAAAGCGACGAGTGTGGCGTTAAAATTTGGATATTTAAATCAACTTTGATGACGAAACTTACTTGGCTTTGTCTGGTTGAACATCTCTCAACCATTCTAGGTCAACTCTTTCATGATCTTGAACTAGGCGATTGAGAAAACTCTGCACAATAGCCAACAAACACACTTGGTTTAAAGGTGTCTAAAGTAGGGAATACTTTAAACAGTCATCAATTATAATCATTCTGCGAACCTTCATTCTCTCTGCTAGCATGTTGTTCATACCCCTTTCCTTGATCGTATCGGAAATCTCACGAACATCAGCATTTCGTAATGCTTCGTAGTCTAGAGAGTCCATTGTCTCCATGCTTCTTCCTTGTGTTCCAGCCTTCGATTGCACCTGCTTTCTCAAGATATCCCAATTAAATGGTTCTTCCTTTTCCTTCTCAGCCTTTCGCTTTCTTGCATTTGGAGTTGTGGTGCCGATGTTACTGGCTGGTTTGTTGGAAGAAACTACTTGACTCATTTCACTGGATCCAAGTGCTATATCATGAGCCTGTTTCCAATTATCTGTAATAAAATTCACATGATTATCAAAATTGTCCTGTAAATGTCATGATGCAGAGGTATTTGTTCACATTACCACTAGGCTGTGTACGGAATGCTTCAGAAGATCTTGTGGGGTCCGTCTGGAATGCAGTCTTCTCACGAGAGGTCTCTTTTTGCCATTCGTGTTTCAGTTTGCCTGGAAAATCGGTTTGTAGCTCAAATTGTTTGTTTAGAATTGCATGATTAACTTGTGATGGTTGAAATTTTGCTCTTCCATTTTCGGTGCTTGTAAAATTGTTTTACGAACTCGATCTATATAGTCATGTATCGTCCCCACACCCGTTAGTTTGTAATCTCAAACTCGATTGAAGCCAAAGTAGATATGCTTTCTTTTCCCGAGAAACCAAGAACATCTTCTTCCCATTTTTCCAGAGCCTATCGACATGTTTGGCCGGTAATTAGTAGTTGGCCTGTAATTAGTAGATGGGATAACAGAGCTCTGATTATGTGGGATGTTGGAAATTAAAGGATAAGAATAGGCATTCTTTCTTCCTCTTTGTCCTCGATTTTGCTTGTATCTTTGCATTTTCTATTTGTTGATGATGAAACAATGGTCCCTTATATGGAAATGGACTTCCTATGACCTGGTTCTGATATTGCTGCAATGCAACAATTCTTTCAGCTTTTTCGGGAGCACTTAGATAACCAAGGGTTTTACTGAAATTCCAACCATCTTCGAACCAATTTGACCCTGAAATGGATCGATATCTTCATAGGCTTGAAAAACAAAAGATTCTGAAGAACTTTGTGATGAAATCATCTCTTCTTCATTCTCCTGGTATTGTCGTTGACTAAAAAGTTTCTTTTTTACGTCATGACACTTTTTGCCCTGTTCTCGATGATTGATGGATGTCACTGAGCTATGGTCGTACGTTGGTTCCCTTGGAATCTTTTGATTATACGTTGTTCCATCTGGATATGTTATGCGGACCTCATGGTGTTCAACCGATGGACTTCCTCCAATTTCGCAGCTTGTTGATTTTAGAGGAAACTTGGCTGCAAGAGACATGAAAGCGAGCGCACACAAGCGGGAGAAGTTAAAGAAATGGATTAAGCGTGTCTTACATATCCGGTTCTTACGGTCATGAGAAGAAAATTGGTTTACCTTGAAAGATGATCTCAAACATTTTGTGTGAGAAAAACGCCTATTACGGAATCAACAACTCGATCCTTTCCACTTGGAGAATCGCCTTGTCCCCTGCGAATAACGCAAAGCAATTTTCTTTCGGGTTTTACAATCTAGAGTTTAGTGCTTGATGAGGTAACTCCAATATTGTTTAGTTTGGTATTCTTTGTTTGTTGTGGTTGACTTTCTTGGTCAAACTTGACCAATTTTTTTAAGTCAATATCACCCTTGGTTTACTGGAATGATACTACTAAAAAATTAGTATGTGAATTACTAATTTTTATAGTTTACATTCCTAAAACTTAATAGATATGTTATTGTGTTTCCAAAAATGGTCAAGTTGGCCTCAATAAAAAGTTACCATGTGACGAATAACTCGAGTTCGAGGGTGTTTTTGAGAGGATTTAGAGAATTATGCAAGAATGACCATATAATGAAAAGTTCATCACAGAGATGTTAATGATATGCAAAATAGAGTAGTTTCGAACTACCATCATAAAAAGGGTTGAGTATGGAAATTTGACCCCTTATTTTGTGAACAAACACCACCACAAAGACCATCCATGCGGCTAGAAAGCCGCGACGAGGATTGCATTGTAGAAGAATTCAATCTAAAACGTAGGAGAGCTCATTGCGGTTGCGGAGCTTCCGCAAGAGAACCCGAGAAAAAATGCAAAAGCTAATACACCCGAACCCTACGCTCGAGTCCGAAATTCCTTTCTTTTGCCAAGACCGCAAATGAAATGACTATGTATGTTGAACTTAAATGCCGATAATAAGGGGGATTCAATTTGGGCAAGTCTGAAACCCCATTGGAATTTAATTTTCATTTTAGATTTGTTCTCGGAGGATAGACCATGAGTTGGTCACTTATTTACATGACCACCAACCATTGTATTTTAGCTAGATGGCTTTGAAGTTTTGATCTCATTCTATTATATTTTGCATCTTTAAGTCATCAAGGGTGTACAAGGTATGTTATACTTTCAAATTTTCTTTTTTTTCTAGTTATTGATAACTAACACTTGAATTCTTATCTTTCTTCCGATTGTTATCCTCATGTTGTAGGGAATGATCATGGACCAACTCAAGCTCTATTTTCCTCCCCAATCTCCATCCCCCGAATAGTAAGTTTATTTCTAACAGAAAATATTACACATTGCATAGATTCTAAAAAAACAAATGAAAAACTGTATTTTCTCTATTACGGTAAAAATCATAATAACTTTAGATCAATATGTATTTTATGGATATGATTTATAGATTTAGAATTGTAATGATCTCGAGTGTTATGGAAGAAAATACCTTGGGCGAGATGCATCTGCCGCAATGAATGAGTCCACTCGACCCCGGAAGACTTTTCTTTCTTCTTCCCACCATTTTTGTTTATCGTGTCCATTGTTTCGCATTTTCACCTCCTTCCTTACCCATTAAAAGATTCCACAACCTATTCGTCTCCGGATCAAGGTCCACTCTAGGCCGTGGTCGCCGTTTTTATTGGGTCAAATTTCTCATATGGAACAATAGTACCATCTCCTTTGTATGGAACAAGTGCACTTTGCCCTTTCCGGACTATTTCTTTGCCATTGTTATTGATGTTAAGGCATTTCAAAAGGATTGTGATATCATCAATGGAAATTGTCCTCTCTTCTTGTGACATCGCACACAAAAACAAAAACACTTTAATTTTTTAATGAGCATAAACGACTTTATGATAGCGAGTTAACTTCTTTGAAAGATTTTTTTACCTGTGACTTTCTTGGAGGAATTCTGTAATTTCTCAAGTTCTTGCCTCTTCTTTGAAGACGTTTATCTACAATGGGGACCTTTTTGGATAATGTTTGTCCAAATTGTCCGTCTCTTCACTTCAACACGATTAGGAGAATTTATAATTTCATTAATTGGAATGGATTTAGGGTCTCTCGGGATGCGGACCCCAGTTCCTGCATTCGTAACTCACGAATGATGGAACCCGTGCTTTGCTCTTTAGGAGAGGCATGGGATGTCATTGGTGCCACTCGTTACGAACATAAATGCACTTGAGATGAAGCATGTTCTTCTTTGAAACTTAGGTCCGAAATTTGGGTAGTTCATGTACAAATCACAAGTGACCTTGTCGGATTTATCATTTGGATTTCTGGAGCTCGGTCCTCTCATCACGATTATTCTTTGATTCACCACTCTGTTGCATCATTATAGAGGTTTGTACAGGGGATATTGTTCCTTCGATTTGTCGAGAAAAGTCTTTCTTAGTTGTAACGCTAGAAGGTGTGCAAGATGAGGTTCCATGAACTATATCCTCAACATTTCTTTTCTCGCTCGTATCTAAACCATTTTGCCATAACCTGTTGTTCGCCCTCTATTCAATGGCCTGTCACTCCATTGGGCCAAAGTTGAGAACCCATCGTGAGTGATAGCATGTGAATGTCTCATCTCGGTATGGGTATATTGCCTCCACAGATCCTTGTTTCTCAGGTGACATCCACCAAACCCTCCAGGGTTGAGGCACAATTGGAACCGTTGATTGTCTTCCACCGTATAAACTAGGTACACTTTTGGTATTTGCATGCATGACAACCTGGGCCACGTCTCCACCGATGCGATGATGCACCGATTATTATACCTATTTTCATCAATTTTGGTTTGTATTAGCATTTCGCATGTTTAGAATCGAGCAATGACATTCAACATATGGTCTCTCGGTGTAGGTGGTGGGGTCATATTTGCCACCGCAATGACTCTTGAGGAGCAATTTTATCTATTGAGTGGACAAAACGTATGCGATCTCCGTCTGTGTTTCTTTTTGCCTACTCTTGTCTTTCGTTCCTTCACCGCTGCATGATGTGGATGAGCCATTCAATTTTGTAGACCATTACCGCATTAGCGACATCCAAATTCAATTTGAAAGGAAGTTTATCCCCTTCATTATTCTCGTGCCTGGTCATCAAATCGTCGATCCTGACTTTCCTTTGTCAGCTCCATTGTCCAAATCAAAGTTTAATTTTCTCTTGCATGATTTTGCGGCAGCCCATCACTGGATGCTTCCACGGCGTTCACTGCGCATCGCCAATGGAGTTGTTGAGGTTTTAACGACATTTTTGCGTACATACTTTCTTTTCACTTTAGGATCTCCATCCGGAGTTTGGCTTTTTGTAGCAAAGAGGCTTTGGAGTTCTTTTTGCGTTTCCTTCAATTACTACCTTCTTTCGGTGTTTTCTTCTCTTGGGTGGTTTTTGTTGTGGTGTCTTGTTCGATCAATTCCTCCATTTTCAACATCACAAATGTTATTTTCGTTTGGTGATGTCGAAATAGCACCAGTGCTAAGCAAGATTTCACTATGATCTTTGTCGAGAATGCCAGGTTGTGGAGAAAAGACAATACTATCCTGCGTGCATTTTTCTTGAGTTAAGGTTTCGTCTATCACAAAATGTGGTACTTGAGTGATCCGGTACATTTTTGATCGCTTTTTCTTTGGTCGTGTAATCGCCCTAATGGGAAGGGCCTTACAACACTTGAGGAGTCCCCAGCCTTCCGTCTTGGTGGTAAGATTAGGTTATAGTTGCACAATGAAGGTCTACCTATGTAAATTCAAAGATCATGATTATCAAACAATCGAGTTAAAGGTCTAAGAAAATAATATCATGCATTATATACATGTGGAAAGTCAATTTCACTATTATTCTAAACTTGTTCGGTTTTCCGTGAAGAATATTAAAAATACATCACTATTCATTATTTGTGTCATTTCGAATATTAAAATTTAATGGACATGCATTAGTAATCAAGTGAAATAGGGGGTATAAGAAGCATTGGAAGTAACGGGACATAGTCAAAATGCAAATTTACGTTTAAGTGTATGAGAAAGAGTAAAGGAATTGGCTTGCTTGATCAAGTGACAGGGGCGATGGATACAAAAGCAACGGTAAAAGGATATCAAGTCATAGAGCATCACCTAATATGGATCAAAATCGAGGCATTTTAATTTCTTCATCAAGAGTAAGGCCAATGTAGGAGAAAGTTCTCTTGAAGCTAGTTTGTCTACCAACGAAAAATTCACTTTGCTTATGCGACACAAATCGTCAAATGTTTACATTTTACTTCAAAGTTTGTAATTTGATACCACATATTTTTGTTTATAAACAATATCACACTCTTGTGAGTATTAGCGACAATCGATTAGGTTTTGTGAGCTCATCATTTGAATATTTATGTGACAAGAGATTTACGTGTCTTTCTAAGAGAGATAAATGCCAAGGGGCGTAACCAAATTGATTACTAATAATTTATTGCATTGATCAAGATAAATGCGAAAAAACAAGTTGAAAAAAATTTAGTATACTCACTGTTTGGCATTTCTTGTAGGTTGCAACCACCAACGTCACGATTTGCATGCAAAATGTGACTTAGCCGGAGTTTGGCACCAACAGATCGTAAGTCGCTTGATTGCTTTACTAGAGAATGTGGACAAATATTAGTTGGTCCGCCCACGAAAAGTGCTTCCGTTTGGTGGAGGTGCACACCTAGCATGATTCATATCCATCAATTCCGCTAAAGAATTTACCTTCTGAGGATAAACAACTTCACCCAAGTTCTGCATATTGGAGGAGCCAATACTTGCATTCCGATTCAAGCTTCCAAATTTCTCGCAGTGTGCTAAAATCTTGAATGTTATTTGTGTTGAAATTCGAGTGGCAAGATTTCGACTATTTTGCACTTTCTTTGTTAACCCGACTACCCTAGTTGGATTGGATTTACTCAATGTGTTATATGTCTCGGCCCGGACTTGGACCTATGAGACTGTTTAGATTTAACTTCAGAGGCGACCCATTAGACACATCGTTTTGTAAAACACCGAGTAAATTCCCAAAGAAATCTTGCCAATTTTCATCCGCCATCCGATTTTGTGGCATTTCGTAATGGGGATTATTTGATCTATGTAAAATTGGCTTGTCCGGTGTTGAAGGAATCCAAATATTTCCATTCTCAGGTAACTCCCTTTTCCTCGGGAACTGAAATCCCCTCCCAGGTTCATCTTCCAAAGAATTTCAATGTATTCTCCACCTACCTATGCTATTTTCTACTTCTATCTTATTTCCCCCAATTTAAATTAAATCACTCCATTGATCGGCAAGAATCGACTATCTCAAATTTGAATTTCAATTGTCTTTAAAACTTCCCGGAAGAAACTCCGAAACGAAAAATTTCACTAAAACAAACTTGCTAAAACCGAAATTATCGGATGCAACATGTGAAAAAGGAAATTAAATTGCATTTTCCACAAGCTAAAAATCAAATGCAATTAATGGCCGTAAATTAAATTCCAAAAACTGGACCCATTTTCTCGGGCAATCAGATCTCCCCGCAAGACAAATTCCCAATTTTGGCAAAACCCACTAGGTAACTTTACTCATTCACAAAATGTACCTTATACTAAACCTACCAATAACACCACATACACTCCAAATTGAATATGGAATTAAAACCAAGAAAATTCGGAAGGGGAAAAAAAACACCGGCAATAGCCGAATCGAAATAAATTGTTGGATTTTAATTCCAAATTTAAATGTATCCAGGTGAATAAAACCTACAAATCTCGAATGGAGATTCTCTCATGTGAACAAATGCAATCACCTTCGATATGGATTCTTTACACCCCAATTAAAAAGCATGTCAATTGAGTTTAAATGACAAAATTAAAAACGCATAAATTTGAAAAAATAAAAAGAATTTAATCGGGTATAATAAAACTCACCGATCTCTATGCACATCCGTTGTATACATAAAATCTGAATTAAGAGCTTGGACGAGTCAATGCCGGGAGAGCTAAGTCCGCCTCTGTTATAACAAAGAGAGTTTCGAGAATTTTTAGAGAGAATGAGAGAGAGGAAGAAAGGACAGAGAAGTAATATTAAGCAAAATAAACAAATGAACTCAGTAAATTAAAGTACCCTTTTATATACACAAAAGAAGTGTGCATGGTTAGGCGGGGGGAAATTCTCATTAAGGACACTCTCACTGCAGTCAATTAAAGTGATAAAATCTACGAATCTATCCACTTTGTTACTCATCGTCAGGGACGGAGCCAGAAAATGAATATTAAAAAAACGATATTTATTTTTTCTTAAAAATTGTCGATAAAAAGATATTTTTTTTTAAATTTTGTTGGGGAGCGAAATTCAAATTTTAATAATTATATATGAAAATTTATATTAATTTTTGCAAGATTTCTAAAACTTAGGGTGGGGGCACTACCAGCCCCCACCCCCCGCTTTGTTACTGCTCATCGGAAAAGAGGATTCATTTACCTTTTTTGTCGATATGTAGTAGTGTGAATCATTTTATTGTGTTTGTGGTAGATTTTATTGTCTATCTTGTTCTTCCATCACGATGATATGTAGTTAATATTATTTTTTATTGCATAAATCTACAGAGATTTCAATAATATATAAATGTTCGTCAAATTTTCAGTATTATATATTAACTATCAACAGAAATAAAGACGAGTAGATTAACCTAACGAGAACATAAGTACTTGACTCTAATTGCATGAATGCTAGTAGATCGGGATGCAAGTTAAATGAAAATTATTTTCCGTGATCATATTACAATATGTTGCAACATGGGATATTTTAGTGAATTTTTTGTTGATTATTGTTATAAAAGAAAATTATACAAGATTGATAGATGAAAGAATGATTACGATACCTACGACATCAAGGAGCTTAATTTTGTCAAAAAAACATGAGCAATTTATAGTAAATATATATGTTGCTATGAAAATTATAATATAATGACTTTATCATGAAAATACATATACGTAAATTGAATTTGGTTGGATAAAATGAAATATTGTCCACATTTTTTTTTTTGTAAAAAGCATCGAGATTCGAGAATGTATATGGTGACTTGACAAAAAAGAAAGAATCAATAATTTAAAACTTAATCTCAGAAAAGTCGAACGTTGGATATGAAGTTTCTGATTTTGAATATCTTGTTCCACGTTTTCTATTCCGCTAGTGTTACACGTTAAATTTTACATGTATGATATCTATCCATAAAGTGATTTTAGTCCAAATAACCATTTACACATGATTATCTTGTATTATCCATGATACATAGTTGCAAACTTGCTATAATGTTTTATTGCACAAATCTACTGAGATTTCAATAATAGGTGTTGGTCAAATATTTTGTAGTACGTATTAAATAATAAAGATGTTTAGTCATTATTCAAACAATAACCACATTTAATTTTTGAAGATATGTCAAACAAAAATGGAGTTATTGTACACTTTGGACGAGAAGTTGTTGGAGCAACACATGTTGATCGTAGTAGCAACACATGTTGATCGTAGTAGCAACATATCAAATTTATTAGGACTTTTATATGAAATGACGGATTTGGATCAGAACCGCCAAAAGTTGACAGTTTCTGCTAAATATTTTGATAATAATATTTCGCCAACGATTCCAATTAAAAAGGATCGGGAAACTCAATTGTTATTTTTGGATCTAGTAGCTGGTTTAAGGTATGTTGATCTACTTATTGCATCAGAAGTTTTGTCTCATACCGTACCACCACCAAATCCATTGAAAAATGAGTTTTACCAATATACATCTTACATTATTGGTGACTCTGAATTGCCTTTCGTTTGCCCAAGGAATGATAAACATGAGTTTGGGTAGTACTTCTCGATCTAGGAAAATTTGGGTGATTTGAATGCGCATGTTGAGAACTCGTCTACTATATTTGAGAATTCTGATAGATACACATGAGTAATTCATACTTTTATGGGGATTCTTTTGCTTCGGATATATCGGCAAACTCGGAACCTAGTGATAGTAGCGAGTATAATGATGATAGTGATGATCATGTTGGGCATAATGACGTACAAGATCATGAAGATGATCATACTGCTCAGCAACATGTTCCTTTGATAGTTTCTCCCCATTCTAATAAATCAAGATCATCTTTTTTGAGTCTGGATACAAAGAAATTACTGTTGATTCTATTGGTGTCCCGTTAACGACTATGTATTATGACTCCGAGAGATGTGAGTGGAAAATATATGGTTTTAATAGATAAAAAACATGTGCAATCGGCAAATTTTTATGTGCGTCATGGCAGACGTGAGTATAGGGTTGTGGAGTCTATCCCGACAATGTGGAAAGTTATTTGCAAGCATAATCATTCAGGAGTTACTGAAACGAGCTTATCATCGCAGCAATGCAATTGGTGGTTGCGATCGAGTTTTATGAAAAGGCATTAAATGTGGCAAGCTACCAAGTTTGGACCATCTCATAGTTGTGTTATGAACACCGTCTCCAAAGATCATAGAAACTCGTGTAAAAATATTAGCTAAAGATCTTATGGGCATGGTCTAGTGTGACCCGACATATGATATCAAGTATGTTCAGCAAAATGTGAAGGACAAATATGAATATGAGATCTCATACCATAAATCTTGACACAACTTGAAATAGGCAAAGAAAAATGTGTGTGAGACTTAGGAGAGCTCTTGTCAATACATGCATAAATATATGGCGGCGCTGCAGAAATACAATCTGAGAACAGTTGTGGAGTGGTTTCCTAAAGATGTAGACGACTGTGTTCGTGTGCATACGTTGGGCAGGCGTCATTGCATTTGGCGCCTACTATAAACATTCTCCTCCATTTTACCCCAACTTTGCAATATTTTGTGGCATTTTGCCACAAACGATTAAATAACCTCTTATTACTTGTCCTGATACTGCGATTTTTAAAAAAATTAGACCCAAGACTCATTTGATTGAATTTGGACCCGCCTCAAATGAACAAGTTCATCATGGATGAGTCTAAAGTCGCCCAATTACTATCCTTACGATTTACATATTGTGCATATATATGACTAATTCAATACTACCCAAGTGGATATTGCGCTGCCCAATTCCCCCTATAATATGTTGACATGTCTTATCATATACAAAACATGGTTATATTGATTTTCAAAATAAAAAGAGATAACTACATAAAATAGGACGCATATCAATATCATATACAAAGGTTGGATACTGTTGGAATTGGTCTTTGAGAAATTGGGTGTTGACCCAATTTTGACCAATTAATTAAGTGGTTTCCATTTGTGAAAAATGGAATTAAATTATTTATAAAAATTCTACTAAGAAAGTAGATGAAAATAGCATTTGGAATTTCTCAAAACTAATTCCGGGTGAATGAGAAATTAATGCTAGAAGTTAGCCATTTAATACAAATAAATGGTATGAAAAATGGAAAATGTGGGGAGGAGAGATGCTCCATCCCACATAGGAAAAGGGAGGCAAAGTTGCACACTTTATATATCTCAAGTTGGACATATGGGTTTGGGCCTTGGGGGGGCACCTAAGTTTTTAAAGGGGTGAGGACCTACATGCTTGTGGGTTTGGTTCAAAGCACACATGCCACGCCCACCATGCCGCCGGCCGGGCTGATTGACTGCCATGCCGCGAGTCCGGGTCATGGGCCTGGGCTTGGGCTTGGGCTTCAAGGCCCTTATTCTTTTTGGACCAAAAAACTTTAAAATAATTAATTAATTAATTTTTGTAATTGACCACTACGCGTAAGTGCGTCTGGTCGTGCTCCCTGCAAAAAGGCGTCTGCTCAGATCAAAAGGTGTCTTTTTCGAGCCAAAAGACGTTTTCTTTCCATACAAGGCGCCCAAGCCTATAATAGTCGATCCCTGGTGACTGAAAATAGACACGAAATTACCAGATAACATAAAACAAGCACTGCATTTTGCATATTGTTCATCTTCCTCCTTGAAAAGCTTGAAAGTCGAAAAACACTTTTGTTCGCTGTTGTTCCGGTTTTTCTTTGTCTTCTTAACCGGATCAGAAAGTCGTTGTATGTTAGAGGCAAGCGCAGGAACCGTAAGCACTAGTATACGGGGCATTTTCGTCTTGCGGAGACTGATTCCAAATCAGGCCTCGACTTAGCCTAAACCACACACTATTTCCAGCCATTTTCTTCTAAACAGAAACCTTTACCAGAAATTTTACCCAACGATCGCAAGACGAAAATCGTTGTTTCTGTTCAAGACGATGGCTTCCAATTCGATCTCTTTCACACCCATGGCTGCTGCTCCCGCACACGGCGAAAAGCCGCCCAAGTTTTTCGGCGCCGACTTCAAACGTTGGCAACAAAAGATGTTGTTCTACCTCACCACTTTGGGGTTGGCTCGTTTTTTGAAAGACGACCCCCCTACTGCCGTTGGAGAAGACGAAGTTGACAACAACCGGAGAATCGCTGTGGATGCTTGGCATAATATCGATTTTCTATGTCACAATTACGTCTTGAACGGGCTAGATGACACTCTCTACAACGTCTATAGCACGTTCAAGACGTCCAAGGAACTGTGGGAATCCTTGGAGAAGAAGTTTAAGACGGAAAATACCGGCATAAAGAAATTTGTTGTCGGCAAATTCCTGGAGTACAAGATGGTTGACACCAAGACGGTGATCAGCCAAGTTCAGGAGATTCAAATCATCCTTCACGACTTAGTGTCTGAAGGGATGATTTTGAATGAATCCTTCCAAGTGGCTGCAATAATCGAAAAGTTGCCGCCATTGTGGAAGGACTTCAAAAATTACCTCAAGCACAAGTGCAATCGAAGAAGACAACCGAAAATCAGATGTGAAATCTAGCAAGTCTGGAATGGAGGCTAAGGCTAATCTTGCAGAATCGAGCACTAGCAGGAAACGCAATGTAACGCCCCATTTTTATTGAAGTGCATTTTTAGCGTTACTAAAATTTTAAGTAAATGCGTATATATTTTTTTTGTTAAATAAATAGGTAAATGAAAAGTTTAGCGGAAGCGGTAATGAGGAAACCTTAAGTCTTAAGAAATAATTTTAGAGTATTTGCCAAAAAATTAAAAATCCAATTAAAAATACTTTGAAACAAATTAAAAAAAAATGTACATCACAATTGTTCAAAATTTAAAATAAATTCATAGTTCTTGAAATTCAAACAATTAAAAGTGAAATCATCGGCTATTCCCCCACATCTGCAACGCATCCGTCCATATGATCTGAAAAGAATTTGAATTTAGGGGGGTGAGTAATCACATACTCAGTAGGGATAAAGATTGTCCAAGCTAAATACGAAAAGTGCACAATTACATAAATTAACACATAACCTTTCCCGTTGGCATAAGCCGAATAATACATAACCTTTCCCGTTGGCATAAGCCAGATAACACATAACCTTTCCCGTAGGCACGAATGCCATATTTTCCTTTCCCGTGGCACGAGGCCAAAAGTTTTCCTTTCCCGTGGCACGAATGCCATATTTTTCCTTTCCCGTGGCACGTGGCCAAAAATTTTCCTTTCCCGTAAAACGAATGCCATATTTTTCCTTTCCGTGTACGTGGCCAAAAATTTTCCTTTCCCGCACACGAAATGCCATATTTTCCTTTCCCGTGGCACGTGACCAAAAATTTCCTTTCCCGTGGCACGAATGCCATATTTTTCTTTTCAATTGCATAAACATACATAACATACATTGTAATGAAAAACACGTCATTTATAAAAATTAATCATATCATGTAGCACATTAAAAACGTATAATTCACATAATTATGCATATCATGTAATACATCGAAAGCATATAATTCACATAATTATGCATATCATGTAAACATTTAAAATGCGTAATTCACATAATTGAACAGTTTAGGCATTTAACAAAGACAATAAATTATACACATAAAATGTGATAAGAATCCCTACCTCAATCAGCAAATTAGAAAGATAGTTGCACAAGTTGCTCGAATGTAGAAGTCCTAATTGTACGGTTCTTCGTCGCCTACAATATAAATTTAACACGATTTATGGCTAAAATTTAGTAGTAACTTATAATTGAAATAACTATATTTATAAAATAGCCCCGGGCTTTTTAGTATGTGAAAATTTGACTTAAAATATAAGTTTGGAGGTCTAAGTGAAAGAAGTTAAAAGTTAATTTTAGTTTTGGACTAAATTGAAAACTTGTAGGGTCAAATTGAAGAATTCAGAAAGTCTAGATAAGTTATAGGGGGTTAATTTGAAAATTTGAAAATTTTAAATAAAATATGGACTGAATTGAAACTGCTTGGGACTAAATTGAAAATAATCCAGAAACTTTGATTTGGATAGGACCTAATTGAAAGTTCTGTGAGTTAGATAAAAAAAATAAAAATTACAAATAAATCCAATTCTCTATCAAATTCTCAAAAATTGGACCCAATCCCAAATCCCAACTTTTATCCTCTATCTCTCACAAATTTCACACACACTCACACACTACTGCACACATATAAACACACACAACACACGCATACACATACAAGCACACTCCATCACAGACATACACACACACGCACACAACACACACATATAGTGGGTACTCACACACACACCACAACACACACCTCTGTACACACAGTGCACTCACAAACATATCACACACACACACACACTTGAACACGCACACACACACACAATAACCCAACACATATAATCTGTAAAAAAAAAATCAACTTTTATATCAATTGGACCTACTCAAACCAAGTACATGTTCTCAAGGCTCTGCAACAAAATGTAAAAATGTACTCTTGATTATTGAACAACAATTTTTACCCCTGTTTGTTGTAATAAAAAAATGTTGGCAAGCCTCTCTGAACCCGACGACGTCTACTGTGATGGGAGATTAGGGCCTTGTTTCCTGGTGAAAATTTTGTGCCAAGAGCAAAAGAGAGAAATAAAAGGTATGGCTTTTTGGTGGAAATATGTATGCTGAAAAATGAGTTTGGAGAAGATAAGAATAATTGGTGGGTTTTAGGAAAAAATATGAAAACTTTATCCTTAACTTTGCTGATAATGATAACATGGGGGGAGTGGGCTAAAGTTAGCAACATAATGGGCTTAAGTTGGAGATAAAGTAGAATGAGGATATGATTAGTACAAAATGATGGGCAATAGTGGGTAGAAGATAAAATATAAAACATATATAATATATAATTAAAATTAAATATGATTATAATAAAAAAAATAAAGTAAGATAAGAATTATAAAAATTATGGGTGTTACACGCAAGCACTTCGGGAAGGAAAAAGGAAAAGCCAAAAAGTTCAAGGGGAATTGCTACAATTGTGGCAAACCGAACCACATGGCGAAGGACTGCCGACACCCAAAGAAGGGCAATCAAGGTGGCAACCAACAAGCCAATGTGACGGAGGACAAGTCGGTTCCAATAGACTTGTCGGAGCTCGATCTCTCCACCGTTGTGTTTGAAGCCATATGGTGGATAACCCAGGAGTGGTGGATAGATATCGGGGCTACTCGTCACATTTGTGCCGACAAGAGATGTTCTCCTCCTACACTCCGATTAATGGAAGGAAGTTGTTCATGGGAACTCTTCGACTTCCAACATCGTTGGGCTTGGGAAAGTGGTGCTCAAGATGACTTCCTGAAGGAGCTTACGCTTGTAGATGTGTTGCATGTCCCTGGACATCCGCAAGAATTTGGTTTCCTGGTCCTCTCGCTTAGCAAGGCCGGGTTTAGACTAGTGTTTGAGTCCGATTAAGTTTGTAATGACCAAGAATGGTCGGTTTTTATGTAAAGGTTACCTTGATAAGGGCACTTTTAAAATGTCTGAATGTCTTTTTCCGCCAAGAGGCGAAGAATAAAAACATTACTTACATTTACTTGGTTGATTGTTCTAATTTATGGCATGATAGATTAGGACACGTAAACTTCAACACAATTAAAGGTTAGTGAATCTGGAATTAATACCTACGTTTAAAACCGATTCACAAGACAAATGCGAAATTTGTGTTGAAGCAAAATTGGCCAAAGCACTATTTCATTCGGTAACGAAAAGTACCAAACCACTCGAGTTAATTCATACAGATGTGTGTGATTTAAAACTTGTGCAAATTCGAGGTGGAAAAAGTACTTCATAACGTTTATAGACGATTGCACAAGATATTGTTATGTGTATCTCCTGAAAAGCAAAGATGAAGCTTTAGTAGCTTTTAAAACTTATAAGAATGAAGTTGAAAATCAGCTTAATTTGAAAATTAAGGTGATTCGAAGTGATAGAGGTGGAGAGTGTGTTGCTCCGTTTGAAGAATTTTGCTCGGAAGCAGGTATAATTCATCAAATGACTGCACCTTACTCACCTCAATCAAATGGTGTTGCAGAACGCAAAACTCGTACTCTTAAGGAGATGATGAATGATATGTTGTTAAGTTCTGACTTACCCCAAAACTTGTGGGGGGAAGCCATACTTTCTGCAAACTACATTCTTAATAAGATCTCACACAAAGGTAAAAACGAAACTCCATATGAGTTATGGAAGGGACGTAAACCGTCATATAAATTCCTCAAAGTGTGGGGGTGTTTGGCTAAAGTCGAAGTACCTAAGCCGAAACAAGTTAGAATCGGTCCGAAGACGATCAATTGTTCTTTCATTGGATATGCTAATAATAGTAGTGCATATCGTTTCTTAGTGCACAAGTCAGCAATCCCTGATATAAATGAAGGTATGATCATTGAATCAAGGAATGATGTATTCTTCGAGAATATCTTTCCAAACAAAGAACGGAAAGAAGAAAGTTCAAGTAAACGGACTTATGATACTGCAAGGTTACCTCAAAGTGATGATGACGAGGAACCAAGACGCAACAAAAGGACAAAAGTAGCTAAGTCTTTTGGTCCTGATTTTCTAACATATATGTTAGAAAACGAACCCCCGAACTATTCAAGAAGCATTGTCTAGTCCAGAAGCTATCAATAACGAGATAGATTCCATCATGCAAAATCACACTTGGGAGTTGGTTGATCTTCCACCGGGTTGCAAACCTTTGGGATGCAAGTGGATCCTTAAAAGGAAGTATAAAGCAGATGGATCTATCGACAAGTATAAAGCCCGATTGGTAGCTAAAGGGTTTAGACAAAAGGAGGGATATGACTTCTTCGATACATATTCTCCTATCACGAGGATTACGTCCATTCGTGTTCTCATTGCTATTTCAGCTTTGCATAACCTTGAGATACATCAAATGGACATTAAGACTGCCTTCTTGAATGGTGAACTTGAAGATGAGATTTATATGGAACAACCCGAGGGGTACGTTGCACCCGGTCAAGAGCGAAAGGTGTGTAAACTTGTTAAGTCACTTTATGGACTAAAACAAGCACCTAAGCAATGACATGAAAAGTTTGACTCGACTATGAAGTCAAACGGTTTTAAGATCAACGAATGTGACAAGTGTGTCTACATTAAAGGTACTACAAATGATTACGTCATAGTATGCCTTTATGTGGATGATACGTTGATCATGGGTAGTAGTCATGATTTAATCGTGAATACTAAGAACATGTTGAAGAAGAACTTTGACATGAAGGATATGGGATTATATAATGTTATTTTAGGGATTAAAATCTCTAGAAATTCAGATGGAATTGTCTTGTCACAATCCCATTATGTCGAAAGCATACTTAGAAGGTTTAATGTTTTTGATAATCCTCCGGCTAAGACACTTGTAGATCTAAGTCTACACTTGGCCAAGAATAGAGGTGAACCAGTTTCTCAGCTAGAATATGCAAGGGTAATTGGCAGTCTGATATACTTAACGAATTGTACACGTCCAGACATTGCATATTCAGTGAGCAAACTAAGTAGGTTCACAAGTAACCCAAGTACGGATCACTGAAAAGCCATGACAAGGGTGCTTAGATATTTAAAGTATACCATGATCTATGAAATACTTTATACGAGATATCCAGCAGTATTAGAAGGATATTGTGATGCCAATTGGATATCAGACACAAAAGACTCCAAGTCCACAAGTGGATTTGTTTTCACAATAGGTGGAGGAGCGGTGTCATGGAAGTCTTCTTAGCAGACGTGCATAGCTCGATCCACTATGGAATCTGAGTTCATTGCTTTGGATAAAGCTGGAGAAGAAGCTGAATGGCTTAGAAACTTCCTAGAGGATATTCCGTGTTGGAATAAACCAGTGCCTGCTGTTATGATACACTGTGATAGTCAATCAGCAATCGGAAGGGCACAAAGCAGTATGTATAATGGTAAGTCTAGACATATACGTCGGAGACACAATACCATTAGACAGTTGATTTCGAATGGGGTTATTTCGGTTGACTACGTGAAGTCAAAGGAAAACCTTGTGGATCCGCTTACAAAAGGCATAAATCGAGATCAATTGTATAAACTGTTAAGGGGAATGGGTTTAAAATCCACAACTTAAAGAATGTTCATAGCGGTAACCCAACCTTGTGAATTGGAGATCCCAAGACCTTGGTTCAATGGGACAACTAAGTTATGAATGTTCAGCTGAACACTTGGAAAATGTGTTAGCTCATTCTCGATACATCCAAGTGTATGTAAACCTGCTGAATGTGGTGAGGTTAAGTTTAAGACTTTTAATGATTCATATACCGAAAGGTGGAGTATTGCAGGATACTCTTCAATAGGAGATCACCTATATAAGTGAGAAGTAATGGCCGCTTCAAAAGAAACACTTATGAACCTAAGAAATGGTCCAGGGCCGAAATGGACACAACGTGAGAACAACAAGTGTTAGAGTTGTTATTGTGTAAATCTTGTTGTCTTGGTTTACACAAACGGCCGAGTAGTTCAAGACATCGCGTCACTAAGCGAATAGTAAATCCGACAAGATTTTACTAAGGAAGGTTCAAAGCCATAAGCTACCTATCCTGATGCAATAACGATTCGCCGAGACTTTCAAGCGAATCTGCATACACGCATGCATTTATTTCATTCATGTGGGGAATTGTTGGAATTGGTCTTTGAGAAATTGGGTGTTGACCCGATTTTGACTAATTAATTAAGTGGTTTCTATTTGTGAAAAATGGAATTAAATTATTTATAAAAATTCTACTAAGAGAGTAGATGAGAATAGCATTTGGAATTTCTCAAAACCAATTCCGGGTGAATGAGAAATTAATGCTAGAAGTTAGTCATTTAATACAAATAAATGGTATGGAAAATGGAAAATGTGGGGGAGGAGAGATGCTCCATCCCACATAGGAAAAGGAGACAAAGTTGCACACTTTATATATCCCAAGTTGGACATATGGGGCCCTTGGGGGCACCCAAACTTTTAAAGGGGTGAGGACCTACATGCTTGTGGGTTTGGTTCAAAGCACACATGCGCTGCCGCCGCCGCCGCACGGCCGGCTCGACTCGGCCCTGCCCCGGTCCGGTCGTGGGCCTGGGCTTGGGCTTCAAGGCCCTTATTCTTTTTGGACCAAAAACCTTTAAAATAATTAGTTAATTAATTTTTGTAATTAATTAAATTAAATGGATTTAATTAATTTTTGTAATTAACCCACGTACCGTGCGTCCTAGTCGTGCTCCCACAAGCAGTGCGTGCTCATTGAAAAAGGTGTCTTTTCGAGCCAAAAGACATGTTCTTTCCATACGAGGCGCCTAAAGCCTATAATAGTCGATCCCTGGTGACTGAAAATAGACACGAAAGTACCAGATAACATAAAACAAGCACTGCATTTTGCATATTGTTCATCTTCCTCCTTGAAAAGCTTGAAAGTCGAAAAACACTTTTGTTCGATGTTGTTCCGGTTTTGCTGTGCTGCTAACTGGGACTGTAAAGTCGTTGTATCTTAGAGGCGAGCGTCGGAACCGTAAGCACTAGTATACGGGGCGTTTTCGTCTTGCGAAGACTGATTCCAAATCAGGCCTCGACTTAGCCTAAACCATACATTATTTCCAGCCATTTTCTTCTAAACAGAAACCTTTACCAGAAATTTTACCCAATAGATACTTCTCACATGAGTAGCATCGAAATTGGGTAATTGGCAAGTTGCACCCTCAAAATATACCTGATTTGCACTTTGCACCCTAAATTTGGATTTTTGGCATTTTGCACCATTAAATTAGGTGTTTCTTTGCACTATGCACCCTAAAGCAATTTTGAGTGCAATTTTCAGATTTTAGGGATTTTGGCAAGGGTATTTTGGTCATGTCAACAATAAACTATATTCTCTCCATTTTCTATGCTTTATTTTTTCATTTATAGTTAATTTGTCTCTTTTAACTCATCCATATTTTGCTATTAAGTCAAATATATCTTAAATTTAGTTTAAAATAAACATATAGTATAATTTATTATACGAGAATATACATTAATTTTTTTCAAATAAAAATTATTACATAAGTTTTTTTCAAATAAAAATTATTATAATTTGTTTTCAAATAAAAATTATTACTATATCTTCTCCATTTTCTATGTTTTATTTTTTCATTTATAGTTAAGTTTGCCTCTTTTAACTCATCCATATTTTGCTATTAAATCAAATATGTCTTAAATTTAATTTAAAATAAATATATAGTATAACTTTATCAAACGAGAAGATACAATAATTTTTTTCAAATAAAAATTATTACATAATTTTTCGTGTCTTTGTTTTTCAAATAAAAGTTATTACATAAGTTGTTTTTCAAATAAAAATTATTACGTAAGCTTTTTTTAAATAAAAAATTATTATGTAAGTTTTCGACTTTTTTTCAAATAAAAATCATTATGTAAGTTTTTTTCAAATAAAATTTTTAGGCAAGATCTTTTTCAAATAAAAATAATACGTTAAGTTTTTTTCCAAATAAAAAGTATTACGTAAGTTTTATCTTTTTTTTTTCAAATAAAAATATTACTTAAGATTTTTTTTCAAATACAAATTATTGTGTAAGTTTTCGTCTAAATTAATGTATATTCTCGTATAACAAAATTATACTATATATTTATTTTAAATTAAATTTAAGATATATTTGACTTAATAGCAAAATATGGATGAGTTAAAAGAGACAAAATTAACTATAAATGAAAAAATAAAACATAGAAAATGGAGAGAGTATAGTTTATTGTTGACATGACCAAAATACCCTTGCCAAAATCCCTAAAATCAGAAAATTGCACTCAAAATTGCTTTAGGGTGCATAGTGCAAAGGAACACCTAATTTAATGGTGCAAAATGCCAATAATCCAAATTTAGGGTGCATAGTGCAAATCAGGTGTATTTTGAGGGTGCAAGTTGCCAATTACCCATCGAAATTCAATGAACTGTATTATATATTGGATGCACAATGCAGAAACACGTGCATGAAGGGGGCATTCTTGTCATTCAGATTCTTCTTCGTGGATTTCAGGTAGGGCCCGGGACCAAATACAAAGTGATGAAGTACATGTGACTTCATAGTGAATCGTGCAACACGTGTCTGCTTTATACATCCCCAATTTCTGGAAAAATGGGAAAAATAAAGAGTAGATTTTTTTTTTATTTTTTGAGTAAAAAAATAAAGAGTAGATTTAATATGTAAACTGATGTCGAGTTACCAAATTGGAGTTGCATTTTCAAATCAATTGATTGCATGCGGCATAGTTCAAACTTTATAGGATCATAGTTTCTATTTTTTTGTATGATCAGCTTACTCTTAAACTGAACCTAATTATAATAAGATGTGGTAAATAATAAATACTTAAGCAGTGTTTTAATATTGGACTTTTATTCCCAACTTATTAAAAAAAACATTAGACTCGTATTGTCATTGATCAACGGTTGAATCAGTCTAACATGTTCAATTCGCAATCTAATTTGTAATAAAAGTAATTATATTTTTTATTATTTTGTATAAGATGATAATTATATAATAAATTAATTATTTGTTATGCAGTACATTTTAAAAGTGAAAAAATAAACAAATAACTAAAAACCGTATACATCAAAGCCCAAAATTTAAATAGGTATATATAATAGGATTGTTTACAAAATCACCCTTGAGGTTCGGTCTAATTGAAAAGAAAAAAAATCCAGCTTTATTTCAAATTACAGATACCCCATTATATTGATGTTTGTTTCTATTTGGCAAATTACACCTTTTGAGGGGGTAATTATTATGTAAATACAAATATCAAGTGGGTGTTTGTAATACAATAAGGGAGTATTTGTAAATTTTATGGTTCCTAAAGCTTTTTTCGGCACAAAAAAATTATAAAACTTATGTGTTGGCTAACAAATACTGCATAAGAAGTATTAAATTTTTTGTTTTATTATCATACTCATAATATTAACGAAATTTACCAGTAATAAAAATTATGTATAAGTTGTCACAATTGATAGTTAACCATATAATAATTACATATCACATTTGATAATTATTGGTACGTTTATAGTAATACTATAATAAATACTGTTACAATTTCTCAAAAAAAAATTGTTACAATGATTAAGTAATTAAGTATATTTCATTCAATCACAGTGTACGTGTTACTAATTCTCAATGATAATAACTCAAAACAATCTTTCTTTATTATTTTTGAGCTTTTTGTCCATGCTATACCATGCTCATTTAATAAGTATATATCATTAACTTTTGTCATTTAACTTTTTGTTCCCAGCTAATTTAATATTTTTTATGTAGTGCTTATTTAGAGCGAACTGAGCTAAACTCATAGGTTATTCAAAACATTTTATAATATTATTATAATGATTGAGTATGTCTCTCTGAATCACCATTATACATATGTTACTAAATGTCAACAATAATAATTCAAGAAATTTATTACTTCATTTTATTCTTGCCACCATTCTCATTTAATAAGTATCATTAAATTTATCATTTAACTTTTTGTTCATAGCTAATTTAATTTTTTCATGTAGTACTTATTGAGAGGTGTTTGACTGAGCTAAACTTATAGGTTATTCAAAACATCTTATAATATTATTACAATGATTGAGTATGATCACCATTATACATATGTTGCTCATTGTCACTCAAAAAATTTCTTTCTTTATTTCGAACTTTTTGTTCCTGCCACCATTCTCATTTAGTATCATTAACATTGTCGTTTAACTTTTTGTTCCTAGCTAATTTAATTTCTTATTGAGAGGTGTTTGACTGAGCTAAGCATATAAGAACTTTTAAAGTGTTTGATAACTTTTTCAGAGAAATAAAAACTTATTAAAATAAGATGATAGGTTCATATAAGTTTTTTCTTTTTCTTTTTGTGAAAAAACAAAGAAATCTCAATGGAATATTATATTAATTTAAGAATTATTAAAATTATAATTCAACAAGAAGGTTTACATATAATAAATTAAAAAAAATTATTACTAATATATTTCATTAAAGTAAATATACAAATATTTCTCGTGGATGACTAATAGGAAAAAGATAAAATATAATATATGTGAGAAATCGTACAAAGTTTGGATGAAAACGTGCAACAATTTTAGCAAGTGTCGTACACTAGATGTAGTAGTGATATGATATAATGGAATATTCCGCGGGCAAAAGATTTAAGATAGTACAATATAAAACTTGTGTACTCTGGATGACAAGTCAAAAAAAAAGAATAATTTAGTCCACGTGTCTTCAATATTTTGAAAATTATTACTTTATATATGTTTTGAGCTGAATTGAATGATAAGATAGCAGAAATGATCCTAACTTTGAGGAAGATTTATTTATTGGGCACTTGAACTTGCTTCATTCTAACATATGGGACAATAAATAATGATTGGCTCTTGTAAATGTAGATGTAGACATTCACAAAACCCAAGAATAACTTGAAAGGGCAACTCCAATAGTGTTTTTCATTTGCTATCCTGGGCACAAAAACAAAGATTTAATTAATATTTCCTCCATCCCAAAAAGATAGACAATTTTTCCTTTTTTGTATATCGCTTGTTTCCTTATTGCGATTATTAATTATACAATAATAGATTAAATTATCCCTATTTAATTCACTTTGTTTTTAATAAATTTTATTTTTTCAAGATAGTTGGAGTACTACATTATAATGATATATCACCATTTAATGCAGGGGCAAAATAGGAAGACTATGTAAAAAGATTATAATCTCAATTATATTTATTATGTTTTCTTAATATGCATGAATTGTTCTAATTGTCTATCTTTATGGGACGGATGAAGTATTTTTTTCTACTAGAGTTGTTCTATTTTTTATTTCTGTGTAAGAGAGGGAGAGAGAAATATAATAAAAGATTGGTGGATTGATTGTAGGACTAAAAAAATACAATGAAGATGGTTTTTTACTTTGAGTTGAGTTAGTGGATTTTTGTTTTCAAAAAAAATAAAAAATAGTGATGTGGCATGGTAGGGACCACAAAATAATAATGAAGTTGGTTCTTTATTTTTTTGATAACTCAATTTCTAGGTTTATATTTGACTATACCTGAGGACGATAACCCCCGTCTCTCATCGTTGTCATAGGGTCTGATGACGTACAATCAGATCTGATTTTCCCAGGTAAAGATGAGGAGGGGTTTTGAACTCATGACCTCCACCCCACAAGGGACTTAAAGTCTCTTGTGGTGGCCAGGTGGACTAAGCCCCTACTTAGATGGTTCTTTTGTTGGAGTTGCTCTAAGGGTGCTGGCATTTACATATTTAAATTTTTGGAAAATATTAAATAGTATTAATTTATTTTTTAATAATAATTCACAGCTTCGTTGGTTGTCATTCTCAAACAAATTTATTTATATTTTAAGTATTTCAGAGTTGAAACTTTTCTTTTAGACTTTTAAGTATAAGTGATATATTTTTTTTAAAAAAAAATAGCTATATTTCTTTATTAATTTTATCATTTTTAAATTTAAATTATATTTAGTTTCTGTATAATAGAACGTGAAATGTCAATTATAAATTTTAAAATTGTACAAAATGTTAACCGTTTGCCCAAAAATAAGGTTTTATTTTTTATGAAATGAACAAAATAAATGCAATTTTGGGTTTCAGATAGTAAAAAGGAAAAAAAGAGAAAAAAGAGAAAAAAAAAAGAAGCTTACAACTGATATCAAAGATCATAATTGTAAGACCTACAAAATCATAAACACATACAGATCGAAAATATTTTAAAGCTATACAGATCTAAATGATCCAGTAGAATCAAAAAATCGCAAAAAGCTGGACAAATCATGAACCTACATATGTCACTAATCTTCTGGTAATGGATCATTTAAATCTTCTACACTAAAGACTAAAGAGCATCTTCAATGATCCCAAAAAATAGAGAAATCCACCGGTGGTGAACAATCCCCGCTAGATGTAGTGGCTAGTGGAGTACTGTTCACATGCTAAAAAAAACTTATTTTATTTTTTCTTTTTCTTGACATTTTGATTTGTTTAAGTTATTGTTTTGTTTCTCTATTATTTTTATATTTTTTCTTTTTTGAGGAACTCTCTTATTTCTTGTTTAATAATAGTAAATTAATATTTATGTTCCTAATTATCATGTGATATTTTTTATAAATCGATATTGTATTGTTAATTGTTATATTATGTTGGATTTTATGTTTTTGTAAATTAATATTTTATGAAATATTAATTTATGTTCAAATTAACTATCACTCCGTAAGGATTTATATATAATTTCAAATTAATGCAAATTATATTTATACTTAATTATATTAAATAAAATTAAATATTAAATATAAATATAAAAATATGTATATATATGCTAAATTCTAATATAATTCAATATAATAAAGAATAAAAATGAAATATTCTAATTTAGAGTGAAATATAGTTGATTGTTGGAGTTAAATCTTGAATTCCACAAATTTTTTCTCTAAAATAGTTTAAAATTAAACTCACACAACAATAGTGTAAAACTTTGAAAATGCTCTAAGCCCACAATACGAAAGTGAGAAGAGCCACAACGACAAAATATTTTGCACGAAATACCCCATGTGAGACACAACACCACTTATTAAGAGGAAGAAACTTCACTTATTAAGGACATGAACTCTTATGGGGGAGACTCGATAACTATCATAAAAAAAGGAGATATGACTTTCCGCATTCTCCTACAATGGAAAGACGATGGAAGAAGAAAAAAGAAAGAAAGCGGCTAGAGTTTGCTGGAGAGAAAATTTTATACAATAATTGGTAAAAACTTTTAAACATAATTGTAATCCAACTTCTCATCCATAAAAATTAAAAGATAGATTTTGCAGGTCCCATGTTGCAGACTTTTACTTTATCCCAACTACACTGGATAATCACTTTTATATTTTAAATTACACGTTTTATGCACACATGTAAACATAAACATGGATAATGAATTAATTAGTGCATCCTGACATACAAATTTAATTCTTTCTTATTTTTTTACTACTCCAGATAGGACTATTGAAAATATGTCCAAAACTTTTCATTTTGCTAAAGCAATGTTTGTTAATTTGACTTTAGGCCTAAGAGAGAGCTAATGATAGGAAAGCAAGAGAGCATTTTATGAATCTATGGTAATAGCAGTGTAGAGATGACAAATTTAATATAATAAAAATATATAACTTAACTTTCTATATATATATATATATTCTAAAAGTAATATCACATAAATACATATATAATAAAAATTAATTATATGTTTAAGGTTAAAGACTTAAAGGGGTACAAATCAAGACATATGGGGTGAATTTAAGAGGGATCTGAATTGAACTCATCCCAAATTATATTTTAGTTAGTGCTTTTTTTTTTCAAATTCACTCCTTTCTAAAGTCCAATTGGATCGGAAAAATTAATATTAATTAAGAATTAAAAAAACTTTTTTATATAGAACAAACATATAAAAATGATTCCAAAAATAAAGAGGATTCCAAAAAGGAGAGAGGATTCCGAAAAAAAAAACAATAACAAAGATAAAGAGGTGGTAAAAAAGATTAGGAAAAAAAAAAGAGGTAGGGTTCCCAATCTAAGAATAATAGGGCTAATGACTAATAGATTAAGTATCATGAGTTATTATTATTAAGAGCATTTGACAAAACATGGTTTTTAGGCATTTCAAATGAATTAATTTTGAAGATAAATGCTAGAATATGAATGTTGTTTGATTTTAAATTAAAATAAATCAATTTAAACGAATTTCTACAGAAAAAATGAGATTTAGCAGTATGTAAAACATTATCTAATATAAGTACCATTAATTCGTGCTACTTTTGATGTTAAACTAAAATATACAAAGTCAAAGGGTGTTATAATATGACATATAGAGGTCATATGTAATTACCAAATTAAAATTGGTTTCCATAAGTCTTTGTAATATATATAAAATGTTCAATTTTAATCATAGGTATAATATACTGTTTTTAGGTTCAAAATCTTATGCAAACCTTCTCTCAGTTGTACATAGTCGGAATTTATGGTCCACTAAAAAAATGCCTCAATTTATTGTTGGTCACATTTGGGACACGAGTACACTTCTTGGACCTTGATGGGACATGGCATGGGAAACGGGTACATCCTAGTAAGTTATCAATCTTTTAGGACACTTTGTGACAGTTTATGGTCAAATTTAAGGGTTATATATTTTAAAATATTAACAAGTAATAACTAGTTTTCGACTTATCATTTACACATTCGCCAATAATCATTCTTACAAATCACCATTCTATATATATATATTTGATTGTGTAATTATGAATTGTGTATATATATAACTACTCACATCAAATGTGTGTATGTATATATATATATTAAATATTTTAAGAGTTAGTATATATTTGTGATTTACCCAACGAAATTAAGTCATGGTGAGTCGGTGATAGAAAATTATTCTCCAACGACTTAATTGATATGATATTAAGAAAGTTTTGACTATATAAATGCACGTGCAATAGTTAAATTGATTCCATAATACAATGAAAATGATTGATTTGTTGCTATAGATGTTGACTTTTACATGCTTCAAATTAAAGTCAATAATTTCAAGTCTTTTAACACCATATTACACCACCCCTCAAAAAAAAAAAACACCATATTACACCTCATTTCTTAAAAAAATTAATAATATAAATTTTTTATTTGATGAAAGTGATATGAAAGCTATTGATTCTCAATGGCTGCTTTGCTAAATTGGTGAAAAAGATTTTGTGGGTCCTTACCCATAAGTCTCCACTCTAGTTGGGCTCTAGTGGATAACCACTTTCTATTTTATATGATGACATACATACACATAAATTATTTTTCTAGCAAGTACCCCACAAAATTACATTTGTGGAGTATTTCTGAAACCCGTTAAAAAACTAAGTATAGGCGCTCTTACACCAATTTATTTTTATTAATTTTCATTTTCTTTATAAATTACAAAATACATACAATATTTTCGGATAAAAGAAACTTGATTTTTCTTAAAATTTAAAAACATGTTGGAATTGAGAAGACATAACACAACTGATGTGAATAAATTCTGTAAGTCATAATCAATTCTAGGCCAATTAATTATTTAGGCTTAATGTCACAAGCACATAAGAAATCTAAGTGGTCCAATACGTTTATTATCAGCCCAAAGAGGCAAAATAGTTCAAGAAACGTGAGTTATATCAAAGGTCCATGAGGCCCAAGTTCGAAAGTGTACATCATCATTCTTACCTCATTCGCAATTTTACTCAAGTTTTAAGTTGATGGAATTTTTCTTAGAAGCTGGAATGGCTTTCCTAGGATAACCACGTACCTCTTCTAACAGTTTGTGCATATTACAGACAAAGAACCTATTAGTAGAACTGCATCCAAGACACGTGTTGAAAGGAATTGTCTATACAAATATTAAATTTGGCAATAACATTTTGCCATTATTTATGGAAAAAATCATGTCATAAGTTTACCCGCTAATGAGTACATCGATAGAACCATTCAAACGACATTCTTTGTAGGTCTTTCTTTAAATGACATTTTCCCCCTATCATAGTCTCAGGTTTACCCGCTATTGAGTACTTCTTGTAATTGGAGTCCATGCATAGTTCATATCACCTACATGTTACCTCAACTTATATTTTGAGTAAAAACCGGACCATATTAGATGCAATTGCTTATGAGTGTAACTATAAATTTTGTTCAAATTTGGATCATATGTCATTGTAAATTCCACTACATCTTGGGTTAAAATTTCAACTACTTGCAATTTGTAAAACTTTCGATATTTTAAACATAATTCAAACATTATATAATTTGTTTGTCACATGATAATGTATTTCAATTGTAAATTATACTTTACCACTCATTGTGTTAACATCAATTTTGAGAACAAACAATTTTGAAAAATCTTTATCTTACGTTCAATCATTAACCTCAGTGTATTACACATCAAGTGGCTTTATTTAAAAACCAATTTCATTGCAATAAAGCTACTGTATAAATTCTTATTTATGATTTTTTTCTCTTTTGTCATTGTGTCTCGGAAGAAATACTAATCAATAAACAAAATGAAAAGTATAATATCCAAATGTTTAAATTGCTAGCACGTCGGATGCTAATAGATGTTGCAACATATGTAATTATTTTAATTTGTAATCGTTACGTGGCAACATTTTCTGAAAAGAGCAACTACCGACTAAAACCGCGCTGACAACATTATCAAATCGTTTTTACTCTAGAAAGGCTGGGAAAACTTATTGCCACAAGCTTTTTACCAATGAATTCAAAAATAAAATGACCCTGCAACATAGTTAAAAAAGGGTAATTATATCTTCACTCAAATATTAACATGACAAAAGAGTTTTTCCTAGCCATACCTCAGCAATTTCTTACAGAATTGAAAGAGAATGCAATGGCAAATAGAAATTTAAAGGGATAATTAAAAAAGAAAAAGAGAAAAAAAAACATGAGGTTTTGGCTGATTATTAAAACAACATGGAGGTTTTTGAAAATTGCAAAAAACTCATTGCAGTTAGATTTCGTCTTATATTTTCCCCCTTTTTCAGACCCTCATGATATTTATAGAAATATTGGATTTACCCTTTTAAATTTAAGACAAAACCTGAGGGAACTTTTTGTAATTTTGAAACATATCTGGATTTTTTGGTAATTAGCCCAAACCTCACCTTTTTTTTCTTTTTTTTTGTAAATATTGTTGACGTGCGTTTTGGTCAACAAGCAAAAATATGTAAAAGACTTAACACGTGGAAATATAAGCGTGCGCAACGTGTGTTTATTTATGGCTAATTCTGCCTTTTACGCATAATGCCGAGCCGAATTATTGGGGTCGGTCTTACTTACAATATTTTTCCTCCTTTTTTCTCTCTCCCCTAAATCTCTCTCTATCAGCCTTTTTATACCCCTTGAGTTAGTGGGTTTACAATAGTCATCTTTGCACTAACTATTCAGTAATTAGTAAAATAATTAAAGAAAGACACATGTCCCTCTCTAACTGTGCATGTCAGTCAAAACTCGCCACTTGTCGACTTCTCTTGATGATTCTCTGACATGTGGCAGTTTCTAATACCAATAAAGGTTGTCGGCTTCCCAAGTTCAGAGACTTCGAACTTAGGTATTTTTTCGAAATACTCTCCCTTTACCTATAAATGTCTTCTTTTGAGGATAGTAGAGTCGTAGTTATAGTGTAGAGGTTGAAATTGAAGATCCTCCTCCGAACCTTCTGTTTATTTCTCACCAAAGACGGCGATCTCCGTCTCACACGGCCGAGCATTATTCGGATATCTTCTCCTGATTCTTCACGAAGTGAACGTCCTTGAGCGGACGATACTATCTTTGACCCGACGCCAAAGTGACCGCTTTTAGAGAAGGAACGGTGTATCGGCCGACCTGGTACAAGAGAGTTCGGCCAAAGAATCGCCAAGTGTTGATTTTAGACATACCAGCCCGAAAAGAAAAAATATGGACCCATCGGAGCCGGAGCATGATAACGTGGAGCGGGTAGATGAACCATCCGGTGATTCGAGGCGGAGAGGCCACTAGGGCCCATAGGCCACCGTAATGGCGACGGCCGGCAGGAGGAGGCCCTCGTCTTCGTGTCGAGCCTCGGTGGACACCGAGTGACATAAACGATATCCCGAGCATGTTGATGATTCGGGAGGTGGATGAGTTCCTATGAGGTACCATATTCCAAGTGGTATCTATTTTTGGGTACCGGACGGCACAGTTCCCAAGTACCCACCGAGGTTGCATGTACGGTCATTATTTGCCGCCACCTTCTATACGGTTTGAGATTTCCACCGCGCGGTTTTTCCTTACGCGGTGGTTTTTTGCAAGTGGGGCATGCATCCGACCAGTGCACCCTATTTCTTGGGGCGGATCATCGGCCTCCCGGTGATGTTTCACCGGAAAAATATCCTTGCCCCAAATTTAAGGAGATGAACGAGCTCTTTGTATGGCGAGCGACTCCATCATCTCGGGGCACCGTCCGGGTGGTATTATGTCTGAGACCGACCGGGTATCCTGACGGTTTGGTGGAAGGTCTCCTTCTTCTCCTCGAAGGAGTGGAAGGATAAATGGCTCAGGTGAGCGGCGAGTGGCAAGCTCGCGTGGGAGATGGAGAAAGGAGACCGTTCTTCATCCCCATCAAATTTTGTTTTTCGATTCTGATAAGTCTTATCTTTTTCCTTTCTCTACTTTTTTTGTCAAGCATCGTTTTCTTTTCGTAATTGTCTTTTCTTTTCACCTTTATAGGGAACCGGCATCAAAGGGGCCTCTGTCGCCACCTTTATTCGAAGGTCGGAAAACATCCAGGCCCGGGAATCATGGATGACGGATTGAGAGGTTGGCTACCGAGGCAAACTTGGCCGCAGCTGGTTTGAGGCCTGTTCTGCCCGCCGACCCCGAAGCCAAGGGGACGGCTCGGGACGAGGCGGCCGAGCGGGAGGTGGAGGTCGAGAGAGAGCCTCAGCAGAACCCTCCCGTGTGAAGAAGATGACGGCCCCATTCTCCCGGGAGCAGCGGCCGATGAGAATCGAGCGAGCGAGTTGCGCCGTCTCCTGTGACGGCTAGTCCTCAGGCAGATCATCCGCGCCCGTAGGCGCAACCACGACTCGAGCGCCAGAGTGCGGCCGCCGTTCGAGTAAACATTATATTTTTCACATTTCCTTTTGAAATGTCCTTTTGTTTTCTTTTGATCTTCTAACGGTGGTCGCTTTGTGCAGGGTGTGGCTTAGATTTGCGTGCACGCCTTCGCAGCGTGAAGAACACGGCCGCGCGGTGAACTCGGGCGGCTGTCGATCAACTCGGAGGCGGAGCGCTTTCGGAGAGAAGATATCCAGCCGGTAAATGTCCTGGCAATATGGAGTGCCGGAGAGCGGTGCGCCTCTCCTCTTCAAAGGAGAAGAGGAGGAATTGTGATAGAGAGCCTGATCGGGGATCAAGGGGTTGGTCGAGCAGTCTAACATCACGAACATCTCGAACAGCCCCGAGAAGGGGAGGTCCGCGAACTTTCTGGATGACCTTGGCGGGAAGGTCACTTCATCCCTCCAAGTCGGTGAGAGATGATTATTGCGAGGGGATGATTGGGTTACGCCCTCGGTGGTTTGTGGAATTTGTCCGATCGCCACGCCGACGGAGGAGCGATCGAGAGTTTTACCAAAGGCGGGTCGGGCGCGATGAGTGTCCCGCTCGTGTGCGGACAAAAGGTATCGAGCAATTACGCTCGGAGACCGACTTTGAAGAACAAATTCGAGATGCCATGGGGATGTCTCGGCGGATGATTGGGCTTTTATGGCATGCACCTCGGAGGAACTCGTGAGTGGAGAGAAAATATGCTTGATCTGGAAAGGCGGCACGGGGACCTACAGGAGGCTATGCTACCCTTCAAGGGTACAAGAATCGTTCAAGACTCAAGCGGATGACTACGGCTCGGGCCAACTCGAGAGAGAAATCGCTGCGAGGCCGAGCGCAGAGCGAGATCCGACCGCGCAGGTGAAGAAGAAACTTAGGGCTAAGGTCGCCGAACCGAACGTCTTTGCCGCCACCGCCTGCCGAGGAAATGGAGAGGCGTCTAGCCGATGTGCGCAGGAGAGAGCCGAAGAAACCGCCCGTCGGCAAAACCGAGGAAGTTCGCAGACAGGCGAGCTTGAAGCTTACAAAGACTCAGGAGTATGCATTCATGTTAACCTCGCGCCACGCGACCACCTCCTCGAGAAAATTCTTGATTTAGTTAAGGGCGGGCGTCTTGTTGCTCGGCTTGAGGAAGATCTAGTCCTCCGGAGGCCGATCTCGATACCCTTCGGCCGAACTTTGCCGAGGCTCCTAATGCTCGGGCTCTCCTCCTCCGGACGTGGAAGAAGTCGCCTCTGCGGTGCCATCGAAATTCCGCCCCTCGCTCGATCTTGACGTTTCTCTTTTTGTTTACATGCTTTCATGTGTACCCATAGGTAGGTAATTCGCCGTGCCTCAAGATGTAACGGGCTCCGCCTCCCTTATGTAAATACTTTTGAAGTAGAAATGAATTGTTATTTTCTTTACTGTGTATGTGTTTCAAGCTTTTTGTATATGCTTAGCTCTTTTCCTTTTGTAAGATTGTCGCTGTCTTCTTTTTCCTTTTATATTCCCAAGACGGGCTCGGTTCCCATTGCTTCTGAATAAGGGGCTTTACTCGCCTTAATTGATTCTTGTACTCGGTATATAAACCTGACCTTTATTTTGTTATTTGAAATTTGGTGTATAAACCGAGTCTTTGTTTTGTGCTCGGTGTGTACATCGAGTCTTTATTTGGTGCTCGGTGCGTAACCAAGTCTTGGTATTATGGTCGGTGCGTAACCGAGTCTTTGTATTGTGCTCGGTGCGTAACCGAGTCTTTATTTTGTGCTCGGTGCGTAACCAAGTCTTTGTATTGTGCTCGGTGCGTAATCGAGTCTTTATTTTGTGCTCGGTGCGTAACCGAGTCTTTATTTTGTGCTCGGTGCATAACCAAGTCTTTATTTTGTGCTCGGTGCGTAACCGAATCTTTATTTTGTGCTCGGTGCATAACCAAGTCTTTATTTTGTGCTCGGTGCGTAACCGAGTCTTTATTTTGTGCTCGGTGCGTAACCGAGTTGCAAAGGATGTACCTGAGATGACGTCTCGGCCTTCAGCTTAAGCCGAGGCGATTCTTACTATCCTCGGCACATAGCCGAGGTGAGTAAAAACTTCGTTTCCCTTTAGAGAGCTCACGAAATATCAGATGAAAGGATAATTCCAAGTAATCCTATCTGGATCATATACCGAGATCTTTATTGATAATATCGTTTGAGGTATGCTACATTCCATGGATGCATATTTTTTTTCTCCACTCAAATATTCCAGCTGGTACGCCCCACCAGATAAGACGTGGCTGACCCGAAATGGGCCCTCCTAGGTCGGCTTCAATGGGCTAGGTTGAACGCCCGTTATGTTTTTCAACACAAGATCGTCGACCTGAAATCTTCTTTCATTTACTTTCGAATTGTAGTACCTTTCACTCCTTTGTTTATACACTGTATTTTTCATCTCAAGATCGCACCTTTTTCTTCGAAAGTCTAGCTCGCTCTCGGAGCGCACCTCATTACTGATTTTTTTCTTCAAAATTTGCAATTCTGAAGGTAGGGGCTCCAATCTCAACAGAATCACCGCCTCGGCTCCATAAGCTAAAGAAAAAGGTGTTTCTCCAAAGGTGGCCGCTCGATGCGTGGATGCTCAGTATGACCATAGTACACCGGGTAGTTCCTCCGCCAATTACCTTTAGACTCTCCAATCTCGCCTTCAAGGTATACTTGAGTATTTTATTAACGGCCTCAACTTGTCCGTTTGATGGGGATGGTATGGAGTTGAGAAATAGTTTTTGATGTGGAAACTGCGGCGCAAACCTTTGGCATCTCTCGCATTTTTTGACGAGGTCGGTTGCGTCCTTTCTTAGGGATGGCCAATAGTACCCTTGTCGTATTAATTTATAGGCCAACGTTTGGCCCCCGCGTGGTTGCCGCATATTCCCTCATGAACCTCTCGAAGTGCATAATCTGCATCCGCCCGAAAGGCAACGTAGGAGTGGGACGGAGTATCCTCGTTTGTATAGGATGTCGTCTACTAGTGTAAACCGAGCCGCTTGGGTTCGTAGTGTTCTGGCCTCAGCTTTGTTTTCAGGTTGAACTCCTTTCTCTAAATACTGAGCGATTGGGGTCATCCAAGTCCGTTCGGTTTTTCATTGTATATATTTTCTTTGCACCAAGCGACGGGCGACACAGTTGTGTGTGACAAAGACATCCGTGATGGCATCCGTCCCTGGATCGGAGCCGAGCCGAGCTAAGGCATCCGCTTGCATGTTCTCGGCTCGGGGGCACATGTAAGACTTTTGTCTTAAAGTGCAATAATCTCTTCTTGACTAAATCCAAATATTGTGCAATTTTTTGCTCTTTCGCCGTCTTTCGCCATTAATTTGATGAACGACCACCGAGAATCGCTTGTGTACCAATAGTTGTTTTAGGCCCATTGAAGCCGCCATCTCTAAGCCTCGCCGTAAGTGCCTCATCATATTCGGCTTCATTGTTCGTTGCGGAATCAAATCGTGCGGCCGCAAAGAGCACTTTTCATTTGGATCGACTATCACGATTCCGCCCTGCTCGACTGACTGCGGTGGAAGAGCCGTCAATGAACAATTTCCATTCTTGGTCTTCCATAACTTCCAATCGTATGGAAGGTGTGAATTCGCCACAAAGTCGGCTAAAGCCTCGTCCTTTTATTGCAAAAGATCGTAGTTCGATACGATATCAAACTCGACCGAGTTCGACGGCCCACTTGATCATCCGACCGTAAGTATCGGGTCGGTGTAGTACTTGTTTCAGTGGATAGTTTGTCAAGACTATAACCTTGTGCTCTAGAAAATATGGGCGGAGTTTCCGCGCCCAGCGATGTTAGCGAATAAGCCAATTTTTCCATTGGTGGATAGCGGAGCTCGGCGTCATGTAACGCTTGGCTGGTGTAGTAGATCGGATGTTGAATAGAACCATCTAACCCGATTAACACCGAATCGATGGCGTATTCGGATACCGCTAGGTACAAATATAAGTCCTCCCCTTGGGTAGGTTTTTGCAATATAGGAATTGAAGAAAAGTGTCTTTGCTGAGGGATTCGGCGACTGTGCTTGCTCATCCACTCGAAATTTTTACTCTTTTTTATAATTTCAAAGAAAGGTTTGCACTTGTCCGTGGATCGCGAAACAAATCGGTTAAGGGCGGCCAATCGACCTGTTAGGCTTTGTACCCTTTTTACAGAGTTCGGGGGTTCTAGATCGATGATGGCTTTTATTTTATCCGGGTTGGCCTCAATTCCCGCTGACCATATACCCTGAAATTTGCCCGAGCCGACCCCAAACGTACATTTTCTCGGGTTTAACATCATCTTGTACTCTCTCAAAACGGCGAACATTTTATTAAGATCGTTCAGATGATCAGATATGTACAGTGATTTTACCAACATGTCATCTACATAGACTTCCATAGTGTGACCTATCATTTTCTCAAACATCTTATTTACTAACCTTTGATAGGTCGCACCAAAGATTCTTCAATCCGGGGCATCATCTTGTAAAAAGATTCCACGAAAGCAGAGAAGAATGATGTATTTTCTTCATCTTCCTGGTGCATCCGTATTTGGTTGTAACCCGAGTATGCATCCATGAAGCTCATCAGTTCGTGTCCCGCCGTGGCATCCACCATGTAATCAATATTTGGCAATGGATAACTCGCCTTAGGGCATGCTTTGTTAAGGTCGGTAAAATCCACGCACGGCGCGCCATCGCCATTGCTCTTCTTTACCAAAACAGATTGGCAACCCATCGGGATGAGGGGCTTCCCGATGAATCGATTGTCTATCAACTTGTTTACCTCGGCCTTGAGTCTTTGCTTGTCCTGCCAGGGCCGAGCTTACGCTTTTCTCGACAATCAAGGCGGAATGTTAGATCAATATTGAGGCGGTGGCATGCATACTTAGGGTCAATTCCGGGCATGTCTGCGTGAGTCCATGCGAAGACATCAAGATTATTTTCCAAAACTCAATCATCTCTCGGTTCGATATGGTTCTCGGGAGATCATGACCAATACGCACTTGGCGCCCGCTTGGCCTTCCAACATTGATTGTATCAATGCATTCTCTACTGGTTCCGCCTGTTTTATTTTTCTTACTCGCCTCTCTTTGATCTGCAGGGGCAAGTCGCTTCATTGGCCGGCTCGTTCTCGACTGCCGGCTCGCCTTCTTCCATCATTGGCTCATTCCCGGGCCGACGACCTGGATTATCCTCCTGAACGATCACTACTTTCTGCTCGGACTCCTCCTTGGGCTTGGAATCGCCTTGTGTGGTTCCATTGGTTTGTCCTCGTTCCGCCACATTAATCTCTACCGGTCGGAGTTTGAGAGAGCATTCTCGTGACTCCCTTTGATTCCCTTTATGTATAGCTTCGCCATCAAATGTTGGGAATTTTACACAAAAATGATATATTGAAATGGCTGCTATTATATGATAAAGCAATGGCCTCCCAATAATAGCATTGTACTCCGAATCGGCATTGATTATTTTGAATGTTGTCATGACGGTCCGTTTATGCAACCCTTGTCCCATTTGGATGGGCAAATCAACTTCCCCGAGCGGGACTATCCTTCCTCCTCCAAACCCTAGAATGCTATCGTTGCATGGACGGATATAACTATCGTCCACGTTCAATCTTCGAAACGCTCGGACATAAATGACTGACGAATAGCTTCCGGTGTCAATCAAAAATTTGTGGACCGGAATACCCAAAATCGGTGCAGTAATGACCAGAGGGTCAGAATGAGGATAGACCACCTGGTCGGCATCCGCATCCGAGAACACAAAGTGGCCGGTGGGTTGGCCTTCCTTGATTTCTGCCACCCGAACTTGTCTTTCGGCGTTGGTTATCTGTCTAACATCGGCTTTTCTTTTTATGTTGGAGCGTCTATCCTCGATTGTGTTAGTATTGATTCGACTGACACCCGACATCATGAGGATCTCCCTCCCCTGGTTTTCGGCCGGGGGTGGCGGCAAGAGAGCTGGATTGGTTACGCGTTCCGGATTGACACCTTGAGCCGTCTTGGTGGGGCGGTAGTTCATGAATGTACCTTTTGAGACCACCCCGCCGAACAACACGCATAATTTCCCTAATTAGATCTCGGCACTCATCGATGATCGTGACTGTCGATTTATGATAGGCACAAGATGATCGACGCGAATCTAATTTTTGCCGGCTCAATTTTTAAAGGCCGAGCCGGAGGCAACAAATTCAGACCATGTACTTCATTCCATATGGGCCGATAGAGTGTGGGTCAAAGCACTCCTTAGTGCAAGAACTTCGCTCGCGCTTCCGGCGAGCCCTAAATCCGGTGGTCGGGTTTTCCGAGAATGGTCTAAATCCTGTAAGTCCAAGCGCTACGATAATCTAGAGGGGGTGAATAGATTATCTCCATCTTTCGTTTTCGCCTCTTTTTCAAACCGAATGCTCAAACACAATAATAAGGTGCGGAATGTAAACAACACACGTCGATTTAAAGAGGTTCAACCCACCTAGGGCCTAATCCTCTACCACCCCAAAGATATCCGGGATGGATTTCGAAAAGAAAAGAATTTTATTAATTACCAAAATTAATACAAATTCAACTTACAACACCTTGAAGAGCACCACACTTTCTTCAACACCACCTTTGAGATTACCACAATCTCCCTTTGAAGATTACCACAATCTTCCTTCAACGGCACCTTGTGAAGATTACCACAATCTTCACCCTTGAAGAGCACCACACTCTTCAACACCTCAACAAGAAGATTACCACAATCTTCTCACACCTAACACCTAGTTCACCCAAGTGTGTTCTTACCACAGAACACTCACAAGGATATCTTGTGTTTGAATGACGACCACAAATTCAAGATTACAACTCGATAATTGATAATACAATAGAGTGCAAGTGTAATCAAGAATAGCCTAGACCTCAAAGATGTGAAAGTGATAAGCTAGGCAATTTTACAACAAGAATAATGACAATGAAAGACCAAGTGTTTGCTTGAAGTGTATCTTGTTGTGTTGTATCTCAATTGTTGTATTGGTTGCTCCAAAACTTCCTCTATTTATAGGAGATGATTGATCAAGCATAGGCTCCTCTTGGGGATTGAAAATCTACGAAAAATACAATTAAAATCAAGAATATAGTCTGTTAGAAATCAATCCCACAATTTAAGGAAATGTGTCTCATTGTCAAAACGGTCATATTTTTTTGTCAATACATAGGCGACCGGTCGCACGAAATAGACGTTGGAAAAAATACACAAGAAAATAACACAGGCGGCCGCACGGCCGACGCTCTACCTCGACCGGTCGACCATCACCCCAACCGTCCCCCATGGATTTTGCAAGGATTAAACGCTCGTTTCAAACACACTTACAGTACCGGGATCGGCCGATCGGCGGCACGGCGGCCGACCGACCGACGGCCGACGCCTGGCCACGGGCCGACCGCTTCTTTTTTTCTTCCGTCTCATTTTCTGTTTTCTAAAAACATCTTCAGGTACGGGTTGCCCTATAGGGCGGCCGGTCGACCACGAGACAAAATGTTGTCCAATTTTTGTCGAAAATAAAACTCAAGAAATACTCCGAAAATATAGTAAAAACATTTTAAACCGATCGGAAGTATTAGGACAACATTTAGAAACATCGTTTGAGAGTGAAAACCCAATAGCGTAAAATCATTAAGAGCGTTGTCCAATTTAGACGAAAATAAACTTTGAGAAAATACTCCTAAAAATATTAAAATTTTTTAAATCATTTAGGAGTATTTGGACAACCTTTAAAAAACATTGTTTTGGTGATAAAATAAAATCATCAAAATTAAGAAAAAACATGTATCAAACAAATCCCGACCGGTCCAATCACCGTTCTTTCCTTCCGTCCTTTCTCACGCCCCCTGGCCGGTGCTCGGGGCGGTTACTTGCCATGGCTTCTTCCGCGCAAATATGGCATTCCGCGTGGACCAAAAATTCTTGGTACGAGGTCGCCCCCGATTCATGGATGGAGTAGTTAAACCAAATCTCGGGGCAAGTCCACCCCGTGGCCGCGATTAAAATGGCGTCATCCGATACCTTCCATCTCTCGAACTTGCTTGTTGAACCGAGAAATATAGCTTTTAAGGGGCTCGCCCTTCCCTTGTTTGATGTTCACAAGGGAGTCCTTAGTGCGGCTCGGACTTTGGACGTTAAGAAATGCGTCGTGAAAGCGGAGGCCAGATCCCCCATGCCCTAATGGATCCTTGTGGTAGGTCCTAAACCAACGGTGAGCTCGGTCGCCCGCAGTCGATGGGAAGGCCCCGCGATGATGGCATCATTAGGGGATCGATTCCGCCCCATCCATGCTAAGTACTTGTGGACGTGAGTGGTCGGATCGGTTTCCCATTGTAGAGACCGACCTGGGGGATTTTCAACTTTGGCGGTAATGGGGTCGCTAGGATTCCGGGGGAAAATGGCGACATAACAACTAGTTGGTTTATTGTTTGGGGCGGTCTTCGAGACTGTTCGCACTCCGGACCGCCTTCCAATTCGTTCAAACGACGACGCAGATGGTGTATTTCTACATCTCGTTCCTGCCATAGGCTAGGGCCTTGGACCTGATTGATCCTAAGCTGCTCCCGCTCATCCGGAAACCTGAGCCGGGAACTTATCGATCGAGCTGGGCGAAAAGGATCAACTCCCAGTCGTCCGGCGAACACTGAGTGGGCATGGCGATGTCGTGTTGGCTCCGGTAGTGACTCTGCTACACGACTCTGCCCTTCCTCATTTTCTCGCGATCTTCTTCTGTCACGACGGACACGTTGTTCATTACCTGAACTGGCTTCTTGGGCTTCGTCATGAGGAAGCCCGGGAAGTTGAGGATTAATATTAACATTTAGTTGTGGGTTGAGTGGATTAGTATTTGCAAGGAGTGGAGGAGGTGCTTGAGAGTTTGTGGTAGCAAGAGTTTGTGATATGAGTTGGTTCATTTGTTGTACAAAAGTTGGGTTGGCAATTAGTTGAGCGAAAGGAAATAAAGTAGTGCTCCCTGCTTCTGTTTGGAGCATATTTTGGCCATTAGTAGTCTGGCCAGTTTGGTTGTTCAAATGTTGCTCTTCAGTCAAACGAGCATTTCTCGACTGTTGACTCATTTTGTCTGTTTTGAAAAAGTCAAACGTTAAACTTTACCTGGTTTTCACTTAACTTGAATTTGCTTGGAATTCTGACTGGACCGATACGGGCCCTCCTTCTAGCGCCAATTTGTTGACGTGCGTTTTGGTCAACAAGCAAAAATATGTAAAAGACTTAACACGTGGAAATATAAGCGTGCGTAACGTGTGTTTATTTATGGCTAATTTTGCCTTTTACGCATAATGCCGAGCTGAATTATTGGGGTCGGTCTTACTTACAATATTTTTCCTCCTTTTTTCTCTCTCCCCTAAATCTCTCTCTATCAGCCTTTTTATACCCCTTGAGTTAGTGGGTTTACAATAGTCATCTTTGCACTAACTATTCATTAATTAGTAAAATAATTAAAGAAAGACACATGTCCCTCTCTAACTGTGTCTGTCAGTCAAAACTCGCCACTTGTCGACTTCTCTTGATGATTCTCTGACATGTGGCAATTTCTAATACCAATAAAGCGTTAAGCATGGGCGTGTGATTATTTTTATGAGTCTGTCGCGCATGCGTTTTCCGTCGAAATTTGGGCTCGGGGCTCGGTAGCCGTATTGCGGTTGGGCTCGGTAGTGGGCGAACCTAATTCGTGACATGGCGTCGTGCATCATTGCTGATGTCACCCGCAGGTCGCCTACTCGGATGTGTGTTGGACTGATGACGTGGATTAACTTCTTCCAGCTCGGCTCGGGTGTCATCAAATATCCCTAACTAAAATGCATAATACGTTTCCCCAAATGCAGAAATCATGAAATCACAAGCTCAATCTGTAAATGAGATCTCAAGCCAAGATTCAACACTCAGGAAAAAGTTACATTCAGTAACTTGATAAAATTTACAAAAAGCCAGCTCAATAACTTAATATAATATTTATTTTCAAAATCATAGAGTGTCCAAAGTTAATTAAAATTCCTCCAAACTAATTAAATAAAATTTTTGCTTCTAAGAATCTAAAAATGAGAAGGCCATGGTACCCTTCAACAAAATTGAGAAGAAGTCTTTATCAATCAATCCCTTTTAAAGACATTAACGAGTCTAATAACATCATTAATGTCTTTAGCAATCGATATATGCAACTATGGAAGTCAAATCCCGTGCACCAGGACGTACCGGTAACAGTTTATCTCGACATATTTATGGCAAGCTGGGCCGCAGACGACTTCACTTAAGAGATCAGCTTGCGGACAAAATTATTCATGCAGTCACAGAAAACAACAGTTTGAAGATTTCCGGAGATGAATTGTCGTATGGATTTGATTGCATCAAAGTAAGTGCCTTTAAAAGGGGCTTCTAGTCCATCAATAACCTATAATCCGCACGAAAAATATAGCAAAAAGTATCAGTAATAAGCTATAAAACAGTAGCAAACACAACTCAATTAAAGGGTTGTTCCCCTATAAGTGACAATAAAAATGCAGGGATAACCATCTTCATTTTGAAAGATGGTTGAAACGGTGTTTGCAATGGAGAACTAGTTCATTCACATGCACGAATACTTATATATTTGTGGAGACAAAAAAATCATCGAGAAGCATCACTATGCCGAGTAGATGAAAGTTACGCTATCGATGTAAATCAAAAACTGCAAATATGAAGTAAATAAAAGCACACTTTAATCTTACCTATAGACGATAAGAAAAATGGTAAATTACAAAAACTTCCCCTGATATATCGCCTAATTATAAAATAATCCAGTTATCTTTCATAATTATAATTAATAAAAATGTTTTCCACGGCCTACACAATGTGTCTTCACCATCGATGCAAATCAACTTGAAGTGCAGCAATGTGCATAGTTCAATATTTACCAAATCTCTCTCAACGACTGTTTGCAAACTCCTAAAAAAAGTAATTCTCAGCTTCTAGAAGCAAAAACAACCATATTTTCCATCTAGAAGCTGAGAATCACTTTTTTTATAGTTTGCAAACACTCCCTCAATCACCTATGAATATGATGAGGTTTTTATAGGGATTTAGGGTTTCCTAACTTTCGCCACCAACAGATTTTCCCAAAATTCTTACCATGTAAAATTGCATAATTACTACCAAAAGGTATGATATCCCACAAAATATAGTATATACGAAATGGAAAATAATTAATTGATATGAATCTGGCAAGTTTATCCAAAATGAGAAGACTTATCAAAATTACCAGCAAGGAAAGCGCGGATATGTCAACAGTGTTTAATGACAGAAGCTCCAAAAGCCTCTCAGGGGTGGAGACAATAAACTCTGGTTCATAACTCTTCAAACTGCATATTTAGATAATTAGATCAATAAACAAGGAAAACAATATATTCCAACCAGAATACTAGTCTAAACGGAGCCATATTTATATATTGAACACATTATTATGACATTCAATTAAGTTCTACACAGAAACATAGAAATATAAAATTCAACAACTTGCAACTTAACAGAGTCACAGTAATTAAGGATTTCTAATATGACACCCTCTGAAAGAGAATGCCACTAATATATTGTCAATGAGTTGCACGCGTAGAGTTATACATTTGAACAATCAGAGTCAACGAACAACTACTCATGCAATTTTTGGGGGATTGTAGCAAGCACAAGGTTTCGTACTACCAATAAAATGTTACGAACAAATCTAAAAAACATTGAAAAAATGGTTGGGGTGCTAACCTGTGAATTTGATGGTCTATAGAAGCATCCGAATGCAAAGTCACTGTATGTATTCCAACTACTTCCAAAGACTTGCAGACTTGGCGTACCTGATTACGTGCAAAATCAGATAACTAACAACATCAGATGATCCTTTCGAGGCAAGTGATACAATGGAACAAACAAACTGAATTGTAATAGTAACATAGTAAGCCAAGAAAAAACACACAAAAATATAACAAATGTTATTCATATGATGTAAGCACAAAAAAATGCAATTTTCAAGATAGAGCCTAATTCAATCAGTATGAATTCAACAAAAACTATAGAATCAATTGAATACCGAAAGTCATATTAGTCGGCGCCACTTCGCAAGACGTTTAATCATTCTTGTAAAGAATAAGAACCAAAGAAAAAATAAAAATCCTATTCACAGTGTGAACGTCTCAAAGTAATGAAAACTGGCTAAAAAGTCGCGAATGGTGCGAACCTTGTAAGCTTTGTCTTGTGACGGCACAAGATATAAAAGGAAAGGACCATTAAATGAAAATCCCTCTTTCTCCTTCATTGAGATGGTATCAGCAGCAGTTGAAGTTATCCAAGCAATTTTCTCTACTGTTGAATCACCTCCATTGGTCTCCATTACATCTTTCCCATTGGTATAAGAGTTCCAGAACTCGAGCCCCCACGCATTGGCGAAGAGAGGTCGTTCCCAGTCAGTACTAAAGTCCCCATGCTGCTGCAGAGCATTCTGAATTGAGTTCAAACACATTATCAAAAATTTTGACGGGCAACCCGTGTTGGTCTCACAACCGTGTTCTTTCCAAGAATGGTTCAAACTGTCCCACTTGATAATTGGCCATGTTGGTTTTCCTACATTGATTGCAATCTCTAGCCCCATAAAACTAATAGATTTAAGCAATGCCGATTTTTCACTCTCAACATTCGAAGATTTCATAATTTCTTCCTCTTGCATATATGAACGTGAATCGTTGTCGTTGGTAAACCCTTTAATTAACTTACCAACTTTCTTGTTCATGGGATTCTTTTCTTCTTTAGAACTTCTCTTCCTGTTAGAGTTTAGTTTTCCACAATTTATCATTGAAGGCTAAAGCAAAAACCCTGCATATTTACTTTAAATTAAAACAACTCCCATGTACATGAACAACAAAGACAAAGTTAACTATAATAACATTGATAATAAATTATCGACTCGATGATTTACCAAAGTCATATCATGCATTGATTACAAATCACATTACCATATTTCACACAACCAAAGATTTGATGTGGAAAACGAATTCAAATTTCCTGTTCCAAATTGGTGTTCCACTTGCGATTCCATTCATATGGATGAATGGCACATGTCAGTGAGATATACTTGAGTTGTTGATTGTTTAAATACCTTTAAACAATCAACGATTCAGATGGCACGTGTAAATACCTTTAAACAATCAACAACTCATGTATATCTCACTAGACACGTGTCATTGATCCAGATGAATGGAACATGAAGTGTAACACAATTTGGAACATGAAATCTGTTCCCGTAAAAACATCAATCCCATTACCACTAGCTGCATTCATCAATAAACACATTCTGCTCACATTGATGTATAGAATCAAAACCACACCAATCAAGAATCCCATTATCCTCAATGAAAAATTAACAAATACGCTTACCGAATTTCAAAAAAATAAAAATAAAAAATCTCGATTGCTTTATTGCAAGCTACACAGACAAATCATCAAACAGAACAGGAGCATAACAACAAAAACGCTCATTATCAATCGAAAAGAATACAAAAGTGACCTGACAGACAGATGCGGCGTTGCCGGGTAATATGAAAGATTTATTAAATTTTGATGATGAATCCCTTTTTGTTTTCTTACTTTTTTACAATGATTTATGTTTCTCCGTCTGCTTATCCAATCATGGGTTCTTCAATCTTCACCGTCCTGCTCTTCGAGTGCTGAAGAGAAGCAGTTAAGGAATAGAGAGAGGGTGGTGGCGGTTTCTGCAGTTCGTGTGCTTATATACTGTGTGTTGTGTGTGTTTTTATAGTGTTGGGAATTGGGGCGTAGTGGTCCTATAGTGGTGGAGACGGGAGAGGTTATGAGAAATTCAATGGGCTTTCTTGTCATTTCACAAGATTGTATCGGTTTGGTGGGTTTGGACTCCGGTGCAACTGGGCTTAGGGGTTTGCTTGTACTTTCACTTACACTATGAAAGTACTTTTGGAAGTTTATTGCAATTCTATATTTGGGGGATATTACTTTTTTATATATATAATTGAGATTTCGTATTTACACGTGACTAGTTTTTGGGAAAACAGTCAACCCGGTTAGATTTGGGGCAAACTACTGACTAGAGCCTTAGCGGTTTGATTGTTATTTTATTCTTTGGCATTGCTATAATAGGTTGAAGTTATTGAAGGAATAAACACATGAATATATAGATAGTAGGGCACAAATCAAGTCGATTATTCACAGGAGACAAATCCTCTAAACTAGGGAAATTATAATTAAAAGATATTAGCCACTAACTACAAGTATCTCGCAATTATGGAAAAGATAGAACAATTAATTTAAAGCTATAAGTCTATAAGAATTAGGACTGTCAATTTAGGATCCGACACGCAAACCCGACACGAATCTAACACGAAATTAATGGGTATGTGTCCAGACTTCGTGGGTCCGGGTCAGAATTGGGTCGAACCCGAATAATCTGCCAATTAAACATGTCGGATTCGTGTCAACCTACTATGACCCATCTAACCCGTTTGTGAATTTAAAAGAAAATTAAATAAATAATTAATTGTAAAAAAAACAACAAACAAGATATATCTTTAAAACACAAATGATAAAACCTCTTTAATTATGTATTTGTTATTATTATGCATATCTTTTTTAATATTGTCCTCAAAATATGATTAGTATGTTATGTTATTTATGCAATTATGTTATTTCTTTTTGTATGTTGTGAATTGTAATATTTTTTATTGATCGAATAGTGTATGATAGTGATTGATTTAAAAAAAAATTATTCAATTAAAATTATTAAATGTATATAAAAATAATTTTATTAAACGAGTTAAGTGGGTCGGATCCGAGTTACCTATGAAATAAGCATGTCGTGTTTGGGTTCAAGATTCTGACACGAATAATTAAACAGGTCGGGTCCGGGTCGGCTATTCCTATTCCATTTTACATGTTCTACTCTCTATTCCATTGCATCGGATGAATAACACGTATACAATATCATATCACAATTATACGCGTGTCTTTCATCCAATATGTGGAATAGAGAGTGGAACATGAAAAATGGAATAGGAAATCTCATCCGTAAAAATTTTAGATTTTTGTACTCCCTTCAAGCTGGAGAATATATGTTTATCATTACCAGTTGGATTCTAAATATTCAAAATTAATCCGAGGGAAAGCTTTAGTGAGGATATAAGCTATTTGAAGGCGAGTTGGTTTGTACAAAAGACCAATGATTTTGTTTTCAACTTTCTCATCAATGAGATGCCGATCAATTTCCATTTGTTTTGTTTTTTTCTAGCTATGCTCAAAGCAACTTGCTTGCCGCGCTACAAATTCGTAGATTCTTCAATTGGTATATTTAACTCCCTCAAAAATCTTCTTATCCACATTCACTCACATAATTCAAGTGTCATAGCTTGAAACTCCATTTCAGCATTGCTCTTACTTCTCCATATGACCAACTTTCCCCGTAAAAACTGCGCAATACCTTAATGTTTATTTGCGGTCAATAGGAGACCCTGCCCAATTTACGTTGGTGAAAATTTCGATCAACATCTTTATTGGAGTTCTTTTTAAAATACACTCGTCAATGAAGAATGACTAGGCCACATATACGTCACTATGAATCATTGAAAAAAGGTTGGATTTCTTATGAGATAACATAGTGAAGAATTCAATTTAGATTTCCAGTTACATCCTCCATCGAGAAGCCATCAACTTGGAAAATTTGGTTATTAAGTTTGACAAGGAAAGTATGAAGCTTCCAAAAAGCCCACCATTGTTGAAGCTTCAACCACCTACCCCTCCTACATCCATCTATAAATAGGTGCATCATTCTTCAGTTATAATCATTCCTTATGAGTGAATATTACAAAGAGTAGAGATCCTTGAGAGTGATCAAAGTCAATTCTTGAGAGATTGAGTGAGAAGTTTTGAGAGTTTTTGTGAATTTGTAAATCTCACTGTAAATCTATTCTTGTGTGAAATAAAATTGATATTTTTCTCTTAAATTCATCCATTCAGTTTTATAATGATCCTAATACATAGAATAAGTGTTTCAAATGTGTTGGAATACTAACAAATAACACACTGAAAACTTTTAATGTTGGGATAATTACAAAAAATACCCTGGAGGTTTGACCTAATTGCAAGAAAACTCAACCAACTTTTAAAATTATAAAAAGTACCTCTGATGTTTGATTTAATGTTAAAACTAAGGGGTAAACTGCAATATTTTTATAAATTTGAAGGGATATTTTGAAATATTTTTTACTTATTTTGAAATATTTTTTGCTTATGAAGTGTTTAAATGTAAGATAAAATAAAATCTATGGGATATTTTTTGTAATATTGAAAGTTCGCTGGTTTTTTTTTTTTTTTTTAATTAACCCTTTAATGTTTTTTTTTTTTTTGAGAAATAACCCTTTAATGTTTTATTCGTGAATGACGAAGGGAATATTTTTTCAAGATAGACAAAGTTTGGATGACCTACACAATATTATGACCATAATATGATCGCACTTTCATGATTAGAACTAAACTTTGATAATAAAAAACTTTAAATGGAGACTTATTCTTAGAACTAAACTTTGATAAAGAACTTTGTCTTGTCAATTTTGTGTTGTAAGAGCGTCTCCAGCAACACGCCAAAGAAGCGCCAAACGCCACCCTCCACCCTCCAGCCTCCAGTAGTGCGCTATACACTAACACTGCGCCAGTTTACATCAATAATACATGAACGCATTCAAAGAAATCATCCCATGAAAGAATTCATTGAAATGGTAATAAAAAAAAATCAATTAGAATAAGTTAGTTTAGAAACTAAAATAATATAAACACTCCACCTTGCAAAAAGAAACAGGATAATTAATTTCTGTTGGGCAGAGGGATAATATTATAATATGTAAAAGATATATACCCCCTGAAGTAAGTACTTCCAATGCAGTTTTCAAAGAGTCAATCAAGGCCTATTATTATTAGTAGTAGTATAATAGTATTATATTGTTCTGTTTTTCATGTCCAAGAAAGTCTTCCTCTTCATTTCATAAAAATATTATAATATATTGTCATTATCTGATCAATACTTCATAATATGAAAACTTTGAAAAATCAGTAGCATGACTTTGACTAGAACTTCATATCTTCAGCAAAGTCCCTCCACAAACACTGACTTTTACACACACACACACACTCACACTCAGAGAAACAGAGATATTGAAATAATGAGTATCATAACTTTGACTATAAGACTGTAACTTCATATCTTCATCAAACTCCCTCCACACACACACACACAGATGGGATCTGGTGGTGCAGATTCCGCCGGAATATTCCCTATAGACGGTGAAAATGATATCATAAGCAGTTCAAAGGATCTTGATGCCGGCGCCCTCTTTGTCCTCAAATCCCGAGGTTAGCAATTAAGTTTATATGATTAAATATTAGTCGGTTTTTCTTTTTTCTTTTCCAATAAATTTCTTTTTCGGAGAAACAATATGTCAATATTGTCATGTACATGATTAATTAGTGTTTTTGCAATTCAGAGTATAGAATACTTTAGTGATAATATTTTTTTTTAATTCTAGGTGACAATAATATATATATATATATATATTTAGCTTATATAAATGAATATTTTGAATCAAGAATAAATTAAAATCCCGAATACTATATATAGAAACTGAGATATCTCTGTATTTCAATAAACTAGGCCTAATAAGTAGAAATATATATTGTTACACATTCAAAAAAAAAAAGATACTTATTCAAGTAATTATCATGTCCCGATAAAGAAGAAAAGTTGAATTATATATAATTTCAAAAAGATAAAATTGTTTTTTTTTTTTTTTTTTTTTGGTCGTAATAGCATATGTTTAATTAGTACTTATGATTGTACATGTATAGGTTCATGGTTGCATTGTGGATACCATTTGACGACGGCGATAGTATCGGCGGCGCTTTTGAGCTTACCCTTTGCTTTCAGCTTGTTGGGATGGAGTGGAGGGGTTGTTTGTCTCACCATGGCCGGCTTGGTTACTTTCTATTCTTACAATCTATTGTCACTAGTTTTGGAGCACTACGCCCAACTTGGAAAGCGACATCTTCGTTTTCGTGATATGGCTCATGATATTTTAGGTACGTGTTAAAAGACCAAATTGGTCATTTATGTTTTCTGAAAATAAAAAATAGCATGTTTGTTAACTTCCAGGATTGGCCTAGCTGCCTAGGTTACATTTGCAATCTCTAGGTCTAAATTCAAATCCTGGTCATCGCCAAGTGTGGGATTGGATTGCCCCTCCTCCTACATATGATTAGGAACATTTCTAGGAAGGACATGTATGATATATCCTATAGACTGTAAGGAAGTGTCAGGTTTGTACCCCAGCTACTGTTGGGACCTCTGGGTCGTCAAACAAGAAAAATGGTCATGTTTTTTAACCATTTTGTAAGTACTTGGTCATTTTTCTAAAAAGTCGATACAGTATATTTCTCGTTACCGAAGTATGAGTCTCTGTGCTAGAAATGAAAAAAATGGCAAAATGAGTAATTGACCTAAACAAAATGGCTAAAATGTGTTTTTTTGAAAAATATGGCTAAAAACCAATTCTTATTATGAATAAATGGCCAAAAATTCGATAGATTGTTTTAGGTATTGTTAAGGTTGTTAAACTTTATTGTGATAATCGTCATTTTTATTATTGGTTGTATGCATTGCAAAATAGTATCTTCATTCTACGAAGTATCTAGTTAACTAGTTTAGCAATGATCTAAAATGACGGCACTTATATAAAAGAGTAATTATTTTTGTCATGTAAATGTGGGAGTATTAAATTAAACTTGGTTTTTGGTTATTTTTGATTTCTTGAATAATGAAATATTGACTATTATGTGATGTGTATGATGGGTGAATGTGCCACAGGGCCGGGATGGGGCCGATACTTTGTAGGCCCACTTCAATTGGCCATATGCTATGGTGCAGTAATTGCTTCTATGCTTCTTGGTGAGCAGATCCTCAAGGTTGGCCAAGCTAGTTTGAATTAAAAAAAAAAAATGTAACTCTAGATCATAAATTTTAATAAAATATTCTTTTAATTTCTATGTCTGCTCTCCGAAAGATTATTAGATTTAGCATACAACAAGTGTTAAAAAAAATCCATTTAATTTAATTTTTTTAATGAATACTAGTAAGTAATTTTTTACTCATAATGTTATTTTTTAAAGTTCAAATAATATTTGCCAAATTTATTCTTCTTTAAATAAAGACAGTAAGTTTTTTAGTTGTTATTATGATCATTAGCTTAGTTCAACTTATCTATATGCTAAGAGAAATTATACAAAATATCCAATTTACTTAATCTTACAAATACAGGGTAATTTGGTGCAAAAAATCTAGATATTAATGGTGTAAATTGTAATAGAAAAGTTTGTGTTAATGCTTTCCTTTTCTTTTTCCCCTTCTTTTATTAATTTTCACTCCTCTGAAGCATATATTGGCAGATTAAAATTTAGAAAATCAATAGACTAGTATTATGAAAATGCATACTAATTATTAACATCTAATTATCTGAACAAATAACCAATAATATTTTTTTTCACTTTTATCCTTTGCAGTTTATCTATTTGATCTCAACACCAGATGGAAGCATGCAACTTTACCAATTCATTGTGATGTTTGGAGGCCTAACCCTATTCATGGCACAAATTCCATCCTTTCATTCCCTAAGGCACATCAATCTCGTTTCACTTGTGTTATGCTTTGTTTTTAGTGCTTGCACCACAGCAGGCTCAATATATATTGGTAAATAAATTTGTCACATCAATCAATCATACGACAAGTATAAATTGTTTTCTTTATTAAATTAACCTAACTCGACAAAATATTTCATAGGACATTCGGAAAATCAACCGAAGAGGGATTACACAATCACCAGGGTAGGACTAAATCGCGTTTTTGGTATCTTCAACGCTATCTCAATCATCGCCACGACATACGGAAATGGAATTATTCCTGAAATACAGGTTTTTCTTAGTCACTTTCATTTAATTTGCTTAATTTATGTCTAATTAAAGTAAAATGGGTATATTTTTTTGCAGGCAACTATAGCACCACCAACGACAGGCAAAATGTTCAAAGGTTTGTTGGTGTGTTATTCAGTGGCGATTTCCACATTTTTCAGTGTTGCAATTTCAGGGTATTGGGCATTTGGAAATGAGGCTCAGGGATCAGTTCTTGCCAATTTCATGCCCAATGGGATGCCCATATTGCCCAAAGCCTTTCTTCTCATGACCTTTGTGTTCACTCTTGTGCAAATATCTGCTGTCACTTTGGTAAGACTAATTTTATTATTTTAGTATGATGTTTTATGACTTTAGTCTATATTTCTTGTTTTATGTTCTATTGGGTGTTTCAAGAATTTTTGGTACATGTGACATTCATCTTGTATACTGAAATGTTAAATAGAATGCATAATACAATAGTAGATCTAATGTTTTCTATATATTGCTATACGTTATGTAGGTGTACCTGCAACCAACAAATGTCATCATAGAGCGCAGATTTGTGGACCCGAAGTTGGGCCAATTCTCAATGCGCAACGCCATTCCGCGGCTCGTCTTCCGATCGTTAACGGTGATCGTCGCCACGACGTTGGCGGCGATGCTTCCTTTCTTCGGAGATATCATGGCGTTGTTTGGGGCATTTGGTTGCATTCCTCTAGATTTCATTTTGCCCATGGTTTTCTATAATGTCACGTTCAAGCCCTCCAGAAGGAGCTTAATTTTTTGGGGGAACACGGTTATCGCCGTCGTCTCCACCGTGTTGGCTGTGGTGGGGGCAGTTGCGTCGGTTCGACAAATAATTTTGGACGCCAAGACTTATCGATTGTTTGCTAATATGTAACACATAATTAGTTTCTTGCCATTTGGAATCACAAAGAAAAATGACATATATATTTTGTGATGTTAATTATGTTTAAGACTAGCTTGTGGTAGAACTTAAGGTAAAGAAGATGAATATGAAAAAATTGAAAATAATCAAATGAACTAGCTACTAATTTAATTTCCAGCTTAAGCATACTTAATTGAAAAATTCAGGGAGTTAATAAATATATACAAACCTACAAGGTATTAAATGTGACAACATATATGGCACAACACGAGGCTACAAATTGCACTCTAAATAGTGTGCGAGATGTTTGATTGCTATTTATTTACCTTCTCAATTTGGTACTCATCTTTCCACTAACATACTAACATGCTCCACATAACCAACAAAGGAGAGTACACAATTATCTATAACTATTCAAACTATACATTTTTCGGGGAAATTTCATTCCGCCTCAAGTGGATAGCTATAGACCCATTTTTAGTGATGCAATTTAAATACAAGGAGGTCGTAAAGTTGAAGCACCATTGACTCACAGTTAATATTAACTCCTTATGTAAGGTTTTCTTTTTCTGCTTTAATTGTGTTTGATTGTTTTTGGCAATTGTATATATGTAATGATGTAATTGATTATTGATTATTTCCCTGAAAGAGGTATAGCAAAGTAAATATTAGTAGTCTATTTCGTCGTCTTTTTTTTTTTTATACCTAATTTGTCTTTGACTAATGTTTATCAATATATGGAATGGTATACTTGATCATTTTAATTTTGGAATAAAATTTTATTTTTTTAGAAAATTAAACATCAATTAGAAATAGAAATCTCATCCCATTTGAAGTAGCATTGTCTCATTTTTAGAATGTTCGCTTTATGTATTTTCATCCATAATTCTTTAAATTGATTGAGCAATCGAAAAGTATTTTATGGTACAAAGTCAGAAATTCTCAAATATATCATTCAAGTGTATATATTATTTACAACATCAATTGTCCTTAATTCATCTAATCCAAAGGTTTCACAAGTTTGTACGCAACCTTTATTGAGTCAAGATGAGTGTTTAGGATTAATATTTATTCTTTACAATGACCTCGCACTTCTTGTTTTAACTACACTTTTTTTGACACACTCCAAAAAGTGGGAAAGTATTTTCTTAAAGGAAAACCAACTCACGGGTGGATTGCTTGTATGACTTTAGTCTTTAGCTGACAACTATAGTAAAACGGATTATTAACTTACTGAAGATAATGGGGCGGGGCGGGGGCGGGGGCGGGGCGAATACTTTAAGAATCAAGTTTGTACCGTCTATCCGACGGAGCGGGGGGCGGGAGGGGGTAAAAGGAGTCACCCAAAATAAAAAAATATATTATTATATCATAAAATAAACAATAATTCAATTAAAAATGAAATAAAAAGACATAAAGAATAAAAAAAATATATTATAAACTTGTAATATATTTATTAACATATTTATAAGTTCTTTATCTTATATTTTATTTTTTTAATGCATGTTAGTTATAAAAACTTGTCATTAATTCTTTTAATGTACATGTGTTAGATATAATATTAAGTACATAAAAATTATATTATCATACACATTATATATGTATAATAAATATTAAATATACTCTAAAAGTAAAAATATTATGCGGGACATGGCGGGACAGGACAGGGCAAAAGTTATACCATGCCTGCCTCACCCTAATGCAGGTCACGGGGTGGGGCGACCCAAACACGGCGGGTCGGCCTAAAACCCTTATCCCTATATTAACCCTTGTCCCATTAGTATTAGTGTATTACCTATTGAAGGAAACGTCTGGTCCACATGGATTGGGTATATTTTCTCACTTAGGGATGACAATGGGTAATGTGGGTTGAGTTTAACTAGATCTAATACTCAGCACATTAAAATATGTAAGGACCCAACTCTAAACTCAAACTCAATGGGTACATCCAGCGACGAAGCCATAAATTTTGTGTAGGAGAGTTTAACTAACATTAATATAAAAATGAAATACGCTATATGAAGTCCAAAATCATACTATAAATAAATACTAATTTTGATAGAATCCAATATATTAACTCAATGACATCTTAATATTTAGAAATAAATAGTATAATATAATTACATTAATATATCATAACACTTTCTATTTCTTCATATTGTATATTGTGTTGCAAATCTAAACTTTTTTAAGCTAAAAAATTACATAATTCATGTCATATTTTTGTTAATGGCATAATAATATATGAATTACAGTTGTATGAATATTTTATTGATATTGTAAATTTGTTGTTTTTATATGCGTGAATCTACTATTTTTGCTAGATGTAAATGAATACAAACAAAAATACATATTAATATTCGCAGCTCTAGTAGGTTGGACCCGTTGGGTTTTGGGTATGAAGTGGGGAGGGGTGGATTCTCTATTGAGGCAAAACGGGTCTCGAGTTTGATCAAACATGTCCCAAATCTGCCATAATATCCCTAGTTAGACATGCTAAACCCATTTTATGTTATAAAAAAATATAATTTTTAAAACAAATTATACTATTCTTTTTTTGAAAATTATAGTTTCCTAAATAAAAATATCATTAGAAACATACAGGATAAAGTTTTTAGAAAATAAGAATTAAATGGGTTGGGTTGTATCCAATGGCAGAGCCAGAAGACCTTAATAGGGTGAGCCGATACATGAAAATGGGGTGGGCCAGATAAAAAATTCAAAAAAATAATATAAATTATAACTAAAACATTTTTTTAAAAAAAAATCTTACTAATTTTTTTTTTTAAAGAAAAATGGGGTGATCCGCCAGTGGTTGTGTCGGGCGAATCTGAAAATTGATGTATTAGTCATATAGTGAAAACTTAAAAAAACGTATACGTCACGTAATTAAAATAAATAATGACCAGTAAAAAATGCCGGCAAAAGCTTTTCAAAAAGAACACACTCACAAAGTAACACAAAATAGCTTTTTTGTTTGGAAAAAACACCATAATTGTTTATTGTATGAAATGCTAACTTCAGATTTATAAAGAGGTGATACAAATCTTATCCCTACTCCTTTTGAACCCCTAAAACCTAAGGACTTTTTTTTAAAATAAATTGGGAATACTGGTGGGAGGGGAGGGAATATATTTCAAAGAAACTGAAAGATACTGGGTTCGAACCCCGATCAACACCCTTACAAAGGGTTAGCGGATACCACTTGAGCTACAAGTTAGTGGTCCTAAAACCTAAGGACTTGTATGGTTTTCGTTTCAATGAAAATTTTCCCATTTTTTATTATTTCAAACATTTAAATCATGTTTGTGTTTACTTAATTTAATTGGAAATATATCATTTTCGTCATTTCATTTCCACCAAAAAAATATTTTAACCTTATATTCTTAATTCTCACAAATATATATTCAATTGGAATACACTAATACCAGTCTACCACGTACTCATTTATATGTAGGACTTATATCAATTTTTCAAATTAATTTTTCAAAATAGACTCAACACTATCATTTTCATCCAATTATATATTATTACTTTTAAGTACCAAACCAAACATACTCTCATTTTTACCCTATAAACTTTTCACCAAAATTTCTATTTTTTTTAAAGGTTTCTTGAGTTTTTTTTTCTTTAGTACAATTACAAAATCCTGATAGGGGTGGGGCGGGTGAGATTTGATCATAGGTCAATAGTCTGATTTACAAATGCTCAAACCAACTGAGTTACGATCAATTCCCGGCATCTTCACCAAAATTTCTATAACCATGCATATTTTCACATTTGCACAAATTTCAATAAAAAATTAAAAAATTATCTCAGTGAGATGGAAAGGAGATTCTCCACTGTAATGAAAACCATACAAGCCTAAATTTCTATAATCACATATAAATAGGATTTTTATATCATTAAAGAAAAAGTCCTGTCCACTTGATGTGGGTATCCCCAATTGTTATACCACGACAGTATAATCAAGTTCAAAGATCAAGTGTATTGATCATATTATTAATATTTATTTCTTTTTTGAACTATGATGTGATCACGTTGTTAGTAATATAAACACATTTATCACATTATTAAATAAATGATGACCATGGAGATTAAGGTCTTATTTGTTTTACATACACAAATAAAATAGTTTTTTTTGTCAAAGCGCTTACTTACGAGTTTGTAGGAGGACCTCTCAAAATAATCTCGATCTGCAAATTCAACAGTTGAATGGTTAAAACTCTTAAAATTAGACCAAAAATTTGGGTTCTCTTCTCATTTTCCCTTCTCTCCGAAAATATGTACTAACCTTTTTTTTTAATCAACATACATTCATGAAGTAATTTATGTGTGTATATATATATATATATGCGATGAAATATATACATATATATTTACTTAAAAAAACATCATAATCATTCTACTAAATTAGGATTGCGATCCCACTTAGTAACGAAAAAACTTGGTCAACATCTTTATAATTCTTGGACCCATTCCCCCCAAAAAAAAAGAGAGAGACAAAAAATAGAGAAAATATTTCTAATCATTCATATCTAGGAAAGATATACTATTAAATCAATAATTGCTTAGTGGGAATTAATGCCAAGGATGTTACTACTTACTAGTATTAAATTATTAATCAGTCAACACATAAAAGCGCCCGGTTGGACCGGCGTGGGGCGGCTTTGCAAATTGAGAATAATTTGTGGGGTCAATTTGAACCGATCGTTTCAAAATGACGTGGGGGGTCAAAATTGTAAAATAGGATTTCTCCGCGTGGTCTCCTGTAATGATTGTGACATGTCTGTTCAATTTGGATTTCTTCTTATGCCCCTAAATATTTTCTCTTATTCCAGGAAGTCCCACAAAGATTCTTTTTATTTGTTATTATTATTATTTCTTTGTTTTAGTTATCTAACATTTTTATTTCGAAATTAACACGAATTTGCTTATATGGGTTATAAATTATAATTATGCGAATGCCCTCAAAGAAGTGGACTGGCATTTTTGTTTAATTTTATTGAGGTGAAACTAATTTACATTGTTTAGAATATTGTGTTCGCCTTATTTTTAGCTCCACCGCAAGTGTACGGTGTAGTTTATAGAATAGGGTAAGAAAGGTCGTATCCACGGTGACTAATAAATTAATATGCTAAGTATTGATCTAAGATAGTCTTATTTTTATTTAGACGATCGAAATTTGATGATTGTTGTATTGAGATTAAGACAATTTAAATCACTAAAACACAAGATTAAGATAATACAAATGATAGAAGTATCAAGATAATGAAATGGATTTCCGAGTTAAGGTTTCGATTAATAACCCTCTTGTTATCCGGTTTAATCAAGCCACGTTATTATCAATATTCCTATAAGACGATCACAAAGCTATTTTATCCTCCCTCCCGAGATGCATATAAAACGTAGATTGAAATACTTATGCTATCATCTCTACTCAACATGAAGCATTCAACTCCCAAAAATTTAAAAGATTAAATATCCTCACAAATATTTACAAACCTCTCGATTCATGCAAATATTTGTGTCGAGTATTCAAGATCTAATATTGAAACTCATCTTTCGAATTATGAATCAATATATCAAACAAGTTAAATCATTGATCAAGTGATAAAACAAGAATAAGCTCAAAATACTCAAATAGGCTTCAAGATAATAACTTCAACTAAGATTAAAACATCCAACAAGAGTTCATCAATCTACTCCCAAAACCCTAAATCTCAAGAGTTTAGCTACACATGATTTCTAAACAACTCATAAACAAATTGTTCAAAGCCATTACAACTCAAAATGAAAGAGTGAAACTAAAAGAGAAGCAAGAAAAACTTAGGAAAGTCGACAATCTCTCGATATATCTCCGTTCCTCAAGCTCCGATGCAACCCGATTGTCTCCTTGATGTCTTCTTCCAAGAATAGACTCTTTGTCTTGTGTTGTAGATCCCAAAAATGCCGAGAATATCCTTGTGTGCGCCCCCAAAAGCCTTTTTATACACACCTTTGAGTTTAGGGCATAATGCTACAAATTATGGGATTTCAAATTGAGACGCACGCGCGTGGTGCGTCGGGCACCGGCTACCCGTCGCCATCCTATTGAAATCATCCATTCTCTCAGAGCGCACGAGTGGTGCGTAGAGCACGGGCTACCCGTCGCCACCCCGTTGAAATCGTCCATTCTCTCGTAGGGCGCACGGGTCATGCGTCGGTGCATGGGCTACACATGCGCCATCTTCAGTAGCTATAAATTTCTTAATTCAGGGGTGTACGGGTGGTGCCTAAGGCACGCCCAACCCGTGCGCTCCCTGTCTTTTCCTTAGACGCTTATCTTTCGCTCTTTTTGGCTTCACTTTTCGTATACTCACTCAATTCTCCGTGTTTCCACTTTGCTATCCTCGTATTCGTATTCAATTTGCTTCAAATATCATGAAATTTCTACAAAATAAGCAAAATGTAATATCTTTTCCACAAGGAGTGAATATGTAACATTTAACGCGAGTATGTGCATGTTTACCCACCATTAAAGCTAGAAATACGCCTCAAAATACATGCAAAACTCACACCTATCATATTGCACATTAACTACATGTTGAAATTTGAAGTTTTCCGCTTCCTTTTTTTTGTCGAACGATAGTATTTTATTAAAACAACTCAAAAACTAAAATTACAACTACAATCGTAGCCAACGGGCTAAGAGCCGACAAGACTAACTAAGAGCCAAGCGGGGAATTGGTAAAACCAATTCGGATTCACAAGGACTAAGAAACTACCCACCCCAAACTAACCACTCCACGCCGGGAGACTTCAACACTCCTTAAAGGAGACTGTAACACACCAAAAAAAACTAAAACCGGGCACGAGCAACTACTTCATACTACAGAACAGAAAAACTGATCCGCCTACGAGTTTCGCAAATCAACTAGGAAAAGAAAATACAAACAAAATAAGAAAACTACAACAATCTATAGCTAAAAAATGAGAAAAAATAGAAAGAAAAAAGAAAGATGCCTCTCCCTCTCCCAAATCTACTGCCGCAGCCCATCGTCTTCTCAGCTCCGAGACACCTTCGGGAAGCTCCGACCCGTTTCCACCCTGGACCAAAAATTTCGGCCACCTTTGAACACCCAAAGGACCGCCATTGTTAGCCCTCCAATAAAAGACATGGAGGGGGAGGGGGAGGGGTAAGGAGGGACGGGGGAGGAGGGAGGGTGTGGCTGTAGGGAGGGGGAGGGAGGGGAGGAGAAGTAGGTTAGGTTTTTTTTTCATTTGGGGTAGAGAGAAAGATGAGAGAAAAGAAGAGAGAGAAAGAGTTGTGCTTTCAAATACTGAATTTTAATAAGAAAAATATTGAAGTTTTCCGCTTCAAGATTTTGTATTTTGGTTATTTCATATCAATTAATAAAATGCAAGAGTATTAGTATTCGTGCTAAAATGTATTAGTAGTCTTATGTAAAAGTATTATGTTGTTCTGATTAAATATTTTTTAGTATTGCTCTTGAAAAGTAATAGTTTTCCTTATAAAAAGTATCAGTAGTTCCACGTAAAAGTATTAGTTCTTCCCTCAAAGAATATCAGTAGTCATCCTGAAAAGTATTTGGTAGCACCCCTGAAAATATTAGTTTTCCCTCGATAAATTTTAGTAGTCCTCCTAAAATGTATTAGCAACTTCTAAAATGTATTAGCAGTGGCCAACGGATGTGGTATTAGTACTTGTGCAGACTGTTGGAAAAGATCATCCAATATCTTTTCCAATCTCTAGAATTATCTTCTATTTCTTTTTCTCTTGTACAACTAGACTACAATAATATATCTCTCCACTAGAAAAAAATTTCAAAACTAAAATTGATAAAGTCATATTTCCGTTCAACTATGTCCCATATGCATTGAAAATGAGATGTTGGAAAAACTTGATTTTGAATATCTTGTGGATTATTTTGCTTCTCAAGATGCTAGAAGATCTAAAAAAATTAAATAATTATTTGATTTTTTTTTTATATTTGTTAGTGTTGCACTCTTTCAAGTTTTAATACTTTGGATGATGAAAAATGAAAAATTGTATGTGTAATATTCTTATTTTCTATAAAGGTCTTGTTTTTTCTTTTCTCCATGGGCCCCAAAAAGGTCAAGGTCAATCCTGGTCGTTTGTTTCGTATATTGACATTTCTTTAAAACTCTAAATTCATTTATAAATTGATTATTTGAATTATATGTATATATATATATATATATACATATTTCCTGGACTAGACTACTAGACATATTGCTCTTAAATTATTTGTGATATAATTGGTTTGAGAAAAAAATATATTAAAATTTATTTTTACAATTTATTAAATTCACTTATTAGTCAAATTAACGTTAAATATTTTTTTGAGCAAATATCGTGAGAGAGGAAGAGTGATAGGAATCTAACCACATTTTTTGTTACATTGGATTTAAAAAATTTAACCACTCGACCGTTATTCGAATTTCATGCAGATGTCAAGCTTGACTAATCAATGAATAATCGTAGGTTTTCTACATTTGAATTTCAAATGAATCGACTACATTAATTACAAGTTAAATTCTGAGTAACACTTTAGATCACCTGTATATTTCCTATCGATCTTTTATAGTGTTTCTCAATTCTCTGACGAAAAACAATAAGTCCAAATAAAGAAAAATCATGAAAATATTAGGGCTAATTAAAAATACATAAAAAAGAAAAGGAGTTGGTGTGCAAAGCAATAAATGTTTTCATAAATTCCACACGGTTTCTCAACTTTCTACAATTTTCAGCTTCTTTTTTCCTGCATGTGCCCCTCTCCTGCTGCTCTCCACTCTCTCTCACCTTTTACATTCTCTTTCCTTTTTCTTTTTTCGCCCTTTATTTTTTTTCTTCATCCCTTTACTACAACCTCGTGATTTTTGTTGATTCTGAGGAGATTCAATAGTGGTCCAGTATAATTTCGTCCTCCTCCAAGAACAATATTATGTGAGTTTTTAATTGTTTTTGTCTTTATTTTGTTTTTGTTTTTTTGTTTCCCCATTTTTTCTGCTTCTTTTATGCTTGGTATTTTTGTGGGCTGGGAATTAGCGATATGTTCTCTGGTTGAACTGTTTTTAGTAGAAGAAAAGAGTTTATTTGCGTAGATTTGTAGTAGGCTAGAGTTGGAAGAGAGTTTTTGAAGTGATTTTTTCTGCTTATTTGTGCGAGAAAATATTTTTGTGGGAGGAATTTGTTGCTTTGGTAAGCTATTTAATTGTTTGATGTTGTATTGCATCTGGGTTTTTCTTTTTTACTTGTGGGTTGTTTTCCCCCCTCAATTTTTCTTCATTTATATTCTTTTATTGTTTTAATAAAATATTTTATGTCGTTCTGGAATGGGTTAGTGAAATAAGTGGGATATCAATTTTTTCATGCTTTCAGATGAGCCATGGATAGATTTTAGGGTAGGTTTAATGCACTGTTTCATATGCTCTTGTATCAAAAAAAAAAGGGAAAAGTATGTTTTTTGTGCTCATTCAGGTTATAAAAGTGGAAATGGAAAATTTAACATGACTATGGGTGTGGAGAAGATACTTGCAATAACATGGCTCTTTTACAGAAATTAGATAAGCTTTATCTCTTTATGTTTCTGATACGTTTTTAGCTAAGCAAAATTTGTGCTAAAATATCAAACCAAGCTTTTATTTCTTTTTGTTGTGCAATCTATCATGAGTGAACGGTGTTTATTGTAAATTACATGTTTGTTGTGCTGCTATCTGATGTGAGCATTAATCTAATTTGTCACTTGTACCATTTATGGAGATATATTTATTTGGTTTTGACAGCCTTCCAATTTTTGTACAGTTTTCCTTTTACCTCAGAATTAATAAACTGGTCCTATTTGGAGTTGTTTGGAGATCATCGTCCTGAACTCTAGTTGATACTAAAAAATGGTCACTCAATCATGGTTTCGTAATTTGTGGACTACTTCGAAGAAGCACGAGTTTCATGCTGAAAAGGCACATATTGCTGTTTTGGCTTTTGAAGCAGCAAGCTTGATGACTAAACTGCTTCACCTTTGGCAATCATTAAACGATAAGCAGGTTGCCCGGTTACGAGAGGAGATATCAAATTCAGTGGGTATTAAGAAGCTTATATCTGAGAACGATGATTACATTGGAAAGTTGATATGTGCAGAGATGACAGAAAACTTATCACACGTGGCGAGAGCTGTCGCCAGACTGTCCAAGAAATGCAACGATCCCCTCTTGAAGAGTTTCGAGCAAGCATTTAGCGATCTGATTAAGATTGGTGCAGACACGTATGGTTGGCAGTTTTCTTGGAAGAAGATGGATCGGAAAATCAAGAAGATGGAACGTTTTATCGTCACGAACACTAATTTGTATCAAGAGATGGAAACACTCGCGGATCTCGAACAGACTTTGAAGAGATTGAAGGCTAATGATAACGCGGATAGTATTACGTTGGTCGAATACGAAAAGAAGATTGCATGGAAGCAGCACGAGGTGAAGCACCTCAAGCAAAATTCTCTCTGGAATCGAACTTACGATTACACAATTCTTCTTTTAGCTAGATCTGTATTTACTCTACATGGCAGGATCGGACATGTATTTGGAATTAATCACGTTGCCGATCATGTGGGAATTAAAGATTCTAGAGTCACGGATATTTTGAATAGCCGACGTAGCCACTCAACGGTCTTCATGCAATCATCAGTTTACCCATCCGAAAATTACGTCCCTAGGTTTTCCTCTGGTGCATCGGGGAAGTCTATCTCTCGATCCGGCCCACTCTTGCGAACAAACAATATGGGAAATTTCCACTCGGGCCCGCTTGGGAACTCGACGGCTACCTCTAGTCCGATCTCGGAAAAATATGATGGTGTTGGGTTCTACTCTGGTCCACTACACCGGTCGTCAACCAAATCCGGCCCTATTTCGAGAGCGAGCAAAAGTGCCTTGAGGTTGTGGCATTTTCGTGATAAATCTCCGAATGCAAGAGAGAAAATTCCTCAACAAAAACCCAACGGAATAACCATGTCGAATTCTAATGATGTTTATTCGGGAGTTCTAAATGGAACTAAAGACGCCCGTGTTTATGGAAACCCGAGTAATGGAAACATATTAGTAGTTGCTTCTAAGAGCAAGCTTTTGAATCCACCACCAGAAACCCTAGGCGCCGCCGCGTTAGCACTTCACTATGCAAATGTTATCATTTTCATCGAGAAATTGGTAGCAACACCTCACTTGATTGGGAACGACGCTAGAGATGATCTGTACAATATGTTGCCAGCTAGCATTCGAGCGGCCCTTAGGGCTAAACTGAAGCCTTACGCCAAGAGCATGATGTCATCACTTTACGATACGGCTCTTGCAGGAGAATGGAACGAAGCAATTACAGCGACACTTGAATGGTTAGCCCCGCTTGCTCATAACATGCTGAGGTGGCAGTCGGAGCGGAGCTTTGAACACCAGAACTTGGTTTCTAGAACAAATGTGCTTCTCGTCCAAACACTTTACTTTGCGAATCAGGAAAAGACAGAAGCAGCAATCACGGAACTTCTCGTTGGTCTGAACTATATTTGGAGATTCGGTAGGGAAATTAATGCGAAAACGTTAGTGGAGTGTGCCAGTGGCCGAACGTTCGATGAATATGTGGAATGATAACCATTGTTGGCAAAAAGGAGCTTTCTTGATAACCAAGATTGTTTATCAGTTCCATTTTCCTATTCCCTATGGTGTCTCTTCTGATGTATTGAAGTGCCACGTGTATAATAATGACGTCATCTTATACACGTAAGCATTCACCTGAAACACCAGATGAAACATGGTGTGGAAAAAAAGATCCCGTTTGTTTTTTCAAGGCCTCTCTGAGTACATGTTTACCCATAATGGTTGAATATTTGGTGATGACAACCTCAGGCTTCAAATTTGTTAAATTTTTGGAAGCTAAGAGGTAAATATTCGCATAATCCTGTCTATGGCACCATTTTCCGATATATCATGGAATGTGAGCCCAAGGGTTGCGACCCGCAGCCCATTTGTATAGTTGTTGCCCACACTTAATTCATAGTGTGTGGTTGACCTTATAAAGGATGATCCTTGAGATAGCCTGGATGTTAGAAATGACGCTTGCTCTTTGCAGTTTTATGTGTTCTTAAAACATCGTATTGCTGGATGATGGAAGTAATTTGTTACTGGTTGCTGTTTGGCTTGAGATTTGTATGTGATTACCTAGATTTTCAAGATAGGAAATGATACATGATTTAAACCTTTTAGCTTTGTACTAATGTAGTTTGTTTGATGATTAATCCGATCCTTGCTTCTCTTTTTCTGGCTGTTATCTTCGTTTGGTTTTTGGATCGTTTAATGTGAAATCTTTTGCAAATAGCTCGATTCACTTGTGAATAAGGTGATGGAGAAGTGTGTTTGTGTTTAAGCGCATGAGCGTTTTTGTACGAGTTGAACTTGCTTTCAGCTACCTTTGTGAATGGGTGGCAATTCGGGTCGCTTTCAGGTCCATGGATCGGTTTGTGACACAAGGTTCTTGCAGGAATTTTGGGTTGTATTAGAGCCCAGTTGCAGGTTCTATAGACTTTCCATGTGCATGAACTCAAAACAAAACTTGTAGGGTACATTCATGCCAATAAGTTATATGTTATATGTTATTGTATGATGCTTTATATTTTCCATTATATTTTATGGTGATTATATGCAATGGATGACCCCTGATTAGCATGTTATATGCGTCAAGGTCTTGTCATATTCGACAGGGCTAAACTGGGCTTCATTCTTTGAAAGCCAACCCATATTGCTTCTTCCCTAGGAATTAGGATACCGTGATTGGTTTATTGATTTATTAGAGATCATTTTAAATACTCAATTAATTACTAACATCACTTAAACAATAATCTTAGTCGGTCCCAACTTGGAGACAATGTGTTAAATTAATAATTCGCTAAATTTAAAAGATAATACATATGCAAGAATTCATATTGGTCCCATACAATATATAAATTAATATTCCCTTACTATATAATAAATTTATGATTAATATATGTAGACTTTATAAAAAAATGATTGAATTGTTATTTTTTCTTGTTTAAATTGATGTCATCTTGAATTTCATGTCTGGCTTTTGTTAAGCTTCCTTCTTTTGAGAAATGGTGTACAATAGAGTTATTATCTCCAACTTCACAATTCACAGGCAACTCTCAATTATCTGCTCGCTGATCAATAACTCTGCAATTTTAACATATCTGCATTGGTATAATACACACATTACACAGTTTGAATCTTTCGATGTTTTGATTGTCAAGAAAAATAATTCGATATTTTCAATCCGTAAATTATTTTTGGATGAGCATGAAAATTATCATCAAGCATTTCTTTTTTCTTTCTACAAGCTATATTTCTATAAATTAATAGATTATTAATTTATCAGATTATTTATATCTCGCTAAATTAATAGATTTTGTCGTCTCAGTTATTAATTTATACAGATTTAATTGTACTATGATTTCGTATGACCAATGGTGGCCAATTTCTCTCGGAAAATTTGGGAAATTGCCCCTCCATAAAGGGGTATTTTTGAAAAATACCCCCAAAGTATTAAAACTTGATTTATGCTCCTACACCCCAACTGCCGATCTAATGACCCACCTCACTGCCCACCAAATTCAGTTTGGAAAAAAAAATCCAAATTCGCAATTTTTTTGTACATTTCAACAACAATTATAACTATATACTCTCTATATACTAATTACTATATATAACAATGCAAATTATATCGGTTCTAAAATTCCTAATCAGGCTAGTTTTGATAATGTTAATTGTATTTAATTGAATTTGAGTAAATTTTATTTGAAAATTGCATATTGGCCAAATTCTAAGGATTTTTAGAAAAACTACAAATTGACATTGTTACATATAGTATAGAGAATGGATATGTATTTGTAATTCTTCTTGAAATTTACAAAAAACAAAATTTACGAATTCAATTTTTTATTCAAACAGAATTTGGTGGGCATTGAGGTGGGTCATTAGATGGCAATGAAGTGGGCAGTTGAAGTGCAGGGGGCATAAATCAAATTTTAATAATTTGGGGGCATTTTTCAAAAATACCCAGATGGAGCCTAGAGGGGCAATTTCCCATTCTCTTGGATACGGCTTCACCGACACCTGCTGAGATTGAATTTGCAAGTTCACATAAATTTAAATGGTCGTAGCCCAACTTATTTCCGTGGCCACTCATTCTAAAATAATTTTACATCATTTTCAAGACCAAACAAAATCTGCTAATTTGTCACAGATGAAAACAATTTTGTCCCCGTAATAGCAAAGAGTTTGGAGGTAGAAACATATGACAGATTTTATGGAGATGGAAGAAAACAGAGAGGGAGATGAAAAAGGGGTCATTATTCCTCTCTTAACTCCATACGACATGGCAAACTTTCATCTATCCCACAGGTACTTTTGTGTGTGTCAATGTGAATTTCAGCAATTTTTGTCTCAATGTGCCGAATATTTGAAACCAAATTTCTAAATTGCAAACTGAAAAATTAAAGTTATAAAATGTCATTATCCCAAAATTACAGGACCAATTTTGCAATTAGGCCTACATGTTATATTTATGGGGGGAAAAAAAAAAGAAAAAGGATAGAAGTTGGTGCGCTGATAAAGTCTTCAAATTCGTGAGAAATATTTGGATTTGTTTGTGGTGTTCTGGATAAGTACTTGATGAGAAAATTAATTTGACAGAATGTACTGAATAATTAGGAGGGAAATAAATTGGATAATATGACGACTTGAATTTGGTTTTATTTAATTTGGAGATAATAAAACAATATTCCTTTTATAATGATTTTTGAAAACAGAAACAAAAAAACATTCCTTTGATCTCATGTACATCCCAAAGCAAATAAAAAATAGAAAAAACAGAGAGAAAAAAGAAACATTCCCTGTTAACCCCTGAAATAATAACACACTGTATCATAGTTCATTTAACTTTTTTTTTTTTTGGTTTATTTAATGTTTTTGCAGGATAGTTTTGGCACCAATGTCAAGAATGAGGTCTTATAATTTCATTGCACAGCCACATGCAATTCTTTACTATACACAGAGAACAACTAAGGGTGGATTCTTGATTTCTGAAGGCTCTGGAATCTCAGAAACAGCTCAAGAAGGGTAACTAACTATTGTAATTTTGTATTTGATCATTTCTATTTCAATTTTTGTTTTCTACTCTACGAATTTACTGTAAGTGTATGTGATCCACAAGGACCACAACTAACTATTTATCAAAAAAGATATTCTATTTACTCCGTGTTTATCTATGATTTTAAGTTCAGAAAGAAATATGGCCTGTTTCAACTATCTCGAAGGAATTTGGCCCTTTTTACCGATTGAGATTTCCTATTCCACTTCCTATTCCATTATATTGGATGGATGCCACATGCAGAAAATGACGTCATAACTGTACACGTCTCATTCATCCAAAACAGTATAAATAAAGTGGAATAAGAATGTGGCGGTAAAGCACAATGTGATTTCAATGGATGACATGGGTTCGAACTCTCGTGTGATCCTAGAAGGCAAGAGTTATTCTGAAAGGAACGTCTCATGTGGAGTCTTGGAATTTAGAATCATCATGGAATGCAGGATACATATTTAATTAGCAACAACTGACGGGGCCAAGACCGTCCGTCCATATGTATAAAAATTACCAATTTAGAATTGAGTTTAATTTTTTTAATAAGTTGGAATTCTTGCATGAGCCAAAGTGTTTCATTTTGGATAAATTGTATACGGTTTTAAATTGGTTTATTTTGTTTTGAAGATATACAAATACTCCAGGCACATGGACAAAAGAACAGGTAGAAGCATGGAAGCCATTGTTAGAGCAGTTCATGAGAAAGGAGGGGTATTCTTCTGCCAACTTTGGCATGCTGGTAGAGTTTCTTTACCCCTTATCTGGTTCGTTTTTGTTCATATGGGATTTTCTGTTCCAAAATGGTGTTTCATCTTCTATTCCAACATGCAGACCACGTGTGTGTATAAAAATGACTATATTAATTCTCAAGGATAAATTGTGGGTTAGTTTTTATAAGATAAGTAATAACCGTCAAAAATACACAGAAAACACAAAGTCTAATGGCAATCCACCTATTTGTTGCAGGCAAGCGAGATCAAACTGATGAGCATAATCGATTCACAGTCGAGGAAATCTCTCAAGTGATCGATGATTTTAGGATGGCTGCAAAAAATGCCATTGAAGCAGGTTCATTTTATCCCATTGATATATAACATATGTGTATATATATCTCCGTTGTCATCCTGCCATATAATGATGGAATACTTCTCGTGTTTGCGATTTTATTTCGTGCAATTTTATCCCCAAGTAGATCTATTCGAAAATTAAATTTATTGTTGTTGTTACAGGTTTTGATGGTGTAGAAATTCATGCAGCAAATGGTTACCTACTTGATCAATTCCTCAAAGACCATGTAAATAACAGAACCGATGAATATGGAGGAACCTTAGAAAATCGTTGTCGTTTCCCATTGAAGATAATCAAAGTAGTGGCGCAAGAAATTGGATCACACAGAGTTGGCATTAGGCTATCGCCTTATGATAACGAGTGTAGAGATTCGAACCCTGATTTGCTCGGCCTCTACATGGCTGAGGCACTTAACAAATACAACATTTTGTATTGCCATGTGATGCAGCCAAGTATGATAACACAGTCTGAAAAGCAAGAAACTGAAAGAAGCTTGTTGCCTATGAGAAAGGCCTTTAAAGGGACTTTTATGGTCGCGGGGGGATACGATAGGACTGGTGGAAACGAAGTTTTGAGACGAGGCGAAGCTGATCTTGTTGCGTTTGGACGCTGTTCTTGGCCAACCCGGATTTACCAAGGAGATTTGAGCTTAATTCGGTTATTAATAATTACGATAGAAGCACATTTTGTTCCCATGATCCTGTGATTGGCTACACGGACTACCCATTCCTTGATGAGGCCAACTCTTAGGACTTAAAAAGAATTTACCAAAAGTTAAGGGTGTAATTGATTGATGTTTTGTTGTGTACGTGTCTGTTTTGGGAGCGAATAGTTTGCTTGAAAAATAATAATGAATTTCAAGAGCGTGATTTGATGTATGGTGAAAAAATGGATGATAACTGATCTGATATTTTTTATTTAAATAATGATTGGTAATAAGAAATGTAAGATAGAAAATGGATATTGTATTGTGACATTAATGATATTGCATTGTGATGTGATTGTGTAATGATTATGGTTATGTAAATTTTCTTAGTAAAAATATGATTGGAAGTGATGTGATGATTAGAAAAATTAAGAATGAGTTAATGGCGTATTTTAATAACACAAAAACTTGCGTGAGACCGTCTCACGGATCTAGTTCCGTGAGACGGAGCTCCATTTACTAAAATAACCGCCCACCCGCGCCCCAAACCCGCTGAACCCACCCCCAAACCCGCTGAACGTCTGACCCGCTGAACCCCCACCCAAACCCGCTGACCCCCCCCAAGACCCCAAGAAACTCTTCTATTCTCCCCTGTTTCATCACTGCGCCCAAAATTCGTTTATTTTCGACGATTATGTCTCCGATTTCCCTTTGATTTATTGCGATTCTTGGGATTTCTTCTCGACACGGATAACCTAGGTAAGTTATTTTTTCGATTTTTCTTCAATTTTTAATGGCTTTTTCTTGATTTGTTTATGGTTTTTTGTGCGCTTATTATTTTTTATGGTTTCGATCTCAAGAAAATGGAATAGAGGTGGCGAAACTGTGAAAGTGATTCTGCCTGAAGATCAATTACAACACTTGAACAGGTGCGGTATTCTCTAAATTCACAATGTGATTTTCTATGTGTGATTTTATGTGTTATTCATAGTAGATCTGCGTGAAAGAAGTAAATGGATATAAGTATAGTTGAAATTGATACTTGCACATAATTATCACCACCATCAAAATATTTTCTGGTTTAGGTTTGTAATATTTGCATAATTGTGTGTCTATTATCTTATTGTTTATGGTTGGGTTCATTTCTTCCCTTTTTCTTCATTTTTCTTCCGTTTTTCTTGATTTGATTCTTTCTTGTGTTAGGATTGTTATGTTCTCGATTTTCTTGTGTTCGGTTTTGGTCATGATTATATTGTGTTGTTTTGATGTTTATGTGTTAATTTGTTGATTGTATTATTGTTGTAGTGGAGATGATAGGAAAAGCTCTGATGTGGAGGTACACGTAGAGAAAAGGCGAAAAGCCAGGTAACAAATACTTTCATATATGAGTCTTGTTAAAAGTATCACTTTCTGTGTTAAAAGTATCACTTTCTGTGTTAAAAGTATCACATAACTGAGTATCAATTTTAACATATTTTCTGTGTTATGAGAAATACTTTCATATAGAAGTATGACTTTTCATGTTAAATAATTTTCAAATAAAAATATCATTTTTCCTGTGAAAAGTATCAGTTTGCATGTTAATACTATTAATTTGTTCATTTGTTTCTGTTAAATAATTTTCAAATAGAAGTATCACTTTTTGTGTTTAAAGTATCACTTTTCTTGTTAAAAGTATCACATAACTAAGTATCACTTTTAACATACTTTCATATAGAAGTATCACTTTGCATGTTAAAAGTATCAATTTGCATGTTAATAATATTAATTTGTTCATTTGTTTCGATAAATAATTTTCATATAGAAGATCACTTTTCATGTGAAAAGTATCACTTTCTGTGTTAAAAGTATCACTTTTCCTGTTAAAAGTATCACATAATCGAGTATCACTTTTAACATACTTTCATATAAAGTATCACTTTGTATGTTAAAAGTATCGCTTGCATGTTAATACTATTAATTTGTTCATTTGTTTTACGATAAATAATTTTCATATAGAAGTATCACTTTTCATGTGAAAAGTATCACTTTCGTGTTAAAAGTATCGCTTTTCCTATTAAAAGTATCACATAACTGAATATCACTTTTAACATACTTTCATATAGAAGATCACTTTTCATGTTAAAAGTATCACTTTATGTGTTAAAAGTATCACTTTCTGTGTTAAAAATATCACATAACTGAGTATCAGTTTTAACATATTTTCTGTGTTATGCGAGATACTTTTATATGTAAGATCACTTTTCATTGACTGTGGTGTTTTCTTAATGCACCACATGGAAAATTTTCAGGGACTTGTGTACTCAGAACCAGATTTACGTAAGGTATGAATGTTTTTGTTGGTTATAAAATTAGATTAGATTTTTCAAAAATATTTATTTACGTTAGTTTTATCTTGTTTTCATTGAAGGTTGGTGAACGATGTAAATTAAGGGCATCTTATTATGCAAGAATTGTTCTCGATCGGTGGAATGAATTGAGAGTGCAAATCGAGAAAGATGCTATTCAATTTATAAATCAACAAGCCGATTGATGCATGTATAGGGCTCATGAGAGAATGATAGGCAAATGAAACATATTTGGTTCTTGCAAGTCGAGAAGATTTGTTTCTAATTTTTATGCATGTATTGAATAGCATTTGGTGTAAGTTGCATTGATAGTTTAGTTCCAAACATTAATAGTTTAGTTTGGTGTAAGTTACATTGATAGGTATTGAATAGTATTTGGTCTATCTTTTTTGGGTTGTATGATTTGTTGGGAAGACGATCAAAAAAAACGCTTTTTTTTCTTTTTCAAGCATTTGTTTCGTAAAAAGGTGTTTTCATATTTGGTTCCATTTTTTTTTTTTCAAAACTTCAGAACATGATCTCATTAGAGTATCACCGTGTTTTAAAAAGTATCGTTTGTTGGGTTAAAAATATCACTTTTTGTTAAAAAATATCGTTTATTGGGTTAAAAGTATCACCATTATTTATACTAAAACAACTAATAAATAATCGAGGATTAGGAGTATCGCTTTTTTTTTTAAAAAAGTATCATTTTTTGGATTAAAAGTATCACTTTTTTGATCAGAAGTATCATCTCATGAAAGTATAGCTTTCCATTGGAAAAGTATCACCTTTTAGGTTAAAAGTATCACTTTTTGTTACAAAAGTATCCTTTTTTGGGTTAAAAGTATCACCATCATTTATAAGTTTTTATACTAAAACAACTAATAAATAATCGAGAATTGGGAGTATCGCTTTTTTTTTTTTTAAAAAAGTAACGATTTTTGGATTAAAAGTATCACTGTTTTGTACAGAAGTATCATCTCAGGAAAGTGTAGCTTTCCATTGGAAAAGTATCACCTTATGGGTTAAAAGTATCATTTTTTGTTACAAAAGTATCGTTTTTTGGGTTAAAAGTATCACCATCATTTATAAGTTTTTATACTAAAACAACTAATAAATAATCGGGGATTAGGAGTATCGCTTTTTTTTTTTTAAAAAAAGTATCATTTTTAGGATTAAAAGTATCACTTTTTTGATCACAAGTATCATCTCATGAAAGTATAGTTTTCCATTGGAAAAGTATCACTTTTTAGGTTAAAGTATCACTTTTTGTTACAAAAGTATCGTTTTTTGGGTTAAAAGTATCACCATCATTTATAAGTTTTTATACTAAAAAAACTAATAAATAATCGAGAATTGGGATTATCACTTTTTTTTTAAAAGTATCGATTTTTGGATTAAAAGTATCACTTTTTTGTTCAGAAGTATCATCTCATGAAAATATAGCTTTCCATTGGAAAAGTATCACCTTCTAGGTTAAAAGTATTACTTTTTGTTACAAAAGTATCGTTTTTTGGGTTAAAAGTATCACCATCATTTATAATACTGAAAAATTAAACATTTTAAGATTATTTCTGGATCCTGAGATCTGTAGAAGGAGATGTAAAAAAAAAAAAAGATTTGTAGAAGGAAAGCTGCATCAGTGGCCATAAAATCCCATTCAAATATCCATTCTTCTATAATCATTTGTTTCTCTCTAGCTTTCTGCAACATCCTTGTTTTGATTTTTCCTTGCAGATCTTTTTTCATGATATCGTCAAGATGACATTGAGTGATCTCAATGCATTGTGTGCGCAAACCAAGTGAAACTAGACTAAATCTTCCATGATCACATTTCCACCAAAAAAAAAAAACAAAATTAAACTCGAAAAATTATAAAAGCATCTCTCCATCAAAGATAATTTCTCAATTATTATTCCACAATTAAAAACTAAAACACGAACGTCATTAAAAAAAAATTAAAATAAAACCTCACCAACAATCTAATTAAACTTTGGAAGAAAAAAACATCAATTTATGGGTTGCGAATGAAACGAGCATCTTATGTGACAACGATTTAGCCTTATCTTTCAGAGAAACTGTTCTGACAATAGAGACAATATTGGGAGAGCATCGAGCGAAAATCAGCATTCGAACAGTCTTTTGGCTGTGAATCGGAAGTATATTCGCTCATTACCTTTCTCTTCTTCTCCGACGAGATGTGTCCCGATTTCTCAAAGAGGAATTGAAGGAAGAGCTTGGTGGATGAATGATGAGAAATAGTTGTTGGAAGATCGAGAGATCGAGAGAGGGTGTTGCTGCTGTAAGAGAGAATTGTATTTTTTTGGGTTTAGATTTAGGGTTTTGGGTAGACAAATTCACATACGGGTTTTTGGGCTTTATTTTGGGGCTCCGTCTCACGGATTCAGATCCGTGAGACGGTCTCACAAGAGACCTGCCCTTTTAATAAAACACAAGCAATTGCATGTTAGTACAAAAAAAGTATTTGAGCGAAAATTTTGCAAAATTCTTTTATAACCAATCACATCCTGAACTCGTTGATCCATTGTAATCGAGATAAAAGCACAACATCCATTGTAATCGAGATAAAAGCACAACGACATCGTGTTGCAGTGGTGTTAAATTTGTACAATTTGACTACATTACTTATTTGTCGCTTAAATTGCGCTTTTAAGTTATTTTTGTTGTTTTTTTCTAAATTTTTTGCATTATTTTTCTTTTGCTACGTAATCGGCTTGTGATTTGCATTATTTTTCCTTTGCTAATATAATCGGCTTGTAATCAAGACTTTTTCCTTTATATATATATATATATATATATATATAGGATATGATCAAATGAGACCAGACCTTTTAGGTAAGAACATAAGACCACATTTAGACCATTTGATTTAATAATCAATGGTCCGATTTTACTCCTTATTTTAGGCATTGGCGCCTCATTTAAGGGCATTACAAAGAATTTCATTGTAAAATGTAAGGGATATATTTGTAATTGGACGTGTTTTGAATTTAGTAACTCAAATTCTTCCTTATCTCATCCGTGATTTGTGCAACATCTCTCTCTCTGTGGAATTCTCCTCTAAAATTTATCTCCAATAGAAATTCTCTCAAATAGAAATTCTCCATCTACATCAACCTCTCCACTGACGACGCCGATGAAGACGACGAAGAGGCAAAGGATCGACCGCTTATGCTTACAATACAACCTTCTTTCGCCATCGATGCGTCGTCTCACCAGTCACCACTACCGGATCGATAAGCTCCCAACCTTCTTCGATTTTTCGTTTTTTTTCTTCTGGAATTTATTTCGAATGTATACATTTTTTTACATGTGTGTTTATATGCACATGTATATTATGAGATTTCGAGATTAGGTTTATAATGTGTTAGAGTTCATAAATTAAGTTGTTCATTGTACATATGATTATGTAGTTTTTGTTCGATTTTGATGTTCTTGATAATAGGGTTCTATTTTGTGTTTTTGTGGTCGCTTTTATTATTTTAATTATGTTCAATTTTGGGTTTAAACATATATTTCATTATTCGATCTTGCCAATAGGTTTGATGAATGTTTTTTTTTTGGCTTTTTGTTGTTCTTATGTTGTGTGCTTGTAGTTTAGATTTCTTTCGACTTCTCAATTTTGATTTATCTTGGGAGATTTCGCACCTTCGTGCACTGTGATGTTAGTTGTGTAATTATGTATATTTAGTTATGAAATTATGTGTGTTTAGTTGTATAATAATGTATGTTTAGTTATGTAATAATGTGTATTTATAAGTTATATAATGTGTGTTTAGTTATGAAATTATGTGTGTTTAAGTATATAATAATGTGTGTTTAGTTTATGTGTTGCATTTCCTTGCTCAGTTTGCCCTTTGGGATGATGTGAACTTAGATGTAGAATTCTGTGTGTTTAGCTATAGAATTCTGTGTGTTTAGTTATAAAATTCTGTGTGTGTAGGTATATTTGATTTAGAATCATGTGAACTTAGATATAGAATTCTGTGTGTTTAGCTATAGAATTATGTGTATCAGTCGTCTGTGCAAGGACTCGACACAGAGCTCGGTGACCCGAGCTCCGATAAATTGAACAACTTTGACATGGTAAGTACTGTAATTAATCTCATCGTTTTTTCAAATCTTTTCTGTTAATTACCAAGACCCTAATGTATAGTGTGTTTCAGTTTTTCTTCCCGATTTGTAAGAGCGAGCATATCTTTCTGGTGACCTTTGATGTCAAGAGGTTTAACTGCCATATTATCGACAACTTGTCTGTTGGTGGAAGCAGCCGGGAGAAATATGGAGATTTGTCGGACAAGTTGGTGAGCTTTTTTTTGCGTTCAATCAGTTATGCATGTTGTTTTTTTATCGCTTCTAAATTGTGTTCTAAGGTATTAGAATTTGTACAAGATTTGTTTGAAACATTTGTCCTGGCCGTTATGTTTTTACTCAAAGATCTATATGTCTTGGATAGCATACTTTTGTCATGGAATTATGTGTTTTAGTTGTAGAATTATGTGTTTTTAGTTTCGTAATAATGTTTATTTAGTAATAGCACAAATGTTTTTCAAACCAATGCATCAAAGATATATACATTAAAGTATTTTTAAGAATTTGAAATTTGAATTGAAAAGATGAAGGACTAAACAATAAATTATTTGATACAATACAAATCACCCATACACACCCCCGCCAACCCCACCCCAACCCCACATGTTTTTGGATTTTATAGTGATCGAGTTAAAGATATGGGAAGATAATTTTTGAGTGCGAGAATGAGTGTGTTTATATATGTATGTAATTGTGTGTATTTAAGTTTGAAATTATGTGTTGTTAGTTAGTATGATATGGTTAATTATAATATATAGTCTACGAAGTTTGAAGTTATTTTCCATGGTATATTTTGCGAGTTCGGATGTTTTCAAACTACTTGAGACTAAAGGCCCCCGCAAATGGCTAGTGTTGTCCTGGAAATTCACCCCATCTAGACTATGCATGCCTTGGAGAGATACCACAAACAAAGTTGATTGTGGTATATATGCCATGAGGCATATGGAGAGCTACATGGGCGGTGGCACCAAGGGATGGGATTGTGGTTTGGAGAAGAATAATGCGTCTCAACTGTCTAACTTACGCACGAAGTACTCAGCTGCAATAATCCTCCACCATAGCAATGAGCTAAAGGATAGATGTTTGGAAGAAGCCAAAAAGTTTTGGACGGGGAAGATCGTATTGTAGTTTTGTTTTAAATAGACAACGTAGTATGCAGAATTGTGCTCATCATTTTTGTATAGTTAGTTTACTATCGTTGGTGTTTTTTTGTCTTTGGGAGCCATTTGCATATGACTTAGATGGTTTCTTGAATTATGGATATGAATGGTTCAGACGTGGGGTGTTTTCTCTTTAATCAATATAAATTTGCATTTTTCACGTTCATATGGTCGGAATGTTGTTATACAACGTTAATATTGTATTGTAGTTATTACATTGTATGTGTTTCACACAAAATTATGTACAGTTAAGTATCCACTAACCCAAAACTATATACACATTATTATATAACTAAACACACATTATTCTATTGCTAAATACACATGATTCCAAAACAAGTATACATGTTCGCACAAAAAAACAAAAAACAGTGCTATTACTAAACAAACATTATTGCAAAACTAAAAACACATAATTCTACATCTAAAAACACATAATTCCAAACCAAAATATACATGCACGAAATAACAAAAAACAATATGCTATTACTAAACAAACATTATTGCAAAACTAAAAACACATAATTCTACATCTAAAAACACATAATTCCAAACCAAATATACATGCTTGCACAAAATAACAAAAAACAATATGTTATTACTAAACAAACATAATTACATAACTAAAACCACATAATTCTACATCTTTAAACACATAATTCCAAAACATACGTTTATTGATCTTGATGTTGTCATTGAAGGACGATGTGTGGGTAATACACAGATAATGTGTAAATAGGTTGCAGATATTGTATGTTTATGTTCATAATTATGTAAACAAATCATAAATCCTCGTTCTTGAATTTCTTCGTAGTGCTTCTTCTAACGTCGAAGCCACTACACAAACCATAATCCTTATAAAATTGTATTCCTGCCTCCAATGTATGGAAATGCATGTTGGCACGAGGGATTTTTTCTTGCTCAACCTCTGGGATCCAATATTTAGTTGATCCAGGTGAGATTTCGAGCCTCTGACCAACGTGAACTGTGTAATCTGGATCTTGATCTGCAAAAACACAATATTTAGATATTAAAACAACAAATTCTGAATACTATTTACACAGATTTTAAATGTATCGTGTAAATCCATATTTACAGAACATGAACGTATGGTGCAAAATTGAACTCACCAATATTTGTTGTATAAGTACACATATTTAATGCCATTTGTGTTCATAATTAATACTTTAAACATATATTAGATGCATTGTTAATAGGCAAAAACGTATTTAGGGAATACATTATATGTGAGACACTATATATTAGAATCTATATGTACTACATATATTTCATTCTAAATACATACATTTGAGACACTATGCGCACATTTCATTAATACCAACTGAACACACATATGTACAGAAGCTATTTTGGATATATTATAGGTGATACACATTTTTCATAATAAATACACAGATTCGAGACACTATATACACATTTCATTAATACTAACTAAACACACATATGTACAGAAGCTATATGTGTTACATTATATGTGATACATATTTTTCATAATAAATACACAAATTCGAAACACTATACACGGATATCATTAATACGAACTAAACACATGTGCTCTAAGTATATAATATACACGAGTTACAGATTTGCAAAGTTATATGCACAGAATTCCAAAGCTATATGTACAAAATTAATTGGAGAATTTTTTGATTGTTCAACATTACATGCATTCGAACCTCACATTTTTGCTGATGAATTGGTGTCAAATATTACCTTGTTGGGACTGTTTTGTGGAGGGGGTATCCTGTATCTGTGACATTGCAATACTGATCCCGTTGATGTGGATTTTTTGGTGTTTTTGATCACGAGAATATTTGTTGGTTCGATTTTTGCGTAGGATTTCTGTATTTTTTATGTTGCTTTGATCGTGGGAGAAGACGATGATGAAGGCCGATATTTGACGCCGGAGAAGACGTTGCTTTGATCGTGGGTTTTTTTTTCCTGGTTTTTGACGATGCTTTCACGTTTGGAAGAAGAAGATGGTGATTATGGTAAGATTCTATTCCTTGATTTTAGGAAAACAGTTATTTGGTGATTTTAACATTCCAATTGTACCCTATTTGGTCCCCACCATTTTTTAATTACTCTAAAATGCCATTAAATCCTAGCCTTTTATTTTATTTGGTTGAAGGGTGTAGATTGAGTCTCATGTTCCTACCTATAGCTATGGTCTCATAGGATCTCATCCCTATATATATATATATATATATATATATATTTTCCATTTATTTAAAAACAACTACATTACTTATTTGTGTCTACCATATTATTAGAATCTTCTAGAAGTAGTTAGTTACATAGTTAGTTACTTTCTATTCATTACATGGCGCTTAGCTTCCCTCTCTTCCATCTATAAATAAGTCTCGGTTGTAACACATCATGTCGCTTTTCACAATAATGAAATATCATCTTTTCTCTCTAGCTTAACATGGTATCTAGAGCCTCTTCTCTCGCCATCATAAATTTTTCCTACCATTTTCTCTGGTTCGTCTCTCAATTCGGTCATGGCATCCGAATGCTTGTCATCGATTGTAGCTTCAATTACTCATTTCCCCTCCATGGCACTCCGTCTCGATCGAAACAATTACAATTCGAAAATTCAAGTGTTGGCCACGATTCGAGCTTATGGATTCGAAGGAATCTACCGCTTGGACATGAGGTCGCTCCAACTCGATTTCAAACTACGATCCGCTCTTCTTCTTCACCTAGTCTCCCAAATCCGCATATTTGGCCTGGGTACGTAAGGATCAACTATTGTTCGGTTGGATTCTATCATCAATTTTAATCAATGCTTGGACATATCACTCGATGCACCACCTCAAAATGCTGTCCGTGTTAACAAATTTGTTCCAAACACAATCAAAATCTCGTGTGTTACAAATGCGATTTATGCTACAAACACTCAAAAAAGGCGATCTCGGTGTTAATGCATATATACTCAAAATGAAAGGTATAGCGGATGATTTAAACTCAGAGGGCACATATATTTTCGATGAAGAACTTGCTTTGTATATCCTTGGTGGATTTGGATCGGACTATGAGTTCGTGGGTTGTGAATCGACATCTAGGATAGATGCTCTTACGATTCAAGATATTCAATATGCACTCCAGACGCATGAAATGCGACTTCAAAATCAAATGAGCGTGCAGAATTTAGCATTACATACTAGTTCCACATCTGTTCCAGTAAATGCTAATGCTCCACCTTCTGCAAATATTGCTTATGGTCGAGGTGGTTCGTTTGGTATGCGAGGAGGCGGTAGATTCCCTCGTGGTCGTGGCCGTGGATGATTTGGTGGCAGATTCAACAATTCAAACAGAGTCATTTGTCAATTATGCAGTAAACCAAATCATGTGGCTTTAAAGTGCTACAAACGTTTTGATGTGAGCTTCCTGGGAAATTCAAGTGCTCTTTGGAAGTGATTCAAGTCCACAGCTCTCGTTAACTAATTCTACTTCTCAATCTGCTAGTGATGGGAGTTGGTATTTTGACAAAGGAGCCACCACACATGTGACCGCCGACATGGAGAACTTATCTCCGCAAAGTCTTGACTATCAAGGTCCGTAAAAACTTCTTGTTGGTAATGGCTCTACCCTATCCATTTCAAAAGTTGGCTCTTCTTTTATTCCTTGTTCTTCTACTTCAAAACCTTTACTTCTGAATAATATACTCTATGTGCCTAACATCACCAAAAATCTTCTAAGCATCTCCCAAATCACTAAAGACAATAATGTCTTGATTGAATTTTTTCATGATCATTGTTATGTCAAGGACAAAACCTCTCACAAGATTCTCGTTGGAAGGCACTCTTAAGGATGGACTCTACAAACTTGATCTCACCCAACTTCACCCTCACAGCTCTCTCTCACCATCACCAAGCATTCAACAAATCAATCATGTTCAAAGCAAGCATTTACTCGCTTCTCGCCTCTTGAAAATTGACTCTCACTTGGCATAGGAAATTAGGTCATCCTTGTAATGCTACTCTTTCTTCTGTCTTACAACACTTACATGTTCCTTTTCATTCAAATAATGTTGGTTTTTGTGATGCGTGTAAACTTGGCAAGTTACATCAAAAGCATTTTGTTTCTCAAACACAGAAAACTACCACTCCATTTCAGCTCATACACTCTGATGTATGGGGACCATCATCTGTCCAGTCCATTGATGGTTTTTCATACTACATCCATTTTATTGATGATTTCACACGCTTCACTTGGATTTTCCCAATGAAACATAAATATGATGCTTATGCTATTTTTAAGCAATTTAATGCTTATGTTGAGAGACAGTTCAACACCCAAATAAAATGCTTGCAAAGTGATTGGGGTGGTGAATATAGATCTCTAGCTCCCTTTCTTGCTCAATTAGGTATCCAATTCCGTCATCTTTGTCCTCATACTCATGCTCAAAATGGGAGAGCTGAGAGAAAACATCGCCACATAGTTGAGGTTGGACTGTCTATGCTTGCTCAAGCCTCATTGCCTCTTAAATTTTGGTGGGATGACTTTCATACTGCTGTGCTTGTCATAAACCGCATTCCAACCCCTGTATTGCACACTAAGTCCCCTTATCAATTGCTATTTGGACTGCTCCCTGATTACACTTTTCTGAAGGTATTTGGTTGCACTTGTTATCCATTCTTAAGACCTGATAATTCTCACAAATTCCAATTTCGATCCACAAAATGTCTTTTTCTTGGCTATAGCCTCTCCCACAAAGGTTACAGATGTTTAAGTCCTACAGGAAGAGTGTACATCTCTCATACTGTTGAGTTTCATGAATCTGAGTTTCCATATATTGAGTTGTTTTCCTCTCCCTCTCAAACATCATTCACTCCTCGCCTCTTTTGGTTTTCCTATCTTACCTCCAAATTTCTATCTCTCCAAATTTCCTCTGCTCTATCTTCATCTTCTCCATCATCGTGCTCCCGATGTTTGCACACACTCTCCTTCACCATCATCTACTCACAAATCAACCATTGAAGCCCTTAATCGCCTCCTTCCCCTCCTCCTGGTTTCTCCTTCCCTCCCCGCTCCTTCCCTCCTGGTCATCTAATGGTCACCAGGTCAAAACTGAATTCACAAACCTAAACTCTTTCATACTCATACTTCCACCCTTGTCTCATTGAGCCCTTTCTTGTATGTGTAAGCCTTAATGGATCCAAAATGGAATGATGCAATGAATGCAGTAGTATAGTGCTCTAATTGCCAATAACACCTGGTCTTTAGTTCCCTATACTGAAGGGATGCATGTCATAACAAATAAATAGATTTTCAGAATTAAGTACAAATCAGATGGAAGTGTTGAACGGTTCAAAGCTAGATTAGTTGCCCGGGGATTTGAACAAAGAGGTTGGGGTTGATTTTGTTGAAACTTTTAGTCCAAGAATCAAGGCATGCACTATCAGGTTGATCTTTACTCTTGCGCTTACATCGGGTTGGCAAGTCCAAAAAATCGACATAAATAACGCTTTTCTTCATGGGGATCTAAATGACACGCTTTTATGTACCAACCTCGAGGGTTTTGTTTCATCCGAGCACCCAAATGCATCCGCAAATTAAATAAAGCACTTTATGGTCTCGCATAAGCACCACGTGCTTGGTTTAATAAACTTAAAGATTTTCTCGATTTCTATTGGTTTTAAGGAGTCCACATCGATACCTCATTGTTCTATCAAAGGTATTCGGGAAATTACTTTTGGTGCTTGTATATGTGGATGACATCTTGATTATGGGGAAGATTCAGAGGTGATTGCTAAGATCATTCAGCTGTTGGGCAGCAAATTTGCTTTAAAAACATTTGGCGAAGTGAATTATTTTTTGGGGATAGAAGCTACACGAACTAAAGATCATATGTGTCTTACTTAGTCAAAATACATTCATGAATTACTCAACAAAAACAGACTCACAAATTGTAAAGCTACATCAACACCATTGAGCTGTTCACACAAATTACACCTAACTGACAGCAAACTCTTTGAACATCCATCACTTTATCGAAGTACTGTTGGGTCTCTTCAGTATCTTACTATGACAAGACCAGATATAAATTTTGATGTCAACAAACTCTCTCAGTTTCTCCATGCTCCCACTATCAACCATTGGACTGCATGCAAACACTTGCTCAGATACTTGAAGGGAACTATACATCTTGGTCTCTCTTTTCATCCTGCTAAGAATATGTTACTCGAAGGCTTTTCAGACGCAGACTGGGCTGGTGATTTTGATGATAGAAGAAGTACAGGTGGACATTGCATAATGCTTGGTGGAAATCTGTTAACCTGGAGTTCCAAAAAACAACCTGTGGTTTCCAGGTCCAGTGCTGAATCCGAATATCGCTCGTTAGCTGACACTGCTGCTGATCTCATTTGGTTACACTCTCTATTTGCTGAACTTGATCTAAAAATTGCATCCCCTTCGGTGATATGGTGTGACAACCAAAGTGCCTCTGCCCTTGCCTCCAATCCAGTCTTCCACGCCAGGACGAAAACATATAGAACTTGATGTGCATTTCATCCGGGAAAAGGTTCTTGCCAAACAGGTTGAGGTCCGTATATATACCCATCAAGATCAACTCGGACATTTTAACTAAAGTTTGTCGCTTGCTCGTTTTCAACACCTCTCGCAAAGAAACTCCCACTCACAGCTAGTACAACTCTGCTCAAGCACCATACTCCAGATTGAGGGAGGTGTATTAGAATCTTCTAGAAGTAGTTAGTTACATAGTTAGTTACTTTACTGTTCTCATTACATACGGCAAATTAGCTTCCCTCTCTTCCATCTATAAATAAGTCTTAGTCAGTAACACATCATGTCATTTTTCACAATAATGAAATATCATCTTTTCTCTCTAGCTTAACACATATATGTCTTTATATTCCCGTGAGATGCAGGGGCCAAAAGGTGTATATATTGTTAGATAAATGTTTTTATCATGATTTTGATGATTATGTTCGACTTTGTTCAAATATGTTTTCAAACCAAAACTATGTCCCTAAATGTTGTCTAAATATTTCCGATCAACTTAAAATGTTTTTACTATTTTTCTGAGTATTTCTTGAAGTTTATTTTCAATAAAACATTGGACAACACATTTGTTTCAAGCTCGACCAGGTCGCCCCTATAGGGCAACCCGCACTGAGTTGAGCTAAGAAACGAAAAATGGGACGTAATAAAAACAGGCAGCGGGCGGCCGGTCGACCAGGTGGGCGACCGGTGTGGTCGACCGGTCGACCGGCGGGCGACACAGCACTGCGCAAGTTGGATTTTTGTTCCGCATTCTCTGCTTTTAAATAAAAACGCTCGAGGCAACCGGTCACAGCTTAAGAGCGACCGTCGCACCCCTTCGACCGGTCCCCCCCCGTGTAAAAATTCGCAGAATTCAATTTCAATCTTATCTCTCGCGCGACCGGCCGAACCCCCTGTTTATCAAAGAACTATCCGCTTGCGTTTTACCTTTTCCCTATTTTGTGGGATTGATTTCTAACACTATATTGATGATTTTAAATGGTTTCTTTTGCAAAGAAATCACTCCCCAAGGAGGAGCCAATGTCCGGAAATCAAAGCCAAGACCTCTCCTATAAATAGAGGCTTCATTCAAACAACAATAGAGATACAACACAACAAGATACACTTCAAGCAAACACTTGGTCTTTCTTTGTTATTATTCTTGTTGTAAAATTGCCTAGCTTATCACTTTCACATCCTTGAGGTCTAGGCTATTCTTGATTACACTTTGCACTCAAATTGTATTATTCATTATTGAGTTGTAATCTTGATTTTTGGTTATCATTCAAACACAAGATATCCTTGTGAGTGTTCTTGTGGTAAGAACATACTTGGATGATCTAGGTGATAGGTGAAGAGGATTGTGGTAATCTTCTTATTGAGGTGTTGAAGAATTTGGTATTCTTCAAGGTTGAAGATTGTGGAAATCTTCACAAGGTGCCGTTGAAGGAAGATTGTGGTAATCTTCAAAGGAGATTGTGGTAATCTCCAAAGATGGTGTTGAAGAAGAGTGTGGTGCTCTTCAAGGTGTTGTAAGTTGAATTTGTATTAATTTTGGTAATTAATAAAATTCTTTTTCTTTTCGAAATCCATCCCTGGATATCTTTGGGGTGGTAGAGGATTAGGCCCTAGGTGGGTTGAACCTCTTTAAATCGACGCGTGTGTTGTTTACATTCCGCACCTTTCTTATTTTGTTTGAGCATTCGATTTTAAAAAGAGGGCGAAATCGAAAAGATGGAGATAATCTATTCACCCCCCCTCTAGATTATCGTAGCCGCTTGGACTAACAAGTGGTATCAGAGCCAAACTCTTTGGCTAGCTCGCTCCGAGTAAAGAGGAAAGATCCATGGCTACGAATGACGCTTATCTCACCACCGGCGCCTCCACCAACAAGCCACCATTGTTCGACGCCAACAACTACGCATTTTGGAAAGACCGTATGGAGTGCTTTCTACAAGGGTGCGGATTTGACATATGGAATGTGGTTATTGAAGGAGTTGATCAACCAACGAAAAAAATGGAGGATGGCACCTCGGCTCCTAAACCTTTTAAGGAGTTCGATGAAAATGATAAGAAGGCTTTCTCTCTAAACGGTAAGGCCTTAAATATTTTGCATTGCTCACTTACCGCCACCGAGTACAATCGCATACGAGGCATAAGGTCGGCACATGAGGTTTGGGAAAAATTGGAGACTATATATGAAGGGACAAAGAAGGTCAAGCAAGCTAGAAAGACCATGCTTGTTAAAGACTTTGAAAACTTTAACATGTATGATGGTGAAAGCATCTCCAAGATGGTGGAAAGGTTTGACAACATTGTCAATCCTCTTGTGGCCCTCGGTAAAGTCATCTCCGAAGAAGACAAAGTGACTAAGGTATTGAATGCTCTTCCCGGCTCATGGTCCGAAAAGGTGACGGCAATCACGGAAGCACAAAATCTTGAGACACTCAAGTTTGACGAGCTCATCGGGAACCTCTTCATCTGTGAAGTCTATCTCAAGGAGAGGAAAAATACCAAACCAACCATCAATCAATCGAGTATGCAAAATATTCCTAAAGGTCTTGTTTCCTCTTCTAATAATGCATATTATGATAATGATGATGATGATGAGGAGACGGCCGCACTTGTTCGAAAATTTGCAAAATTTGTGAATAAAAATAAAGCAAGAAAAAACCAAGAGATAATGCTTGCTTTAAGTGCGGAAAGCCCGGCACTTCATAGCCGATTGCCCAAAACTCAATGAGAAGGAACAAAAGAAAAAGAAGCCTTTTCCGAAAAAGAAGGCTCTAAATGCGGATGTCAAAACTTGGGATGAGCTACTCGAGACATCCGACGAGGAAGGTGAAACCGAACATGGTCTTATGGCTATAGACGATGAAAATAATGAGGTAATAGGGGCTATAACAACCATGGAGGATTCGAAATGGCTCGTGGACAGCGGATGTTCACGCCATATGACCGGGAGGAGAGAGCTTTTTACCTACATCAAGCTCCAAGAAGAGGGTATGGTCATGTTCGCAATGGCAAAGGAAAAATTCTTGGAAATGGAGAAATTGGTAACTCTTCCTTCTCTCTTTATAATGTTCTTTTTTAGTAGAAGGGCTTAAGTTTAATTTGATAAGTGTTAGCCAACTTTGTGATTCAAATTATGATGTTTCTTTTAATAAAGAAAAATGCCTTATTCTTAAAAATGGTAATATTATTTGTGAAGCAAATAGAAAAGGCAATCTTTACAAAATTTGTACTAGTGATTTGGTTAGTCAAAATGTTTCTTGTCTTGTCGCCAATAATGATTTAACGAGTTTATGGCATAGGCGACTCGGACATGTTGGATACAAGAATTTGAAAAATATTTACAAAAACCAACATGTAAAAGGACTACCCAAATTGAATTTTGAAAATCTTGGCTTATGTGACACTTGTCAAAAGAACAAATTAGTTAAGAGTAGTTTTAAGCCCAAAAATGAAATTTCCACTACCAAACCCCTACAATTGCTTCACCTTGATTTGTATGGGGATATTGGTACTGGCTAGTCTAAGTGGAAAACATTACACTTTCGTTATTGTCGATGATTTTTCTAGATACACTTGGGCTCTTTTTCTTGCAAATAAAAGCGATGCCGTTAATGAGTTTGTTAAGTTGTGTAGACGCATTGAGAATGAAAAGGAAGATACTATTAAAACTATTCAAGTGATCGAGGCGGAGAATTTGACGGTGAGTTTAGAGTCTTCTCAGAAACCAAGGGATATACACACAATTTTTCGGCTCCAAGGACACCTCAACAAAATGGTGTAGCCGAAAGGAAGAATCGGACGCTACAAGAAATGAGTCGGTCCATGCTCAATGAATTTTCTCTTCCAAAATATTTTTGGGCCGGCCGTAAGTACCGCTTGCTATGTCATTAATCGAGTTTATATTCGTCTAAAATGAATAAAACTCCATATGAGCTTTGGAAAGGAAGAACTCCAAATATTAGTTATTTCAAAATATTTGGATGTAAGTGCTTTATTTTGAATACTAAGGATCAATTGGACAAACTTGATCCTAAGGCCGATGAAGGAATATTTATGGGGTATTCAACCAAGAGCAAAGCATATCGGGTTTACAACAAGACTAGCATGGTTGTTGAAGAATCTATTCATGTCAAATTTAATGAAGCCTCGGGTGTTGAAAGAATACCCAATGACGATAGTGATGAAGAGGATATTGTTGAACCTATTGTTCAAAGTGATGCTCATAATGATAAACCTTCTATTTCATATGATCAACCTTCAAGTTCAAATGTTCCTCAAGAAGATAGGGGTGATACTCAATCTTCCCGTAGCATTGAAATTTAAGGAGATCACCCAAAAGATCTTATTATTGGTGATCCCCTTGATAAAGTAATGACTCGAAGGAATTTTGCCGAGAAAGCTCTATATCTCAAAAAGAGCCTAAAAATGCTAAGGAAGCTATTGAGGATGAAGATTGGTTTTTGGAAATGCAAGAGAGTTGAATCAATTTGAAAGAAATGATGTATGGGAATTAGTACCTTGTCCTCCATCTCAAACAATTATTGGTACAAAATGGGTATTCCTAACAAACTTGATGATCAAGGCAACATTGTTCGAAATAAGGCAATGTTAGTAGCTCAAGGGTATTGTCAAGAAGAAGGTATTGACTATGATGAAACTTTTGCACCCGTAGACGTTTAGAAGCTATTCGTATTTTACTTGCCTATTCTTGTTTCAAAATTTCACACTTTACCAAATGGATGTTAAATCCGCTTTCTTAAATGGTATTATTCAAGAAGAAGTCTATGTAAAACAACCTCCGGGGTTTGAAAATTTTTCTAGGCCTAATGATGTTTATAAACTTAAAAAGGCTTTGTATGGTTTAAAACAAGCACCCCGTGCATGGTATGATAGACTTAGCTCATTTCTTTTGCAAAATGGTTTTACAAGAGGTAAAGTTGATACTTTGCACTCTTTGTTTTTGAAAAAGGGCAAGATTGTTTACTTGTGCAAATTTATGTTGATGATATTATCTTTGGTGCTACTAATGAATCTTTGTGCAAGAAATTCTCCAAGTTAATGCAAGGTGAATTCGAGATGAGTATGATGGGGAGCTAAACTTCTTCCTTGACTTCAAATTAAGCAATGCCAAGAAGGTATCTATATTTCGCAATCAAAGTATACAAAAGAACTTTTGAAGAAGTTCGGCATTGAAGAAGGAAGAACCGTCTCGACTCATGGCAACCAATGTCAAAATTGACAAAGATGAAAAAGGCAAGACGGTTGATGAATCCAAGTATCGAGGTATGATTGGTAGTTTACTTTATTTAACCGCTAGTAGACCGGGACATTCTTCATGTCGTATGCCTATGTGCTCGTTTTCAAAGCAATCCAAAAGAATCTCATATGAGTGCCGTTAAACGGATTTTTCGATATTTGAAAGGCACTATTCAATATGGTTTATTTTATCCAAAGAATGAAAATTTTTCTCTTAAAGGTTATAGTGATTCGACTATGCGGGTAATATTGATGATCGGAAAAGTACTTTCGATCATGTCAATTTTTAGGCGATTGCCTAGTTTCTTGGTTTTCAAAGAAGCAAAACTGTTTTTTTTTCAACGGCCGGCCGAATATATTTCCGCCGCATTTTGTTGTACTCAACTTCTTTGGATGAAACAAACCTTAGCGGATTACAAATGCTCTTTTGAAAACGTACCTATCTTTTGTGATAATATATCCGCTATAAATATTGCTCAAAACCCGGTTCATCATAACCGTACTAAACATATTGAGATTCGACATCATTTTCTAAGGGATTGTGTTTCAAAACGAAAAATTGAGATATCGTTTGTGCCATCTCAAGATCAATTAGCGGACATTTTTACAAAACCGCTAACTTCCGAGACTTTTGCGTCAATACGAGCTCGGTTAGGCATAATGCATATTGAATGAGGTCTACGTTTGCATTTTGCATGTTTTTAAAACTTAGGGGCGAAAAATCGGATTTTTGGTTGAAAATTCGGATTTTAAAAAATTTGACAGTAACAAATTTGAAGAGGTTGAGGGCAACCGGTCGCCCTCAACCACGACCGTCACGCCTAGGCTAAATTTTGGTTTAAGTTCGTTCTGTCTTGACATTTGACGCTTTCACTTCTTTTTGCCATTTTTCGTCCCCTTTGCCAAATGCACACTATTGTCACTCAAAATTGATTTTCATGCATTCAATTCATATCTTGGACCTTATATAGCATGTTTATCATCATCATTGCTCATCTTTTCCGATCAAATGGTAAGAATTTTCCTTACTTTGCTCAATTGGGTTGAACCTTGAGTTTATGGCTTTCTTGTATATTTCTTGATAATTTTTGCTTATAATCTTGATGAGATTAGTTATTATGTTGTATTGTATGATGTTTGATGTGTATTGATGATGAAATTTTTTGGCTTGGATCATTTACAAGGGCTATATACAACTCTTTTTAATTTTCACGCCCACAATGTGTTCGATGAAATGTTTCAATGAAAATTTCAACTTCTACATGATTCTCTCGCTTCCAAAAGTCTTCTATACTCATTGAGATCATGTTTTGGGAAATAAAACGAGCGTATGAACTCTTCATGATACATTTCTCCCATTTTCCTTGGTGTTTAAGCCTAAATTGCTCAATGGTTGATAAACCATTTCTTTGGCGCACTTTGATATACTTCTATGATGTTTCTATCATCCTAACATTCTTTTTGATGATTCCAAAGGGAGAAACAGAAATTGGCTCGTTAGCTCAAAGAAGCTAATAAAAGCTCATGATAGAAGCTACAAGCTATGGCTTATTAAGGCCATAAGTTGTGAAGAAAACTCAGTCCAATGATTGTTTTATGAACTTGTTTGCATGGATAATAAGTATTTGTGACAGGGGGAACTTCTAAGCTCATGGAGTTGTTGTTTATTTTGTAAAAGCTTGTGCTTCTAGCTTATGCAATATTTCTTCTTAATGTGCTTGTTGATAGGGGGAGCTTTTGTAAAATGTGTTTTTAAACGGATAGTTTACTCATAAACCGGAAAATTATTTTGTTTTTCGAAATCGTCATCTTGAAAATTGTTTTGGTTTGTAATCATCAAAAAAGGGGAGTTTGTTAGATAAATGTTTTTATCATGATTTTGATGATTATGTTCGACTTTGTTCAAATATGTTTTCAAACCAAAACTATGTCCCTAAATGTTGTCTAAATATTTCCGATCAACTTAAAATGTTTTTACTATTTTTTGAGTATTTCTTGAAGTTTATTTTCAATAAAACATTGGACAACACATTTGTTTCAAGCTCGACCGGTCCGCCCTATAGGGCAACCCGTACTGAGTTGAGCTAAGAAACAAATGGGGACGTAATAAAAACAGGCGAGCGGCCGACGACCAGGTGGGCGGCCGGTGTGGTCGACCGGCCGACCGGCCGGCGACACTGCACTGCGCAGTTGGATTTTGTTCCGCACTTCTCTTTAGTAAAAACGCTGGCGGCAACCGGTCACTAAAGCGCGACCGGCCGCACCCCCTTCGACCGGTCCCCCCTGTAAAAATTCGCGAAATTCAATTTCAATCTTATCTCTGCATGACCGGTCGAACCCCCCTGTTTTCAAAGAAACTATCCGTTGCGTTTTGCATGACTTTTCCCTATTTTGTGGGATTGATTTCTAACAGCTATATATTGATGATTTTAAATGGTTTCTTTTGCAAAGAAATCACTCCCCAGGAGGAGCCAATGTCCGGAAATCAAAGCCAAGACCTCTCCTATAAATAGAGGCTTCATTCAAACAACAATAGAGATACAACACAACAAGATACACTTCAAGCAAACACTTGGTCTTTCTTTGTTATTATTCTTGTTGTAAAATTGCCTAGCTTATCACTTTCACATCCTTGAGGTCTAGGCTATTCTTGATTACACTTTGCACTCAAATTGTATTATTCATTATTGAGTTGTAATCTTGATTTTTGGTTATCATTCAAACACAAGATATCCTTGTGAGTGTTCTTGTGGTAAGAACATACTTGGATGATCTAGGTGATAGGTGAAGAGGATTGTGGTAATCTTCTTATTGAGGTGTTGAAGAATTTGGTATTCTTCAAGGTTGAAGATTGTGGAAATCTTCACAAGGTGCCGTTGAAGGAAGATTGTGGTAATCTTCAAAGGGAGATTGTGGTAATCTCCAAAGATGGTGTTGAAGAAGAGTGTGGTGCTCTTCAAGGTGTTGTAAGTTGAATTTGTATTAATTTTGGTAATTAATAAAATTCTTTTTCTTTTCGAAATCCATCCCTGATATCTTTGGGGTGGTAGAGGATTAGGCCCTAGGTGGTTGAATCTCTTTAAATCGACGTGTGTTGTTTACATTCCGCACCTTTCTTATTTTGTTTGAGCATTCGATTTTAAAAAGAGGCGAAATCGAAAAGATGGAGATAATCTATTCACCCCCTAGATTATCGTAGCCGCTTGACTAACATATATATCACGGAAAAAGTCCTTTTGCAAAATAAAAACCAATGTTGAGACTGTGATTGAATATGAAATGAAAGTGAAATGATGATAATTGATATGCTTGTTATATATATATATATATATATCTATATCCGATCCGTGCTTTTTTTTTTTTTTTTGAAACCAATCCGATCTGTGCTTTTTGATATTCTTATATTTGGATTGTATGATTAAAAGGTGGAAAAATATTATCATATCATGAATAATCTTTTAATTTGTTTCTGGCAAAGAGATGATATAGGATGCTGTGTAAAAATCCTAAATGTACTCATTGAAATTGGTCAAAAATTTCGGGGGAAAAAAGGAAAAAAGGTCAAAAATGATAATATGATTATTTTCCAGCCACTTATAGGCTATAGGCTATAGGCTATAGCACATATATATTAATTTTATAAATGTAGTTGGGTCTAAATGGATTGCGCAGTAACACCCTAATGGCCTTATCAAAACAAATTATTAATGATGATTACAAAAAACACAAATCATTAAGGATATCAAACAATCGCTACTCTAATTCGATGTTTGCCTTTGCTGATAGAATTGATAAAGTCATTTGGATTCAATAGTACTGTATTTATTCACTAAGGCCAACTCCAACTCACCTTCAAATACCACAATATAACACTAAATATGCAAAAAAAAGCATCTCCAGTCCAACTCTAAACACTACACCAAATTTGGTATAGTGAATAGTATTACACCAAATTTGGTGTAACACTATTTATTTAGTCCAAATTTGGTGTAATACAATATCCTCCATTTGCTCTCCAATTCTCTTCTATTTCAAATTTAAATTCCAATTTATATATAATTAATTTATATAATATGGTTATAATAATTAATTAATATTTTCTATAAATAATAATAATTAACAAACAATGATAATTTAAACTAAAGAGATGCTAATATTAATTGTAATATTTTTTTAATATAATTAATTAATTTAATATTAATTAAATATATATTTTTAGTTAATTACATTAATAGTAATAAACTATAAGTAAATAAAATAATTGTATAAATACATAAATTTGCTTACTATAAAATAAAAATAAAAAAGAATAAAATACTTATTTGGTGTGAGATTTGGTGTAATGGGTTGGAGATAATTTTGACAAAATTACACTAAAACACCAAATTTGATGTAGTTTTTACACCAAATCTGGTGTTATGGGTTGGAGATGGTCTAAGTACGCATTTGGGGAGTTTGATATGACAGATAGTATAGGATTGGATGCAGAATGATTGAACTGTTGACGACAGGGGCGTAGCTAGGGGGCCACCCCGGCCCCCCGCGCACCCCAATTTTTTTTTTTGTCCGGTTTCTTCTGTGGAAAGAAAATGAAAAAAAAAATTATATGTGTTTTTTTAAGTGGAAAAAATAATTGAGCTAGGGGAAAATGGGGGAAAAAAATTTGGGCTAGGGATAACCAGTCGAGCTGGCTACGCCCCTGATTGACGAGTGTATTATTTTATGTTTGGGTACATGTTTGAGATATTGATTGGATTGTGTAATTTTTCTTAAATTTTGTTTGGGAAGTCGGATTGGGTATGATGTATGTCAAAATGTCACATCTGCAAACATTTGGCACGCCTTTTTTTCTTCAAATTTTCACCTAAACGAAACCAACGATTGCGAAAGCTAGCGAATGCGTAAAAGATTGAAGCTCTTATTGGCGCCAAATGCATTTAAACAGATTTTAGACTTTAGAGTATACATTTAATCAAGGTTCTAAAACATTGACATTTGACCCATCTGGATTATATAGGATGTGATTGGTTGTACTTTCATTTTGTCCATTTTCATTTTCTAAGTGAATATTGGTGAATTTTTTTTTTTTTGAAAAGTGAAAATAGAATGGATAGAGAAAACATAATAATTGTGTTGATGTGATGATGAATCTTTAATAGATATTTTTTTTTTGAGGGAAAATCTTTAATAGATATTGATTGTTTGTGGAAATAAACATTTAAAGACTCTTTATTTTAACGTTTGATTTTAAAGAATGAGTTTTCACTTTTCAAATTTGAAGACCAAGACAACTCTCTATAATTAATTGCATTGAACTTCATGCAATTTCAATTACCTTTTTGAATAGCAGTTTCTAAAAATAACACAAATTTTGAAAAACATCTTAAATTACATCGAATATCCCATATATAATAAATTAATATTGGGATAAGAGAAAATAAAGAGTCAAATACAAAGACATTGTTGGAAGATGTAAAAAACTAAACAAAAAATACTCTTTATTATGTAAGAGATGTTCTTTACATTTAAAGACTCTCTTTAATTAAGTGGTAAATTCAGCCACCACCATCTAATCATGGGCTAAGTCCATGGTGCCAAACAATAGACTCGCAGTGATAAATTTGCATAGATTATTTCATAGATTTGTGGATACAAATTATTTCATAAAAATAATACATTTATATGTGAATATTATAAACAAAAGTTATGTATCAAGTAACTATATGTATGTAATGAATTATTTTAAAAAAAAAATGTAATTTTTTTAATATAATCTTATCAATGTATAAGTAAAATTCGAAAACAAATCATTTCACATATTGTTTCTATGTATGATTAATTTGGATTATGACCAATCGTGGCCAATTTCTCTTGGACATGCCTTCACCGGCTGAAATTAAAAATATGCAAAAGCCAATTTAATTCCGTGGCCACTCATTCTTAAATTGCATGAGATAGTCTCATGAATTTAGATCCGTGAGACGAAGCCCTTACACAAAGTTTTAAAGTTTTTTTTTTCAGATTATATTTTTCTTAGGGTTTATATTTGTTTTTTAGAGTTTATTTTGTTTCTTGGGTTTATTTTTAATTGATTTGGGTTTTTAGGATTTTTAGTTTTTTTAGGGTTTTTTTTTTGGGGGTTTATTTTTGTTTTTCGGGTTTATTCTTCATGGTTCATGTTTTAGGATTTATTTTTGTTTCTTCATGGTTCATTATTATTTTTAAATTTATTTTCATGATTCATGTTATAAAGACGGAACTCTTAGGAGGTCCGTCTCACAGATTAAGATCCGTGAGACCGTCTCACAAGAGACTTGCTCTTCTTAAATAATTTCACGTCATTTAATTTTGATCAAGACCAAAAAAAGCAAAAAGCAATTTTGCTACTACGACAGAAGTACAGATATATAAAAACAATTGACTATTCTTAGCAATACTAATAGGATAACACAGAGGTAGGAGGTAGAAACATACAACAGATTTTATGAAGATGGAAGAAAACAGAGAGGGAGATGAAAAAGGGATCATTATTCCTCTTTTAACTCCATACAACATGGCAAACTTTGATCTATCCCACAGGTATTTTTGTGTGTGTTTTTCTACAGTGATCACAGGCATATTTACACACACATATATCTACATATTGTTATATTTAAAAATGATATTTTTTTTTAAATAAGTTGGGAGTAGTGGTTGGGAGGAAGAGATAAATTTCAAAGAAATTAAATGATACAGGGTTCGAGCCCTGACTAACACCCTTATAATTAATGGGTGAGTAATACCATTGAGATACAAATTGGTGGTAAAAATAATAGAAGTTAATGAGCTGATAAAGTATTGAATTTCTGGAGAAGTGTTTGGATTTGTTTGTGGTGTTCTTGGTAAGTATTTGAAGAAAATTATTAATTTGACAGAATGTATTGAAAAATGGCTGAATAACTAGGAGGGAAATAAATTATATAACGTGACTCGAATTTGATTTTATTCGGTTCGGAGTGAACAAAACCAAATTTCAAGGTCCATTTCCAGTTTCTAGTATTGAAAATTGATTTTTAAAATATTATTGGTTTTCGTGTGAAAATTGAAATTATATTTGATTGAATGAATGAAATTAGATTTTATGTAGATTTGGAAATGAGAATGTGTTTGGTTGTGGAGTTTTGAAATAGTTTTTTATGTTTATAATCATTTGAAAAAATGATAATGGGGTCCACTTTAAATATTTTAAATTTAATATATAATATTATATTTGTAAGATTGTAATTAGTGGGTCCTATTAGATAGGTATAATTTAAAATAGTTAGTTTAACTTACTTTTTTTTTTTTTTGGGTTCTTTAATGTTTTTGCAGGATAGTTTTGGCACCAATGACAAGAATGAGGTCTTATAATTTCATTGCACAGCCACATTCAATTCTTTACTATACACAGAGAACAACAAATGGTGGATTCTTGATTTCTGAAGCCTCTGGAATCTCAGACACAGCTCAAGGGTAACTTACTATTGTAATTTGTATTTCATCATTTTCTATTTCAATTTGTGTGTAAGTGCATGTGTATCTGTGTGTGCGAATTGCGATATCCACAACTTAGTATATATTCAAAAAAAAAAAAGTAAAAGTAATTTTTCTCGGTGTTTATGTATGATAAGAAAAATTAAATTGCTTTATATTATATTATTTTATTTTTATAAAATACCATTCTTAAATTGGAATTATTGCATGAGTCAAAGTGTTTCATTTTGGATAAATTATATATGGTTTTTAATTGCTTTATTATATTTTGAAGATATCCACATACTCCAGGCATATGGACAAAAGAACATGTAGAGGCATGGAAGCCAATTGTTAGAGCAGTTCATGAGAAAGGAGGCATATTCTTCTGCCAACTTTGGCATGCTGGCAGAGTTTCAAATTATAGTAAACTCTTTATTTTTTTTTTACCTTATCTGATTTGAATTTGTTCGCATCAGATTTTCTATTCTAAAATAATATTTCATCTTATATTCCACGTTAGGGATTATTGGCATACATATCAAAATTACAATAAAGTGTACATGCTAATTTTAATATTTCATTAATCTTCTTGGAAGGTTTTCAGCCTAATGGCAATCCACCAATTTCTTGCACTGACAAGCCAATTCAAACTGATAAGGATATTGGAGGCTCTAACGGAGCAATATTTTCGACACCCCATCGATTGACAATCCATGAAATCTCTCAAGTGATCGACGATTTTAGAGTGGCTGCAAAAAATGCCATTGAAGCAGGTATTTCATTTCGTGCTATTTTATCTAAGTAAATTTGTAAAAATGAATTCACTATTGTTGTTACTGCAGGTTTTGATGGGATAGAGATCCATGCAGCAAATGGTTACCTGCTTGATCAATTCCTAAAAGACCAAGTAAACGACAGAACAGATGAATATGGAGGGACCTTAAAAAACCGTTGTCGTTTCCCATTGGAGATAGTAAAAGCAATTGCACAAGAAATTGGACCACACAGAGTTGGGATTAGGCTATCGCCTTACGCTGATTACAACGAGTGTGGAGATTCGAACCCCTATTCGCTCGGCCTATACATGGCCGAGGCACTTAACAAGTACAACATTTTGTATTGCCATGTGATTGAGCCAAGAATGATAACACAGTTTGAAAAGCAGGAAACTAAAAGAAGCTTGTTGCCTATGAGAAAAGCTTTTAAAGGGACTTTTATAGTCGCGGGGGGATATGATAGAAATGGTGGAAACGAAGTTTTGAGACGAGGCGGAGCTGATCTTGTTGCGTTCGGGCGCTTGTTCTTGGCTAACCCGGATTTACCAAGGAGATTTGAGGTTAATTCGATTATTAATAAATATGATCGAAGCACGTTTTATTCGCATGATCCTGTGATTGGTTACACGGATTACCCATTCCTTGATGAGGCCAACAGTCGAGAGTTTGTACGTCCATTGTAATTTCATACTTTAGGTAAAAGCAAAGGGACTGTTTCACTGTGGTGTGTTACAGTTTTACTGCATTAAATGTTTGTGTCTACCACTTTGTATGTTCCTGTGAGATGCATGGAAAAGGGAGAATAATGTGGAAAAAAATTGAATGACAAATAAGAATGAATTCTGATAGTGTGTGACTGAATATGAGGCGATGAAAATATGATAGTGATGGTTGGAGATGATGATTTTTATTAAAAAAATATATTGATTGTATGTGATTGATGATTAGGAAAAAAACAAAGAGTAAATAGTCTATTAGATATATAAAAGTATGATTTGAATTCCATTTATTGCCTAGTTAGAATTTGATTTTTGTTTATTTATTTTGTTTTTTGGCCTAAATTTACACATAATTAAGGACATACAACATCATCAAATCTCCAAATAAGAGTTGATATCAGCATATTCCGGTGTAAATTTTGCCAACTAGGCGCAATTGTAGGTGACGTTTGGATTTCCAGCAAAAAGAAAAGGACAGAAAGTGCAAAAAATTGAAACATAGTGTATGTAAATTAGTATTATACTAAAATATCGGTCTAAATTCCTAAATAGGCCAACATAGAGGACCAAAACATTTTTCACGCACTTAAGAATTTCCACTCCCTTGGCATTCTTTGAAGTCACAACTTCAATGGACTTGTACATTCTTTGAGAAAGAGAATCATTGCAAACACTCAAAGTATGATTGCTTAGTAATTGGGATTTGGGGTGATTGGGGGAAGTTTGTGAGGGAAGAGAGTATAATATAACAAATTAATATATAATATAATAAATTAATAAATAAAATATAGTATATATAGAATCCTTGATTTTAAAAAATTTAAAGGTGTAATAAATTGATTGATAACAAATTTAAAATATAGTATAGATATAATCCTTAATTTTTAGGTTATTTGTTATTTTTTAAATTTGTTGTTTGGATTATTTGTTATCTTTTAAATTTGTGGTTATAGTTATCATATAGATAAATGTGAATCTGCCATGTGGAATTGGAAGAATGAGAGGTTGACAAATGTGCAATATTAATGACATGAAGACATGTGTCAACATTGTTTTTTTTCTTTTAGTATATATAATAGAAATGAACGTTGGAACAAGAAATCTCGATCCAACTGGTCAACTTTTGACAAAACCTTCCACCTTTTGTGTTTCCGTGACAAGCCAAATTTAAGTCAAGTTCAGAACTTTGATCTTCCCTTGCTACCCACGGTTTTTGACGTTTAGTTGCTGTTTTTATGCCGTGGCTCATTGATATTTCTTTTCCATTTGAAAAAACGTATTACAAAAATAAAGTAGGAGATGTGTTTATCTAATATATATTTACTGAAATATCTAATTCAGCATTAATTAACGATGTGTATTTGAGCTTAGAATTTGAAGCTAAAATTTCAGTTGACATCAACTATGTTAGATTTTGAATTTGATTGAAAGAAAAAACTAGCTCATAATCGTTTTTGGTATAAAGTAAGTTTATCACAATAATGAAGTGTTGTCAATATCTTCTCAAATTTTGTCTTTATCACTAAATAACGTTTGGATACTAAGATTACATAATGGGCCATGTTATTTCTTTATTCTCCCTCAACACTAGTCAAATAATTAAGCACGGGTGACGGGAGTAGTGTCTTCCGCTTTCACCATTTGTCCATTATGCCAATGCAATGCTCTATGGACTATGGGGATTGGGGACCGCTAAGATTTTAGATTTCCATATACGACACGAAGTAAACATACCTTTTCCTTCTTTTTCCCCGAAAATGTCATCCATAAATCAAGAAAAATTAAAATACATAAAATGTTAATGGAAATGCCTTACAGAAAATAAAATCTGAAAACATACGTCCTCCTCTATATTTAGTCCACTTTGCTAACACATTGCTTTTAATGTCGGAGTCGGCACACGTAAGTGATGGTGAGCCGGATAAAAAAAAACTCAAAAATCATATAAGTTATAACTAATTTTTTTTTTCTTTTTTTAATTTCTTAACACTGTCGGGTTGGGGCTAGTGTGGCCTCCCCTTTGTCCCTCAATGATCACTTCATCCACTCAAAGACATGTGTTGTTTACGGGTTTAAACGCGTTGTGATAAGGAAGGATGAATCCTTGCATAAGATATAAGCCTATAAGCCCCTCACACGTATACACAGTGTGTATATTTGTAACTAATTCCCTCTTCCATAATTTTCTTAGATCCCATGTGGATGAGACTGAGAGGATTTGAATTTGGAGAGAGGATATGTAGGAAGGATTTCAATTGACTCTAAGTAAGAAAAAAGAAATCATCCAAGATGACTCCAAAAATATATTTTAATTATTTTAAATCCATTATAGAATGAGTCTCATGTGAGACTGTCTCACGAGTTTAAATTTATGAGACATATACAACCCATTTTATAAATCAAAGTAAATTAGATCCAGATCCAAATGGGTTATACACAATATGGGTCAATTAGGACCCATCTCACGAAATTAATCCGTGAGACAGTCTCATATGAGTTTTTGTCTCAACTTAATTGTTAGAGGAAATTGTGCGAAATACCCACTTAGGATAGGACAAAGAGTTTTCTAACATGTGAGATAAAAAACTAAGTTTTCTATCCATTTTTGTGGTTCTTTTACACAAATACCCTTATATTTTAAATGCAAAAGTAAGTGGGGCCCTATCTCTTTATTTTTTCTCTCTCTACTCCGTTTTTGAATTTTATAAAAAATCTGAATTTTTGGTAAATTTTTTCGAAAGCCTTCAATAGTTTTCATTTTTTAATCCACTTTTCATATTGTTGAACAATTTTTGAGACTTTTAAATAAATTTTCATATTTTAAATAATGGCAAATGTTTAAAAAAAGTGTATTTTTTTAATTTTCATATTTAAAATAAATTATAAATTTTAATATTTAGATTTTAAAATAATTATAAATTATCGCTTTTTTTCGATTCTTTTTTTTTATTTTTAAAATAAATTATAGATTTTAAAATGATTTTGTGGATTTTTGACATTTTTTAATAAATTACAAATATTTTTAAATTTTATTGAAATAATTTTCAAAATTAATAGACAATTTTTCAGAATATGTACATTTACATAAAAAAGGCACGATATATTTCGTGCCTCAGTTAAAATTAGGCATGATATATCGTGCCTTTTTGTATATGTATATGGGGGTTGGCACGATATGGGCATGATATGGGCATACAATTTTATACATAGGTGTGTGTATTTGGGGGGAAGTGTACACGATTTTCAAGGAATGCATTAATTGCATCAGTTTCAAAATTCAAAGTCTTCAAATTAAAGGAGGGGAATTTTTGTCAAATTGGGTAGAAAAGAGTTTTCTTATGTCTATAGGTAGAAAAGAATACCCATTATTCATAATGGGTACTTAAAAAATTCCCCCTAATTGTTATTATGGATTTGATATGCATAGTTTCAAATCATTCTATCCAAATAGAGTGAACTTATTCTTTAAATAAAAGTAATGATATGAAAATTTGATTTTAGTATCTATTTTTTTTATAATATATAATATCATATAGAAATAATTATAAATACTACCTTTTCAAAAAAGAAAATAAATTATTTTTTAAATACAAAATACAAATACCCCCTAGACTTAATTATATCTAAAAATTTTAAAATTTGGACCTATTGAGGGGGTAAATTGTATACCAAAAATAAACTTCAAGCGGTATTTGTGATTGGTATTTGTGATTTTAAAAGATAATCGGGTTGCAATTTATAATTAGACTAAACCTCACGGTAGCTTTCGTAATTATCTTTATTATATTTAACTTTTTGGGTTGGTACTAAAATAGAGAGGGAGGGAGAGAGATTCAGAAGAAATACGAATGAAACGAAGTGTTCGTTAATCCTTTCAATCAAATACGGAACAAAAGCGACAGCACATTGATTTGGTCTGAAAATGGACACACTAAAAGTAAATAACAAGCCACCAACAATGTTCTATTTCCTTCTCACTCTATCATCATTGCTCCCAGCTACCTACTTCATCAGGATTTCATTTCATTTTATCCACACAAAAAACTCACTCTCCACTGTGTGTCTCTGCGTGAAAGGAAAAAATGGTGTCCAATTACCTGCTTCTCGAGGAGCCACTGAGGATGGCATCCATTCTTGAGCCATCTAAGCCTGTAACTACTTTTTTTTATTTTATTTTACAATGTTTTCTTTTCCCCCCATTTTTTGTTCAATATTTTTTTTTCTCTTTTCCCCCCCTGAATTTAGCCAGTAAATGTGTGTAGAGAAAAGGGTTGTGTGAATTGATCATAATGCTGAGCTTAATTTTTAATTCTGCTTCAAATTGTTAAGTATGTAATGTATACTTATGTACTTATTTATTTTATTTTTCTTTGAGTTAAGATGTAAAAGAAGTTTGTAATCTTGTAATGACTCTAAATTAATAGTAATTTTTTATTTTTTTTTTGGAATTATGAGTGACATTATTTATGCAGAATTTTTTTCCGGCAATGACAAAGATAGTTGGGACATTAGGCCCGAATTCGCGGTCTGTTGAGGTTATTTCTGGCTGTCTTAAGGCTGGAATGTCTGGTGATTTACTTAACTCATTTCTTTCTCTAGAAATGTTTGTTTTTAGTTTAATCTTGCTTAGCTACATTGGTACTTGACATTTACATAATTGTGGGGTACTGGTTGGTTGCAATATGAGATCTGACAGGAGAATATTTTGATAGTTGTCTGCTTTTATTGTTGGTCTATGTAAGAAAAGCATGTCTTGATGCAGTCAGATCCTTTGATCCAAACAAGTGTTGTATGCAACTGTCATAAAATCCAGAATTACTCTATTTTCGATAAGGAATCTAGTAACGCTATTTCTTTAGTTCAAGGGAAAAAAAGAACAAGAAAGCAACTAATTTGGTGTTACATTGCAGCAAAAGTTGATTTAGTTTGGTATCGTTAGTCGGTACCTTGTGTTGGCATTGGTTTTCTTTTTTTTGGTCGAAATAAGTACCGTATTTAGTTTCTGTAATAAGCATTTGAAGTTCGCCAATTTGCAAGAGAAATGAGTGTTGTGATAGAATTTATTACCTTGTCCTGCAATTTTGGAGATTTAACCGATTTCGTCTCTGCGCTCAAGGGAGTAATTTTAGTCTAGTTTGATGTTAAATTATTGTACCGTTGATTTAATTTAAAGCCTTTAATGTTTCAATAGTTGCAAGATTTGATTTCTCATGGGGCGATGCTGAGTTTCACCAAGAAACATTGGAGAACTTGAAAGTGGCCATCAAGTCGGCCAAAAAGCTATGCGCGGTAAACTCGATACTTATTCATAAGATAACAAAGTCTTTCCATTTGATAATAATAACAAAAGAAAATTGAATTTATCAGGTTATGCTTGATACAGTGGGTCCGGAGCTGCTTATTGTCAACAAATCCGACCGCCCTATTTCCCTTGAGGAAGGTTCTTTTGTCATCCTAACACCCGATCAAGATAAAGAAGCTACTTCTAATTTACTTCCCATTAATTTTAGTGGGTTATCGAAGGTAAAATGCCGATCTTGTGTCCATTGGAAATTCTATGATGTTTTATTTGAGCAATATTGACTTGACGTGTACGTGACTATGCATCAAGCTATTATACAAACATAAGTTTCTTGACTTTTTCAGGCAGTAAAAAAGGGAGACGATATTTTCATTGGCCAGTACTTGTTTACTGGAAGTGAAACAACTTCAGTTTGGCTGGAGGTACGGAAAAACCAGAAATGTTTATTTCATTTCCGTAGTATTTTGCGTCTTTAAATATTCAGAAATCTTAGTTTCACCAAGTCCACTCTTACAAGTTGCTGATCAACATGCAGCCATATTAAGTGAGTGTTAATTTGCAAACTCTAAAAAAGTGAATTTCAGCTTCTAGGTAGAAAAAAATAACTATTTTTTCCACCTAGAAGCTGAGAATCACTTTTTCTTAGAGTTTGCAAACACTCTAAATGCATCAGTAGGATTTCTTGGAGTTCAGGCTTCATTCCTATTCCGAACTGAATATTTGAACAACTAATGTACAAATTCCTGACATGAACTTGTGTAATAAGTGCAATAACATGAACATATGTGCTATTTATTATGGAGTTCTGACCATGCAGGTATCCGAGGTGAAAGAGAATGATGTGGTTTGTCTCATCAAGAATTCTGCCACATTGGCCGGGCCGTTGTACACGTTACATGTCTCTCAGATCCGCATTGACCTTCCTACTCTCACTGATAAAGATAAGGAGGTACATATTTCCGGCTTGTCTGATTAATGATATTATGTCCATATTGGACTTCATACTGTTTCATGCTTGTTCTCCGACACTGGGCTTAAAAAATTATTGTCAAGCTCGTGTTATTATTCTGTCTGAATAGTTACAACCATATTGCTTTTTTGTCCATAGTTTACATGGTATATCTTTTTCATGCCATTATCAGGTTATAAGCACGTGGGGACTTCGAAACAAAATAGACTTCCTTTCACTTTCTTATGCTCGACGGGCAGAAGATGTTAGACATGTAAGTGCGTTCTAATTGATATTTGGGCAAGTGTTAGTTACAAAACGGAAAATGTATTTCAGGGAAATTGACTTTTAATGATGCTTTAATTTCCTTGGTAATAGATTTTGATGTTTTTCATGCTTTCGTTCAGGCACGTGAGTTTCTTTCTAAATTGGGTGACCTCAACCAGACCCAAATTTTTGCAAAGATTGAGAATGTAGAGGTCAGAAGTCTGTTCAATTTTCTGGAACAACTTATATACTTTAAGCTGCACTGATCTTTCAATCATGCATCAGAAGTCTCATCTTTCTGTTGCAGGGTTTGATTCATTTTGATGAGATTCTTCAAGAAGCAGATGGCATAATCCTCGCTCGTGGAAATCTCGGAATAGATCTACCACCAGAGAAGGTCCATCTTAGGATTTAGATGCATGATTGATTGTCTCCTAATTTCAACGGTGTCATCGCACTTTTTTTATGGACAATCATGAAGAAGAAAAAAAGGAAACAAAACTGAGGTTTTGGGTAATTACAAAAAAAAAAAAAAACATAGAGAAGTTTCAAAAATACAAAAACTCTTTTGAGGTTTTATTTCGTCTTACATTTTGACCCCAACCTAACCTGAATTGACTGAATTTGCTGACATCATTAAATATTTTACAGTTATATCCCTCAACTTTTCTAAATGTTACAAATAGCTCAAACTTTTCGTCGTACATTTTACAATTACATCCTTTAGCTTTTCTAAATATTACAAATAGCCCCATTCTGTTAGGCCAACTAACGGTTGGGGCAAAATGTAAGACGAATTGAACCTCAGTGGGGTTTCTGTAATTTTGAAACTTCTCTTTTTTTTTTTTTTTTTTTTTTGTATTTACCCCAAATCTCAAGTTTTACTTTTATTTATTGTCTATCTCAAGGGTTTTTGTTTTTTTTTAAAAACTGTATTCAGGTATTTATATATCAAAAGGAAGCCCTTTACAAATGCAATATGGCGGGTAAACCAGCAGTGGTCACTCGCGTTGTAGACAGTATGACCGACAACTTAAGACCCACTCGTGCTGAGGCAACTGATGTTGCAAATGCTGTACTCGATGGTATCTTTTCCATTCGATGTTGATACTTTAGTTTCGTGTTAGCTTCTTAAGGTGCTCTCAGTATCATAACATTGGTGGTAATACTTATCTGTTTTTATGCGTTGGTGGTAACCTATTGGTTGCATCCTAGTTTGGAGACTTAAAAGCTTATCAAGTGTCATTTTGCACTTGTTTTCAGGTAGTGATGCAATTCTTTTAGGTGCAGAAACGTTGCGGGGATTATACCCTATTGAGACAATATCAACCGTCGGTAAAATTTGTGCTGAGGTGAGGTTTTATCTTACGTTCTTCCTTGTTTATCTATCACTCTGAGAAATCTAATTGTGCTATGTCATTCCACCAACCAACCCAACTAGCCAATCCAACGAGCAAGAAATTTCTATTATTGAAACAATGTTTTACAGGGAGAATTACAAATACTACTCTTGAACTTTAATTTAATTATAATAAAACAAAAAAAACAGTTATCTTTCAGAACTACAAATACTCCCTTAACATTTGTTTTTATTTTACAAATTTCACCTTTTGAGAGGGGTATTTGAAACAAACACAAACCTAACGGGGTTATTTATAATTTCAAAATAATTGGATTTTTTTTTTAATTAGGCTAATCAGGGTATTTTCACAAATTACCCATGTTTTACCAAGATTGATGCATATTGGTGCTAGTGATTTATACTTGTTCTACTTGGGTCATCATCTACATACTAGAGAGAGTATCTTATTAGTCGGCCCGTTAACTCAATATACTCTGTGCAGGCAGAAAAGGTTTACAATCAGGATCTCTATTTCAAGAAGACTGTCAAGTTTGTTGGCGAACCAATGACACACCTGGAATCAATAGCGTCCTCTGCAGTACGTAGCCGAAGAATCCTTACTTGTTTCCCTTTCATTCAATCTATTTTATCTATATCAGTATCATAAACAGGTTTTGCATATGCCGTTTCGAATTATTCGTAAAAAAAAGTTACTGCTTTTGTAGGTCCGTGCTGCAATCAAGGTGAAGGCATCCGTCATTATTTGTTTCACTTCATCAGGAAGAGCTGCAAGGTTCTATATTTCTCTCTATAGTAATCGATCTCTCGTTTATTTGATCCTTTGTGAGGGTATATGCTTAGTGGGCATAAAAATGCCCGGAGAGATATTCAAGTTTGAATTAAAAAATGATAATTTGAATGCTTTGCTAAATTTTTGACTTTCTGAAAAGACATGCAATGATTTGATGTCCTTCGAAACAACAATTTGCAGGTTAATAGCCAAGTACAGACCAACGATGCCTGTTTTATCTGTTGTCATTCCACGTCTTAAGACAAATCAGCTCGGCTGGACCTTTACTGGTTCTTTTGAGGTATTATGTTGGGGGGGTTAAATTCATGCGGCATGTCTGGCTTTTTATGATTCGAATTGTTTTTTTTTTTCTTGGTCCTCGATATTTATTGAGTTTTCAAATCCAATATTGTCAAATATATTTTGGCTTAAGTGGTGCAGTACTTTTTTGCTGATTTTATGATTTATGGAGCTATGCTAAAGGAATACACATTCTTTAATTTGGATTTATCATGTTCATTTTTAAGTTTTATCGAGCTTCTCTTCCTAGAACTTTACATTTAATTTCTTAGTCAATGAGACTTAAGCTGCATAAATGAATGTTCTCGCTAAAGATATTGTTGGTTAATTTTGTTTATTTGAAGAACCATGTTCTTCATATTGATTGTCAAAATTGTTTTATTGGCAGGCAAGGCAATCTCTTATAGTCAGAGGTCTTTTCCCCATGCTGGCAGATCCTCGACATCCGGTGAGATATTTTTCCTTTTTTTCTTTCCTTGATTTGGTTGTAATTAAAGATAAACCCTTTGAAGTTCTTCCCTGCACTTGAATTCCAAAGATCTCTTCAAATCATCATTAGCCACATGATTGAAAGGGATAAATACAAAAACTACCCCTAAGATTTGGCCTAATTATGAAAAATTCCAGTTATCTTTCAAATTAACAAATACTCCTCTCTTGATGGTCGTGCAATTTGTAAAATAGAAACAAATATCTAGGGGATATTTGTAATTTTAAAAATAACTTGGGGGTTTTCAGTAATTAAGCTGAATCTCAGAGGTAGTTTCTGTAGAAATGTTCAATACTTGTTCAACAGAGCTTTAGTCTGTTTATTTTTGGTACGACGCAAAATAGTTTGGTGAATTTGGCACTTGCTTTCGCAAGTCTTTCAATCTTTATTAGCATTTTGAATCGCGCAGAGGCTCTAATACAAGTCGTGCTCCATATTGCAGGCCGAATCGACAAGTGCAACAAACGAGTCTGTCCTGAAAGTTGCTTTGGATCACGGCAAGGCATGTGGCGTTGTAAAGCCTCACGATCGTGTCGTTGTTTGCCAGAAACTTGGCGATGCATCTGTTGTTAAGATCATTGAGCTCGAAGATTAGATTCCACTAGCTGAATAACGTACTAATTCTTAAGAAAAAACTTATAACAGTGACCTGTTGTCATTAAACTCTCTACCATGAGCTGATGGCAAAAACACGTCTACGTAATTGTACTTGTGATCTTATATATATGGCACAAGAAAGAATAACCATGCATGATGTACGATGAATTTACTCTTTATGTGATGAATTTGTGTGTCGTGGTATGTATGTATAAATGGCGTATTGCCAAGAGGAAGGAAAATGTAATTTTTGTGTTTTACCTCTTGATCAGGGGCAGTTATGTAATAAATCAGTCTCTTTCAGCTATAAAATAAAAAATAGTGTACAAATAAAAGGCAAAATTGCAATTTTGGTCTCCCCTTATTTTTTTAGCAAAATCACCCAGTAACTCTTCGACTATCTCAATTTCAGGACAATTTCTGCCTGACAGTTGACTTTTGCCAGAAAATCACAAAATTGGGGATTTTGCATTTTGTAAAAATATTGCAATTATGCCTTTACCTTTAACACGAAATCAAACCTCAACTTTTTTATTTTTTTGTAATTTTCAAATAGCTTTGGGCTTTTGTGTGTAATTGACTCAAATATCAGTGGTAGTTTTTGTAATTATCCTAATAAAATACTAATATCAAAACCTTTTAAAGTCGACTCCCTCATCCCCTCAAAAGAACTCTTTGACTTAATAATCAATCATCAATTACAGTTGAAAAATCATCTCAATAATGACTTTTTCTATTGGGATGAAAACCATACTAACCCCTCGAGTTTTACCATTTTTTTCCTCATAGAAGAAAAAAAAAAAGTATATATACTTCAAGAATATCACATAACTGAACTTCATAAAGTGTATATATAAATCTAAATTTTTTCCCCTCAAAAAAAAAAAAATCTAAATTTTATGATACCATTTACAATACAATAAAGCAAAAATTCCAGGCTTTAGTTACATAGATATGTTCATAATATCCACATTTCAATTTGCAAAACCATATAAATCCAGAAGGATGCATTAGATTCATGCTATTACAAACAACACTATTTCCCCCATCATTACCATAACTACAATGCCAAGTCTCTTAACATAAACACAACTCACATATCTTGTCCTGCCTTCAGCTTTATATGTACAAAGATTAGTTTTCAAGAGGGTAACGACGTACCAAGTTATTTCGATAAACAAGTGTGATAAAAGAGGATCAACATCTAATCCTCAAGCTCAATGATCTTCACCACAGATGCATCACCAACTTTCTGGCAAACCACAACACGATCATGCGGTTTTATAACACCAGAAGCCTTGCCGTGATCCAAAGCAACTTTTAGGACAGACCCATAGAGTTTTGAAATTTACAAAAAAACCCACTTGTGGAGTCGGCCTGCAAATGGAGCACAACTTGTGCTAAAGCTCTGTTCATGATGCCGATAATATAAATATCAAACAGCAATTACTACAACTTCAGAATTGTAGAAGGTTTGCATTACATTAACCATCATTTTCAGAAAAAAAACTAATAATAAATGGTTAAAATACAAAAGCTATCCTTGAAATTTAGCCTTATAAACAATCTAGTTATCTTTCAAACACACTAATACCCCTTGTAATGTCTTCTATTTTACAAGTTGCACCTATTGAGGGGAATATCTGAAAAACAAATATAAAGCTCAAGGGGATAAATGTAATATCTCGAGGGGTATCAGTAATTTCGAAAGATAACTGAGTTGTTTGTAATTAGGCTAAACCTGAGGGATGGTTTTTGTAATTTAAAACAAAAACTCCATTCAATGACAAGGTGAAGGTGAGATTATTTAAAAAGGATCAAACACGACGCTTGCTTGTGTATTCTACGCCATACTAAACACGGTTCAATAAAGAATGCAGTACGCTTAACAAGGACCATAATCAGTTTTCAAGTTTATAGCTCTCGAGTTCTAACCGACAAGATGAAAATCTGAATTATCTTTTAAGTGCATTGCAACAACTCTGTGATAATCAACTTACCGGATGTCGAGGATCAGCAAGCATGGGGAAAAGCCCTCTAACTATCAAAGATTGCCTTGCCTGCCAATAAAAGGAACTTGAAAATCAAGAAAACAGATTGCTAACCACATAATAATTTAGCAGGTGGAAGGAAAAACAAGATAATTAAATTATTGGTGCTTCATCTTTGTAGCTATCATTTTCCAGTTCTAATTAGAAATAGTTTTGGCTGTTTAAACTCCTGTTAACTCCTAATGAAACTCCTACAATACAAAGCATGTGAGCATTTAAAATATCACTGTTTATGTTCCTTATGTTTATGGTTTTAGGGAGTGTTTGCAAACACTAAAAAAAAGTGATTCTCTGCTTTTAGCTGGAAAAAAAATCACTTTTAGTGTTTGCAAATGACGGTTTATGTATGTATCTCATTTTGCTTCATTTATTATTCAAAATCTAAAAGCAAAGAGAGGGGTGCTTTAGATTTTTGGTCCTGCTTCTTGTTTGACTATTACACACAAATAAAATACTTTTTACAACTTAGTCATCAAACACTCTCCCTTAATCAGTTTGCAGTTTCTATTTGCAAACACTACAAACTTTTGATTCTCAACTACTTGCCGAGGCAATAAATCACTTCATCCAAGAGCAAAAGTGTTAGCAAACAGTCCCTTAGTCCCACAATTTTGAAAATTTTCAAACAGTTACTCCCTTGAACAAGTGCAACTCCCGAACTCCGTAAGAAATTAACAGAGAGTTGACAGCAGGGATTAAATTTGTCAATAAAGTTGAAAGGTTAAAAATTAATTTTGATTACCACTGAACCATATGGACAGAAACTGAATTATTAGCAAACATAACATCATCAGGGACCCAAAATGTAATAATCCCGGAAAACAATGAAAGCAAGCCAATCAGATGACAATAAGATAATTCTTCATAAAGTTATATATCTACTTGCCAGATATTATGAAATTAATAGGGCAGACAGAAAAAATGGCAACGTACAACATCATAGAAACCAAATAGTTGCTATACTAGTATTAGAGAATTTGATGGATGGAACCAAAAATGATATGTAAAGCAGATAAACGCAAACTTCAATCTGTTGATAATAATGACAAATGTGTAACAGCATATATATGAGTGTAACCCACAATATTACCTCGAAAGCGCCACTAAAGGTCCAGTGGAGTTGATTTGACTTTAGACGTGGAATGACAACAGATATTACAGGCATTGTAGGTCTGTACTTAGCTATCAACCTGCATATTATAAATAAGTACCCCAAAAAAAAAAAAAAAAAAAAAAAAAACTTAGTTTGGGGCTAATTATAAAAACTCCAGAGGTTCCTGAAAATTACAAAATACCCCTTGAGGTTTGATTCCTTCGACAATTTCTCCCTTCATAAGCAAAAATATTTCAAAACCTCCTTGATAGTTATAGAAATATTACAATTACCCCTTAAAATTTAAGACATACTCAAACCTGAGGGGGCTTTTTGTAATTTTGAAACATCTCTAGATTTTTATTTGTAATTAGCTCAAACCTCAGGAGGGTTTTGTAACAATTCCATATTATAATTATAAACTCAGACATTTTGTTTCAGCATACATTAGTCAACTATTTGAGAATTTTTACACTGCTTAACACAAAGTGGCATACCTGCATCCACACACATATGCGCACAGGCACTTACATGCGTGTGCAACACAACACACAATTACAAACAAACACGACCAAACACCACAGAGAGATATAGGAAAAGAAACCTAGCGGCTCGTCCTGATGAAGTGAAACAGATAATAACTGATGCCTTCACCTTGATGGCGGCACGAACCTACATTAAAAGAAAGAAAAAAAAAGACAATGTATGAACCGAAATCCTTTAAAGCAGTAGTTAGAGAACCTACTTATTGCTGAAACGTATTGATTGAAAAGGAAAGAGGTGCATGTTTTTAGAGCAACATACAGCAGAGGAAGCAATAGATTCAAGGTGTGACATCGGTTCACCAACGTACTTCACAGTCTTTTTGAAGTAGAGATCTTGATTGTACACCTTTTCTGCCTGCACAAATATGTTAATTTAAATATTCTTACCCACAAGATACTCACTCACAATGCTGATTGATGAGAACTGTTATCACCAAATGAAGGCCCTGAAATTTCAGTAGATTTTGAACTCATTCGTATCAACATGCATCACTGTCCACATATAACATTCTTACACACACACACACACACACACATAAATATGGAAGTGTAGTCCAGTGATCAGAATAAGTAAAAGTTAAATATCGGTTCTCCAATATAGACATTTTAATAGAATGGTTGAATAGTAGTCAGCAAGAAAAAAGTGGAAAAGACCTCGATCAAATGTTGTGCACATAGGTCACAAGGAAGATCTTTCCATTCTATCCTTTTTCATTTCTTGTAATTAAAAAAAAAAAAAAAAAGCAAGAAAAATGAGAGAGAGAGAGAGAGAGACTTTCCTCAGCACAAATTTTACCTACAATAGAAATAGTCTCTACAGGGTAAAGTCCCCGCAGTGTCTCTGCACCTAAAAGGATTGCATCGCTGCCTGAAAAACAAATGCAAAAAAAAATACAGTATAAAATTTACAAGTTCCCGAAAAATAATAGCATTCATATGCTACCCACAATGTGTCAGGTGAAGTAATCCTCAAATACAAACAGTACTGCAGGTGTTGTGTGTAACTCAAATGGCACCTTCAGGAATTAATTACATAACCACGGATGTGAACTGAAAACTACCATCAAGTACAGCATTGGCAACATCAGTTGCCTCAGCACGAGTGGGTCTCAAGTTATCGGTCATACTGTCTACAACACGAGTGACCACTGCAGGCTTTCCTGCCATATTGCACTTGTGAACAGCTTCCTTTTGAAATAAAAAAACCTGAATGCAGTAAAAATGATGTTAGAAGCAATAGAAGAATAATCCAAGAATAGTTAATACATGAACAAGGCAGACATCACAGCAGAACAACACATATTTAAGTGTCACGATCATACACAAGAGGAGAAAAGACAGATAATGCATGATGCAACACACTACACGGAGATGATGAAGTGAAATTTTCCCAAGTTTTTGTTGGCTAACGAATCTTATGTTTCCGATCTTTTTTTTCACCAGTCCCCATAAACTGGTATTATGATAATCCACTTGTATACAGTGATCCCGCATTGAATAATATCTACTTGGACGTAAAAAAAAAAAAAAAAAAAAACTCTCGAGGAGCTTAGCAATGGATCATGCATTAAGATCCTACAACAAACCTTCTCTGGTGGGAGATCAATTCCAAGATTTCCACGAGAAAGGATGATTCCATCAGCTTCTTGAAGAATCTCATCAAAATGAATTAACCCCTGTCATAAAAGATGATGAGAATAACTATGACAAAAAATTCACACGACAGTCAACATCCAGCTTCAAATTTTGAGGTTTTCCTGGAAAAAGTGTAAGATATTACCGACCTCCACATTCTCAATTTTCGCAAAAATCTGTGTTTGACTGAGGTCACCCAATTTAGATATAAATTCACGAGCCTGAAAAAAAAACATGGAAAGACCACCATCCCATTAGCCAACAAAATTCCGACTATCAACAACATGAAAACCGACAAGAACACTACTCACATGTCTGATGTCTTCGGCGTGCCGTGTGTATGAAAGTGAAAGGAAGTCTATGTTGTTGCGAGCACCCCACGTGCTTATAACCTATTATCGGTATGAAGTTAATTCGACACATTTCAAAAGGAACAGTCGAGCATGCTTGAGATACGTGTTTAAAAAGGAGGTGCTCATCATACTAAACACACGAAACGACTGGCCTTTGATGATTTCGACGATGGCCTCATTTGTCATGCCATCATGAGTCAAACGAGAAATGTTAATAACACATACCTCCTTATCTTTTTCAGTCAGAGTAGGAAGTTCAATGCGAATTTGAGAGACGTGCAGAGTGTACAATGGCCCAGCCAAGGTGGCAGAATTCTTGATCATACAAACCACGTCTTTCTCTTTCACCTCAATTACCTGCATAGTTGGATGCTAGTTTATAGGTATAATTAAAAAAAAAAAAAGAACTGAGGTTCGGACTAATTACAAAAAACTCAAGAGATTTTGAAATTTACAAAATACCCATTGAGGTTTGATTCCGTCTTATATTTTCCCCCTTCATAAACAAAAAAACATTTCAAAATATTTATAGAAATATTAGTGTTACCCCCAAATTTAAGATATAATCAAACTTGAGGAGGCTTTTTGTAATTTTGAAACAACTCTAGATTTATTGGTATTAGCTCAAAACTTAGGTTTTTTTTTTTTTTTTTTTTTTTTTGTAATTATCCCTAGTTTATATGAACAAAACTGTGATCCTTTAGACAATCGCATTGCTGTAACTTGTTCAAATACTTAGAAGGAATGATAACAGGAATGAAGTTTGAACTACACATCACCCGACTGATGAATTTTTTCAGAGCATAGCATGATTGGAAAACTGTATTAGTGGGCTTATGCAATGTAAAATTAAAAAGTCAGTATAATGACAATGTCCATCACATTCATACCTCAAGCCATACCGAAGTTGTTTCACTTCCCGTAAACAGATATTGACCAATGAAAATAGTGTCTCCAGTCTTTACAGCCTGCACAGTCAGAAGTACACCTTCCCTTGTTTCATCAATTAAAACTATATCGTCCGCAAAATAACATACATTCATTTTGTGTTTGTTTAGTGATTTCATCAATTTTGTAAGCAAATCTATGAAATGGTTGATCTATAATAGCAGCTTCAACTATCAAGTGATAAAATATATTTATTGATCTGGAAGTTACAGCTCAACGAAAGCAATGGAGAATGGAAATTCTAACCCACAATGCTGGAAGGTTCAAGAATTATAGGATTCTCCATCCTTTCAGAGATCCAATGCAGTAAGACCACCCAAAAATATTAATGTACATCACAAGAATTGTGAGCTTTTCCATGCTAGTATTTAAAGAGTATCCACAAGACAAACAGAAAAATATTTTTCCAGTCCACGAGTCAGAAGATTTGCACAGAAGCATCGCAGCCAATGGCATTTTGGTATTTTTACAGTTTCACCTATGTGAAGACTTTCAAAATATATGAATCATGAGCAAGAATAAGGAGTGTTTGCAAAAACTTTTGCTTTTAGAAGAAGTGATTTATTATCATCCCTAGTTTATATTAAAAAACTGTAGATAAGAATCGAAGTTGGTTGTGTTTGAAATAGAATCATAAGTTGAAAGTGTTTGTAAAAGTTGTAAAAGTATTTATTTGTTTGTAAAAAAGTCAAACCGACAATGTCGCCATTCATACCTCAAGCCATCTGAAGTTGCAATTGGATATGAACGAGATTTCATTTTCCTGTCTTTACAGCCTGCACAGAGAATTTTTTTGACCAAACATGGATTGTTTATGAAAATTTTATAAAGAAAATATACTATTATCTCACCTTCACCTTTTCTCATTTTTTCTTTCACCAATCACATCTACACATTTTTTCACAAAAAACTATTCATTATTACACATTCTCCACAAGACAAATTTCAAATATTTTTCACTCCATGATTTTTAACTACCAATCACATCCCATCATTATTTTACTAATTTTAAATTAAATCAACTTTCATCATTACATATCCATTCACATTCTAAAAATTTCCAAAAAATTTCATCACAATTTTTTTTGAGATAGACTATTCTCTAGCGGAAAGAAAATTTTCAAAATGAAACCATATCCAATCGCACGCACCCATCTCCCTGCTTTTAAATTTTGATTAAATGAAGTAGAACCAGAAGCAGAAGTTGGCAAACACTAAGAAGTGATTTTATTTAGCCAAAAGCTGAGAAACACTTTTTTTTAGAGATTGCAAAAACTCCCTAAGTCTGCCATCTGCAACTTCTACAAAATTTGAAGTATCACAGAAATTTTCATGAGATTCGATCTGTATTGTTACCTTGGATAACCCAGTAAAATTAATGGGAAGTAAATGTGAAGTAGCTTCCTTGTCTTGATCAGGTGTTAGAATGACCTCTGAATCTTCCTCAAGGGAAATAGGTTGCTCAGTTTTGTTCACAACTTGCAGTTCTGGGCCCACAGTGTCGAAGCATGAGCTGATGAATATAAAAGAACAAAATTTGGTTTTTGCAAAATAAAATATAACTCGTGTTTCATTGTTGTGCAAAACAAGTGCGAAAAATTTTTTAAGCTTACCGCACAGAGCTTTCTTGTGCTCTTGATGGCTGCTTTCAAATTCTCCAATGTCTCTTGGTGAAATTCAGCATCACCCCATGAAAAATCAAATCGCGCAACTATTGGAAATTATAAGAGGTAAGTCATGCAAATATTTAAACTTAGTAATTGAAATCAAATTTAAACTACTACATGATAAAGTGTATGTTTGAGAGCACTTATGCAAAAGTCCATTAAGAAAATAGACTTTTAGTAAGTGATTTTTCAAAAAGTCTTCAATCTCACTTATCTAGAGTGGACTTTTTGGATCAAAATTAACCACCAAACATCAGTTGTTATAGCAATGAACTTTTAGATTCAAAAGTCCATCTCAAAAGTGCTCCCAAACAAGCACAAAGTCAGGATAAAGGTCTGAAACTGTTATGACAAAACTTCTTCTTTTTTCTTTTCTGAGTTAATAATCACCACACTCTTCGACTGAGCTATGCAGATTCATTTCGACCCATAAAAATTTCTTAGTCAAGTTTTACTACCAAATAATCTTTTTGTTCTACTATCTGGCAAACAATCAAAAAGTAAAAAGATAAGGTCCAAATGCAAATAGAAACTGCCAAACACAATAGCTTGTACTCCATTATGGGAGTGTATGCAAACACTTCTATTTTTAGAAAAAGTGATTCATTTACTATAGCAAAAGTAGTTGAGAACCAGAAGTTGGTAGCATTTGGAAATAGAATCGAGAAGTTGGGAGTGTTTGATGAAAAAATTGTAAAAATGCGTATTTATTTGTAAAAGTCAAATCGAAGCAGGATCATAAATCTAAAGCACTCATTTCTCTGCTTTTAGATTCTGATTAATGAAAATAGGAAACATGATTTGGCTTTGCAAACACTAAAAAGTGATTTTTTTAGCTAAAAGCCAAGAAGTACTTTTTTAGTGATTGCAAGCACACCTATAGCTCAAAACTTAAAAATTTTGTGAAATATCAAATAGCTCAAGAAAATAGCACATACAAGTAAAAGTATTCCCATTTGTCAAAATATAACTGATAACAAAGAAGTTGAAAGCGATTCAACAAAATTCACCGGACATTCCAGCTTGAAGGCACCCGGAAATAGCCTCAACGGACCGCGATTTCGGGCCTAGCGTCCCTACTATCTTTGTCATTGCTGGAAAGAAATTCTGCAGAGAGAAACTAAAACTTATAATTCAAAAAAAAAAAAAAAAAAAAAAAACAAGAAAACAGAGAGAAAATCGCATCCATTTCAGCTTGGCACAAGATCAAACACTTCTTTTAAGCCCTAAAAGTAGCAGAAACAACATCAAGCTGTGCTAAAACTAAACAAGGCATTAACGTAAGATCATTGTAACTGAATGAAAATTAAAAAGAACAAGGGTATATAAGTTGATTGAGAAAAATTGCTCACGGGTTTAGAGGGCTCAAGAATGGAAGCCATTCTTATTGGCTCTTCGAGGAGCAAGTGATTGGACGCCATTTTTGCTGATCAAGAAACGCGCACAAACACGCAGTGGAGTGTGTGGGTGAGTCTTTAGGAAAGAATAGGTAAGATAGTGCAACAGTTAAATAGGAAATCTAATGTGGGAATCAGTTCAAAGTTGATGGTGATCGCTTTACATGTGATTTTGTGCGTCGTTTTCAGCGGTCCTATGACTCCATAATTTGTTTGTTGCCACCCAAAACCGCTGCTAAAGTCCAAAAACCAAGGGCGTATCAAAATTCTTGTTTAGTACAAGTTCCTTACAGTGATAATTCATGAATAGAAAATAATAAAAAAATGAGCTGTAAATATTTCCATGAGAATACTAGCAACACGTCTTGTCGTGTAACATATTTGTTTTTAATTTTATTAATTAATCAAGCACTTGTTTGCTATTGTTGATTGGATTATTAAAATAATTCGGATAAACTAGGACTGGATAATATAATGGAGTTCAATAATGTGCATGAGAATTATGATTATGGTTGTGTGATTATTTTAGTAGGTAACAATATTTTGTTTAATATTGGTGATAAAATTGGATAAATTTTCAAAATAACAAAATTACCCAAAATAAAAAATAGAAACATAATCTTACCCAAACAGATGAAGAACAAATTTGTCAATGATTGTTCACTGAAGGATTGAGATTGGGTAGGACTATTATCCGACTATATAATTGCACCCCACAGCTTGGACCAGTTAGCTATCAACTAAGAGTCAGACAAAAAAAATAGACCAAGATTCGCATCATATAGTCAAATCTCAAATAATTGATAAACTTAGATTAAACAATTTATCACGTCGAATCAAATTTCCCAAACGAGTCAAGAAGATATATTCCAAAGCAATCCAGAAGAGGAAAAAGTGTAGAGGTATGAAGGCCTGTTAAGCCCATTTACTTTGCAACTTTTTATTTTTTTTTATTTTTTGAGGAAACATTTACTTTGCAATTGGCCCATATTGCCAATCAAAGTTCTGTAATTCTGTTGCCATGTACACCTTGACTTAATGGACCCACGGTAGACATGAATTTTGATGGGTAAATTTAAATTAGAGAGAAACGATCTAATAAACTTCGGTTAAATAAGCAATTCAGATCCTGCGGGCTGTGGCGACAATCAAGAACCTCACAAAACATACAAGCCCATGACCAAATCACATCATGGCGGCCAGTGTCCCAATTAAACATGTATAATATCTCCATCATTCTCATTTACAAGGTACGCAAATAGTAATTTCGAAACAACATTGACATAAACAACCATAGGTGACACAATCAATCATAAATTATAATTATTTACATCCTCATAAAGAACAGTACAGAGAAATAAAAGACAGTACGTACCTTAAACCAAAATCACCCCCACAAATACAAAAAATAGCAAATTCTCACCTCCTACACCTGCAGCTTTCCATTAAAAAAATAATTCTCATCTTCAGATGCAGAGCATAAACAATTGTTCAGCTAGAAAAACTACTTTGCCTTCTAAAGTTTCCATCAACAAATATTACATTCATGTCATCCATCAAAAGTATAACAAAGCACAGTTGCCGCCGGGGGGCATTCCAATCCCAACCATTACTTGAGCATGAATCATGATATAAGATTTATGTACATATATACAGCATCAATGAATGTGATCCTCCATGCATTACTTTCATGTGAAAACACCGTAGCTCGTTCGCAGAGGTTGTGTATGAACTTCTCGGTTCTTTTCTACATACTCAAATAGCATCTGAAAAACGCAGCTCAGCTGGACCGGGACCTAATATACCTTTCTGCTCAATTATCTTAGTCAGTCCTGAACTTGATTCAGGCGGCACATTCTTGTCATCCTCTCTCCAGCTTACCACTTGCCAATCTCTCTGTGGTATGAAAGTAGCCTGACTTAATCATCGGATGTAATATTAGTGCATAGAATGATTTGTTATCCAATAATGCTATAGTAACCTCAAACATCAAATTAATCAAAGACATATTCTTTGTTAGATAGACAGCTCGATCAGCACTTGAAAGAGTCAGCATATTCATTACAGAGATTTGTGGAAACATAAAGGTAAGACTATCAGGATCAGCACATACTAACTGAAAGATATTCAACTTGACAAAGTCAGCTGAATTCGCGTCATAGTAAAATTGGCATAGGACGACTATGCAGCCAATTTAACATGATTGACCTTGTAAGACGGACAGGTTCGGTTGAAAAACAGTCAGATCAATGGGTCAAGTGAATTATCATGATGCATCAATCCCCATGTCATTAATGCACGAAAATTCTTACCCACGCCAAATGATGAGGATAATGCCAAGTCAGCATTAGCACCCGCACTTGCTGGAATGGCATGATCCTCATTGTATAGCATGGAACACCTCGTGTAGTTAAATTTTTCTCATTATGGAGATGCCTAGTCATTTAACAATTTGGATAGCGTCATGAATGGACAGAGTCAAAGAAGAGATGTCCAATGGTAATATTCATGCTACACCATATGCTCAGTATACTTGATGTATGGATGAAGAACAAGAGTTCCATTTTATATAAGATAGAAGACTTTGATGATAGATCTACACCAAGTGTATCTACACCAAATGTAGCATCTACATGACCATGTCTAGTGAAGTAGCCATGAAATAAACATGCAATCAAACAACTTTGAATATTAAGAAAATATTGATGTTAATGATAAAACATTTGGCTGCATGGTTCGGCGTGAAGATACAATAGTGACACATGAACGTTTTATACATGGCTGAAGATGAGTCGAAGGCGGAAAATAGTTTTAGGAATAGTTTCAGTTAAAATTGATATATGACAAAAACCTCCACCATCAGCGTGATCATCTAGAATATCTTAACGTTTAGCTCCGTACTTAAACTAATAACTTTTTCGATAAAAGTATCTAGTGTGATATTATCAATCCAAGGTTTTATATTCACTACACCGAAGTACAGTTCTGCAATTCCTTCATTCTTCTAGTCAATTTGAGGCTTTCTTAAGGTTCCAAAGATTTCACTTACTTTCTAGACTAGTATTATCATTGAACAAGTTACCCTGATTTTCACCATCAAATCAACTTCAACAGTAAGTCCTTGTGTCCGAAGGCAGCTAAAAGAACCTCAGAGGAAAATTCTGACCTTGAATGTTGACTGATTGCACTAAAAACAAGTTGTAAACTGAGCTTTTCTTTCATTTTTCAAATATTTACAGCAGATTATCTTTTAGAAGTCACACCTTGTTCCTTGATTAATCACATTCTAATTTACTTTTTTCTTTCACTTAATTTCCATTTATAGGCGCAGGCAATTCCTGCCTAAGTGATTTATTACAAGTGTATCTTAACTTTCAAAACAACAGATTAAGTATAGCAATGGGAGATATATAACTACCCAGACAATCTTTGCATAATAAAACTGCTCTGTCTCAATACCTAAAAGAACTGGATTTTTTTTGTATAGAAACTCCAGTTGTCACGTGTAAGATTATCTTCATAATGCGAATTATTTTTTTTGTTTTCAAATCTTAATGTGTGAAAGTGACAGAAAACAGGGGAACGTTTCAACTTAAAAAAGTACATAATAAACCACAATATCATTTATAGAAAAAAGATCTATAATTAAATTATGATTTGAACAAATGAAAAGATGCATCCTTATGCTAATTATGTAGACTTTGCATCCATCAATAACGCATTTAATTATTTTGATTGGATTTTGTTGATTCTAAACCCTTTTCAAAGACTTGTTCCTGGCATTCCTCATCTTATATTACAATTGATTTCTTTGAAATGATCTTTCTCCTTAATTCCTGTTGGTTCACTTTCCTTTATTTTCATCTCTGGTGGACAGTATAAGATTTTTTTCTTGACCCTTTGCAGTATCTAATCTGCTTAAACTAAAATTCTTTCTTCGTCTCATCCCAAGTCTTTGATGTTACGATACCAAGTTGCAAGAGTAATTCACATAAGATATGGAGCTACCATAAGACCTGACTGACATGGAACTGAGGCCCCTCACTTTCCTCTCGAATACCCTGCCATCTGCAAGGTTTGATGAAAAAATACCTAATTAGATCCGACAATAAATGTCGAAAAGATATGTGTCAACAAGATCTTTCCTCGTATGTCCCTAGCCCACTTGCTAATGAGGACAACTATTATATTTCTTCCATACCAAGTTGAACTCTCTCGTATAAATTACCCCTTTCATATTTGGGAAAAAGGAGAAATATAAACATGATACTGAAGTATCCGAGCTCCCAATAACCAGAGAATAAAGAGCAAAGGATGAAAATGAGGATATCAGATATCTCCTTTTCTCGCAAGTCATGAGAATGTCAAGCATTCCACGACTGACTGCAAAGCATCATTATCACAATTTTTGTAAGTATCTCTCTTTTATTGTAGCAAACTCTTATTTTTCGATATATAAATATATATATGTGTGTGTGTGACCATCATTAAATATTCCTAAGCATGAACAATAGGTCTAAATGAGTGATCTAACTCGATCTTTTAAACTAGTAGGCTTTAGTGAGTGTCACTATGGGCAAAAACATTTGAGAATACATTTAATCATCCAAAAAGAGAAAGAAAAATAAAATCATGTCAACCACCATCCCGCCACCCTCTAAACCTTAAGATAGATCTCTAATCATATCCTAGATTATAACCAAATTCCTCACGTTCACCCTACTCAGAAATTGTAACCCACTTTCATTCCCCCAAATCCCTAATCTTCACCTATCCGTGTTAGATTTGCAGGCTAGATTTGTTCCTACAAACTTGGCCTTCACAATCGCCATCTCTTGCATCGGTGCTGCTCATGTTGATTCTCTACGCCTAGTTCAATGTGCAGTCAACACTTATATCAGCCAAGAGAACTCCATTCACATCTTTGAGTCAGTCAAACTCTGTCAAAATATTATTGGCCCACAGCCTCATCTCTTTATCTACAAGGCTATCCCTGCAGATGTGCATGACTGGTGTCTATGTGTGTTTGCAGGTGAGATGGTGGATGTAATTGCGCCAACGGCAAGCAGTTGGATGGGTGTGTGCCTATGCATAGTGTCTATCTGCATCTATATGTATATATCCCGTATGGTTGCTTGCATTTATTTGAAGATTTTGTTAAAAATTAAAAATTGGTTACTATAGATTGGGAGAATGTAATGATGTATCACCCAACTGATATGAGCCCATATATCAATTGTGAGTTGTGACGACATTGATGAGTCATCCTTAACATATTTGCACCTGTCAAATTAAAGTCATCTGACACAAATTATTACTTCGAAAACTGTCTATATAGCACAAAGTCCAAAACACTTGAAGAAAGAAGATTGATCTGTTGGAGAATTGTTAAGCAAGCTTAACCTTCATAAAATCAGATATTTCACACCTTAAGATATTTGTAATTTGTCAAGTTAAACATGCAACAATCACAAAGTAGTAAAGTAAGATAACAATCATACAATTTGTTTGCATTCATAACATTCCTAAACTATAATAATCTATTTAAGTCAAGAATACCTTATCTATCTTTGGAGTACTAAAGTATATAACACCTTTCTGCTTTGGATTTGAGAACCATAATTCTAGAAAGAGCAATGGATTTCACGGTCAGGAAACATGGCTGCTTTACATTGAATCTCATACTGTTGGTACTTACAAGTTTTCTAATCTATGGTTTCTTATGCCTATTTTAGCTTTGCTGTATTTTCCATTATGTCTGGCTTTCTATTACACTTACCTCCCAAGAAGAGGAGGATTTGAAACTTATTCTTCACTCATATTCAGGCTTTTCCCTGGTGCTCTTACATTTGATCACTTTTTATTTTCTTTGAAGAAGACTCGCAGAAATCAAAGCTCAAGGAACGATGGAGTCAGAGTGAGCGCCATTTAAGTTTCTGAAATCAAACCTTTCCTACCACAGAAGTGAACAATTAGAATTTAGAGCCAACCTATGATTAAAAATCTTTAGGGACAAACTACGTAACTGAATACTCAGTTCGTGATAAAACTAATAGCTGCCAAAAGTTAAGTTCCATATGGTCTTCTTAAAACCACAACACTTGCCTCATCGTGATTGTGGCTTCCATCTTCCAACAATGGAGTCATGAGAGGAGGGGTAATATCTGGATCTGGCTTTTGAAAGATGAATGTGGTGTATAGACCTGCAATGGAACACTTAATCAAAGTACCCAACAGTATTGAAATCGAGAAACTAATCATTTCTAATGAAATAATGTGTAGTATGCAGTGCTGAATCACCTAAAACATCATATGATCTCTGAAGAAGTCGCCCCCTTTGATCAACAAGATTATGACCAGCATCCACAAGCATTCCTGCCAATTGTGCTCTTAAGAGCCAAGTTAAAAATGTGAGCACTCTAAATGATATAGTAAACTAGAAGCATAGAGTTAAAAGTTTCAAAACAGGAGCCACAAGAGCTGCTTTGAACATTGAACACTCAACAGCTACACCATTTCGGAATTACGATGTTCAGAAGTTGGACTAAAAAATTGAATATAATAAAGGATTCAAACAAAGTACAGCTAGTAATCTTTCCTCAATGGTATCAATATGTCAAACAAAGAAATTTTGAAAAGGAGTTGACCCACTCAACATGCCAGAGTTTATAGTTAGAAAAATAATTAAATTGCTGCTAACTGTATATGACCATATTTGGTAAGACCATAAGAGGTCACAACATCGAAAATCCCAGCACAAAGCGTGACTACATATGAAAATAATATTTAATGTCCAACATTCTCTGCATGTGATGTTTGATATATTATTTGTAAGTTGATTGAGGCTGATTTTAGCTGTACTAATTGATTGCTTGAGGGAATTAATGACAGTTAGATGCAAGAAAACTCTTTGAGGAGCGAAAATTGAGTGAATAGCAAAAATATGAAGAAATGCATAAAGATTGATGCACTATATAAATGATTGAAAAAGAGTGTGGTACTGAGGTTACATTAAGATTCCTACTTTTAAACTACCAAGAGGTCATGAGAATCTAAATATAAATGCTGGCCTGCATAACACATAATATTACCGAAACATTTATAAGAAACAAAAACTCCTGCTATTATATGGCAATATGACCAAAGTAACCTTATTTGAGTGACTCAGAGAAACTCAAATCAAATTAAACCAGAAGTTGCAAAAAAGACTCTTAAGAGGAGAACAACCTGAAGGCTGAAGTAGAACAATAAACTTGGAAAAACACTATTTATGCTCCTCAATCAATTTTGCAACAACTTAAAGAGCCCGGCTCTAACTAGAAGTTAATATGGGGCTAATCTGGAAGTTGCCAGGAAAGTGTATGTCGTATGCACAGGGACTGATTCTCCCAGAACCTTACATGGCCAAATTTTTCTCGATATCATCTTGTGATAGTCATTCATAATCTCCTTCCTTAAATGTACCTGCAGTAAGTCGCCTTCCTTAAATCCCTTCAAATAACAATGGTAATTTTGAGAGTTGACATATGTGAGGCCTATGTAAAGTTCGCTGACATGATCAATGAAAGTTTCATCATCCTCACTTGAGCTTCCAGAGGTAGCAGAACAAGTTCTAACAAACTGTAAATATAAGCAGCTTTAAAGGAGCTCTTCTAATGGTTAGGTTGACTGAATATGCAAGAGAGTATTCTTCTTGACACGAGATTTCATATCATTCTTCATGTTCTCCGCAACTTTACAACAGAACATATTCCTAGGATACAGATTCAACCTCAATTCCTCCACCCAGTTGTAGGTGACAATTGGGCATATATTAGTTATATACCTAACCTCCTCAAAGAGCACTCCAGTAGCGTCTCATAAATTTGATATTAATATTTGAAATAGAGAAGATAGAACTCATGTAAAGTAAAGTAACTATTCCATTAAGAAAGGCAGAGCAACTTGTCTCTGCAGTCTTAGAAACATGTTATACAATAAGCCATCTTTGAGATTTGATCAACAAGAAATTCTGTCATGTACTCTACTGTTCGAGCTAATTCGGATCGACCTTAACTAGTAACTAGTAAGTCTACATGGTGGTTCTGGTAAAAGATTGCACACTGCCACACTCAGTATCTCATTCGTCTCAATTTTTGACACATTTTCACAAACCATTCAACAAAGAGGTACTTCCAATGAAAGTAAAAATAATGAGGTTCTACACTTCTACTCATGCTAAATAACCCCAAAGACCTCCGTTCAGCAATTCTAACACAATTTGTTCAGCAAATACCCAAGTGTAAGGCGCACTCAGACTTTCCTCAAGGCTATGCTAAGGAGCGTTCTTCTGCAAGAGCATTCGAGTAGTTAGGAACATAAGCTCAATCATCCAGGTTATTCGCTTTTTATGTCCTAAGTCACTATGCTTACCCAGAGACATGAGAGGTTTTAGTTCAAGTTTGAACCCACCTTAACTCCAAAATTTAACTCCCAATATATAAATCTGTACCATAACTTTGAGCAATTAGAAAGACAAATTTCATAAATTAGAAGAGTATATTTCCATTACCAATGAAGTACTGACACAAACAGGAAACAAATAAGATGCCAAAGTTGATGAGAAATATATCACCTGTTGTCATCATAAAATTCAGTCAAGTTTTGTATCTCCACATAATCAAGACCAGCCTCTAGCCAACCTGCAGAACATAGTAACCAATCTGATGATAGAATTTGAAATATCGTAGAAAAATGAATGAGAATTTCAATGTACTATTTATATATATAATGCATGTCCTAAAACACGGAAGCTTCAAAAGGAACAGGGAATATTTTTATTTTTATGTTTTTAAAAATCCTTAGATTATGATTTTTGGCAAGTATAACAATATACAACTGAATACAATGCAATTTTTTCATATGTTGGCAAGGATGAACAATGTCTCATGGAAGAGATGAAGTGACCACAGGCTATAAAAGTATGATGCATCCATCTCAGTTCAGAAGTTTCTTCTGACAGAATAAGAGCAAGAAAATTGCTTCAATAACCTAAGGCTAAAAGAGAATGTTATAACTGCCAGGCTTAGGGCCCTGGTCACTGATGGCTCAGAGCCTAACTCATTGGGTTCTAATCCATTGGGGAGCACAAACACAAGGATTTCAACTTTCTTCCCATCATACACATTTTTTAAGTCCTTCCCCTGCTCACCTGCCCACCAAAACAGAAAAAGAAAAAAGGAACTATAATTAAATAGATAACCAAAAAGCTAATACTTTTCTGTTCTTAATCCCCTACTGGTTCAGGAACATATAATTCTGGACAATTTACCATGAGAAAATCATAAATCAGAGATTTTTCTTTCTTTTTTTTTTTAAAGAAACAAAGAAAGCTAAGTGTTATGCTGATGAATCGCTATTATACTTCTACAATCGAATTATAGAACTAACCATATATGTTCAGTTACCATCATATAGAACAGGCGCATAGTGATTGTGATGAAAAAAATGAAACTAGTGTTGATAAGAGTGTCCCAGGCTCAGTATGCTAATCGTATTCAATAAGAAGTCCTTTTTGCACTGTTATTCCAAAAATGAGAAGCATGGCTACATTTATATAGGACATGGACAAAACATTGACATCTAGACAAGATTTTCCAAGAAGTTAAACTAAAAAAGATTTTCTGAAATAATTATGAAAGTCAACATATAGTATGCATGTATTTGCATGAACCTATGTAAAACTTGTAGGTGAAATTCTCTAACTGAAACGAAAATATATAGGTAAAAATAAGGGTAATAATGATTATTCTTGCCTTACTACAAATTTTTGTAAAAATTAGGAAGTCAAGTGTAATTAAATTCTCAGATATTAGGAAGTTGAGTGAAATGCATTATCTCATGTATATACATGACACCTTACACCTTTTGACAAGAAAAATATACACAGTTTACTTGCATATCTAATATTGAGTCAAGCAAATAAGGTCAAGTGTCACAAAAGTGGCCGAGTCCCAATTTGAATTTACTTTTCGACATTACTTGAGAAATGTCACACATTCATTACAGAGTGCCCAAATACAGTATGTGAGAAAACATTCTGAAATGAAGACCTAATCATCTTGCAAGCCTTCAATTCCACCCAAAGATACAATCAGATTGTGGAAACATCACTTCAAGATTATCATGCATTAAGATTGTGTTGGAATGTATTCTAATTTACACACTAGAACTTCAAAATAGCAAGCTTCAGATAGATAGATGCACAGTTAGAGTGCATGAACCTAGAGATGTGTTTACACCAAAACAGAATCGAGGAGGAACAAAAGATAACTCACATATATGTGCACAAAATCATAAGACAAAATATCAACCTGATCAAACTTGGGAAATGGACTAGGCAATGAGTTTCACCAGACATGTCACCCGCAAATTTCAGCTGGTACTTTTTTACCAAAAATGGGAACCTTGAAATTATTTGATTATATCAGAGATCAAATGTCACAAGAAAATAATAAAATTAAATGGAGAGCAAGATCTTATCGCACACATACTTCTCTTCCTCAACTTCAAAAGTGATCATGTAGCTCTCCGATCTGATGGAGTTTGGAAAAATGTTGGGCTTCATTCCACCACCCTTATTGTGGTATGCTTCAACATTTTTCTGGTACTTAGCCCTAGAAATCCATGTGTTAGTTCAGTAAACCATAAAAGTCTCAAGAAAACCTTAGATCATTGATGGCAAAGCAAACATGTACAAACAGTAGCTCCCTGAACACTGCATATCACAGGATCTCATAATGTAACACAGGAGAGAGGAATGTTCTATTCAACGCGTGACTAGTGGCAGTCGAACTACATGTATATGATAAATAAGAAAATATGGAGGAGATTAAGAGATTTTTTGTATTTTACTTAGCACCAGTGATAATAGCACCCAATTAGCTACCAGTACTAGATATGGCTGGAAAAGGATACAACTGGTATCACACAAGTGGTATTTGGAGATAATTGACTATAAATTGAAAAGTGATATGAAGTTCTGAACCCATTAACGCTCAAATTGTTGACACTCAAAACTCAAAGTAATATATAATAAGGTCAGAAACAAAAACGGCATCCAATGAAAGCCCAATATAAGGATTGTATATGCTCGCAAGAAGTATATGTTAACAAAACAACAAAGTCCCACAATTTAATTCCATACCATATAGTAGATGAGTCGAGTAATACCAAGAAAGTAACCTCCTGGCTTCAGCAAAGATGAGACATTGTGCAGCAGTCTCTTCAATTTCCCTCAGTTTCAACACATAACTTCGTCAGCAGATAGGTTTAAGGTTATGTCTAATGTTGTCTTTAGCACATACATACCAGGAGAAACCGCTAGGATATCATACCGCAAATGCTGCATGCAGAAAACAATATCAGCTTGGTTTTCCTTGTTCTTCCAATGCATGTCTATATCTTCCTGTAGAAGACATGCTTTGTCAAATATGAATTATAATGGAGCATAATAACTTAAAGCAAACAAGGCCAAAAAACAAGGGTTTGCTGGGAAGTGAGAACTAAAAGCTCAGAAATAACTGTACAACCCAAACTTGTCTGGACATAGAATTGACAACAATGAAAAAAAAGAAAAAAAATGAGCAATTGGTATCAATGGAAGGAAAGAGCAGGCAAAAGAGTTCACAAGAAAAAATAAAGTCTTTATTCTTCCACACTGTTTTTCAAAATAAAACCTCCCAACATGATAAGCTTATGCACTCTACGGTTATAAAAGGATTTATTGTAGGTTCTGTTCCCTTTTCAATCTCAAACAGAAGCACTCCATTTTTTCCTTCTTTTGATAAAAAAAAAGAAAACCAAAAGAAAATTCTCCTAGTAATTCACTTTCATCCTTCCTACATTCTAGTACTCCATTTCCTTCCATTGTAGAATCAATTGCATATGAACAAGAAATTACTTCATGCAGACATCAACTCATCCAAAAGAAAGCATTTCAAGATAGATGCTCCCATTGAGGATCAACATCATAAAGTACAGATCATATTAGTATATAGAGGGGCTTTAAAATGGCTCACAATGCAAGGATCAAACTGAGAAACTCAGAAGTGTAAGCCTAAGTCGACTCTCCCAGGCTTCCCGCACTTCACTCACTCCAGATGTTGTCACATCTGCACAGGTAAATTTCACATCATGTACTAAAATTCATCCTCATTCAATACATTCAACACATAGGAAATACAAAAGAATAACACTAGGCCAAGTAATAGAGTAACAACATAGCAAAATAAGTGCATGTCTGGGAACACTTGTGGAATGAAGGTCCATTTATAGAATTAAAAAGAACTCTTTAAGCGTCTGTCTAAGAAATCAATTGCTATTACTACGAGTTTGGGACCATTTTGAAAAGTGATTTAGAACTAGAACTCCATTGTTCATATGAAAGTGCAGGAAATGGCTTATGATAATTTCGCAAATGGACTTCTTAAATAATGTGTTTCCAGAACAAGCTGTAAGTAATCAATAATCCGTCCAGTAATCACTAAACTAGTTAAGCAAGTTAAGAAAATGATAAGATCATTGAGTTACCAATGCCAATGTAGTGACCACCTGAGGCTTCATCCCACTTTTCCTCATCAGGTACTTTCCCACAATAGAGATCACATACCTATCCAAAACCCATAACAATAAGCACACACAAATGCTGAAAAACATATATGTAAAAGATACGAGCATGTACATGAAATTATACAAAAATAAATCAAAAGAAAAAGACAGGGAACGAGAAAGCAAAACGGCATACAGTGGCGTAAGGGGAGACGTGAAGATGTTGATGAGG